>CM060836.1:60775000-61375000 GCA_030762175.1 Metallyticus violacea
CCTGACTCTAATTTAGCCCACCTGATATGAGCAATGGCTTATCGACTGATAAAGTCCTCACTGCATCAATTATCAAATATTTGCAGACTTAGAAGATGTTACATTTCCTTACATTACATAACAGCACTTGGTGCAATTAATGGGGATTTTAAGAACTCCTGCACTTGCTATTCTGAATATTTACATATCCTGTCAATAAAACTATGTTGCCACAAGTAAAAATAATTTTTCTAGATCAACATCTACAGTATGCAAACTGCAACAAAGAAGAACAATAAGTATATACCATTCAGGCCTTCTAGCTTGGAAATCATATTTATTTTATATGTTTTTAATTTTAGTATGCAAACCACTTTATGTACAGATTGCAAATCTACACACTGCTCAAGTGCTTAAAAAGAAAATGATTTTCTACAATTTTCTTTCAACACAGCTGCAATCTCACCTATCTTGTTTGTTTTTGCCCTTCTTTTTGTCTATAATGGAATTCGTAACAGGAAACTGATTCACTATTTTATATATAGCACACAGCACCAGAAACACATGCTATCCAGAAGTTCATATCATGATTTAAATGACTAACTGAATTGTGTTAGAGGAAGCATGCTGAGTGCAATCATCCCGATGTTTGTAGATTAAAACCATTCTCTGCTATCATGAATGCATGTGGACAAGCAGTTTAATGGATAAAGATATGGGCAGAAATGCAGTAAATAAGCTGTGGATGTATGGTTGATTTTAAATACAAAGTATGGCAAAACAATTCAAATACTAAATATACTGAATATGATAATACAATTTAACAATAAAAACATATAATAATTTAATAGTATATTATAAATATTCAACTTCAAGATAAATTAAGTGCATACAAATCTAATTTTTATTATTCCAAAATATGCATTTGAATATTATATTCTTAATTTAAATTGCAAACCAATGAAACATTAATAATTTGTACATTACAGCTGATATAAGCAATCCAAAATAACCACTGTCTTAAGGAGTATTGAATATACAAAATTCTCTAAAAAAAATTCTCCCCATTTAACCAAACCATGGTAGAAGAATCCATTAATTTTTTTTATTGATTTATTTGGATGCTCTTTAACAGTTCAGGTCATCAGCATAGAATCCATTAAGAAAACACCTCCAATATGGAGCACAATAACAGTAAACAAGGCTAAAAACCTATACACAATTATACTCAAAACTTTAGTACATGAAGTTGAACAGTTAAATTTTTAGTAATTTATGCATACAATAAATAATAAATAGAGTGATAAGGAAAAGGGGTAGGAAAGCATGGCCTTACCTACCAGTGAGAGAAGGAATGAGAACCTTGAAGACAAGACAAGGCAAGGCTCCTAATGGAGCAAGAGTGCACATTTAACTTAGCTGAATGGCAAATATCTATACTGCTACATGACTATGCACTCAAAGCACTCTGTTTCTAAGAACTAAGAGGAATATAAACATGTAGGCTTTCACAGGTGGCATCTTGAGAATAAAATGAAATATCTGGGCTTATAGGCTACGGTGTGGTGAATTGCAAGAATTCCAACATTTTGCTGAAATTTATGTTTGGCATTTTTAAAGTTCCTGCAATTTCTTAATTTTATTCACATATAGAAATGTTTACCCTAAATCATCCTAGATCAGTGGTCAGATTGAATGTAACCATGGCAGCAGCCAAATCTAATTTAATAAAATTTACGAGAACTTTGCAGTCTCATGGTTGCCTCATATAATACTACAGCGTGATCTGTGATGCTTTCCCCCATGGTGCAGGAGCAAGTCCTCACTCGTTTGCAGTGCTGTGGAGGGGGGGGGGGGGGTTGCAGGCCTACTTGCTACTTGTTGAGCTTCTGACTGTTGCAGTCAGCACAGCTGTTCCTGGGTGTATGTTGTATTGTTCACTTCACTTCTTAATTCAACAGTATATATAAAGTGGATTATGCCTCATGTGTTTACAATGGCACAACATGCCTCTAAGTGCAATTAATGTGTGTTAACTTAGTGGTGAAAGAATCATAGGACCAACTTTTTTGAGCATAGAGTTGATCTTGTTACTTATGTGAATACCTTACTAATAGCCATTTTTTTCAGAGAATTAACTGACAGGGAACGTGTTCATGCCTTTTTTCAACAGGATTCTGCCACTGCATATAATTCCATGAGAGCAATTCATAATGTTTTCCCACAAGACAAGAGTTATTAGTATGGATTTGTGGCCCCCTCAGTTCCCTTGATTTAAGAGCCTGTGATCATTACCTCTGGGGTAAATTAAAAAATGCTGTGTACAAGACGAAGCTGCACACCATACAATAATTTAAAGATAATATTAATCAGTAAATTGTCTGGATTTCTCAAAATAAACTACAGTGAGTGATGAATAATTTCCTAAAGTAATGCCAAAATTGTGCGGAGAATGAAGCCATGGAGTTTCAACATATTATATGATTTGGTAAACAATAAGCCTCTTAAATTCGTTTGTGTATTGTTGTATGGTTGGTTTGTTTTATTATTTTACATTCTTGCTAATCACTGAAACCTGGCTGGCTGGCTAAGTGCTTACTCACAGGCAAAACACTCCAAAGGAAAACAAAATGATCACATGATATTACATTAACTGCTAATAGCCTTAGTAACTGGTTTTATCTTTGTCATAGTAATGAATAAATTTTATATAAATTGATGATTCAATTCTCATTATCCTAACACAAGATTATATAGTTCTTGTTTAGTTGGTCAGAGATGTCTGATATAGTTATTGATGAAATATAATCCTGGAGGTTTAGTTGATACATCTTTAAATGCTTTAGCACTATTATTACAATATTATAATTTAGTAAATGACAACAATAATAATAACTGTTTGATTTTGGCATTGAAAAAATACAGTGTTGACTGATCCTACTACATGCATATTTCTAACTTGCTGCTCATTCTTTCAAAAACAGCCTGAGTTGCTCTGCAAAATAATCACTTTAATCAATATATGATCTATAGATTCTTTAAATATTAAAAGTACACTTACCTTCAATTCATCAAAGGATCCAACTCTGTGCACTGAGAGGTCAACTACATATGGGCCAGATATGGGATGCTCACGTACTTTCAATGGACTGCGTTTCCCACCATCAGATAAACTTAAAAGATCATGTATTTTCTCATTGAAAATTTCAAAATAACTGATATCCACTACATATCTGCTGGCTGCTTCATCTCTAATTGCATCTGAGCACACATCCTCAAAAAGTTGATAACAGAATCTTGGAATGATTCCAGCATCTTTTCCAATGCAGTTTTCAACATCCAGGATGCCCATCATACTGCAACGAAGAGAAGATTTTTCAATAGCCAATCATTTTCACAATTTATTGATATTGCCAATAAATTCTGTATTAAACAAAGTTATAGACTCGGAAGAAAGGAAAAACTGTTTTTTCGCTGAGCCTTCTATGGAAAAGTAACATTTATTGGTGACAAACATATCCTGAAGTTTCAGGTTTTAAATCAGTGGTAGGCATATTGTGCATCATGAATTAATGACATATTGACAAGGGCAGTAAGTTGAATGAGAACAAGCTAAACTCTAGAGCATGCCTCCACTCCATTCCTCAGCCCTAACCTACTGTTGTAACCACCTCCATTCTTTATGTATTGTATTGCATTGCATTTGCTGACCACTGTTTAAAATACTGGGCATGCTTGTCATTTGATAGACATAGATTTGTTACTCAGTAAGAATAAGTTATCTGGGTGCTGGATTTCCAGTAGTTTCTTTTATTGGAAAGATGAATGCCAGGCACTTTGACTTTTAAAAAAGTATACATGCTATAAATAGAAAAAGGCCATGCAGAACAGTTTTATTCAAATTAAAATGTTAACATTAATTCACTATATGTATATAAGATAAATTTGTTTATGCTGAGCTGGAAACAATATATGAATCTGAAGAAGATAAAATAACTCAAAGACAATTGTTTAAATGTTAATAATAAAACCACTTAGGAGTACCTTGATTATGGAAAAAATTAATATTAAAATTACTGAAAGGAAAAATTTTCAAAAAGAATTATAGAACTTTCTAATAGAAAAATGTACAAAGTTGCAATTTTTCATGTGTAAATAAACAATTTGTGTAAGAAATAACTAATAACAAATGTAGTACCAAATTAATGTCTGAAACTTACTTGTACACCTCAATAGCCAAATAAAATAATTATCAACATTAATACAGGGTTTATATTGGTTGTTTGGACTGTAAGCAACTTAAGTTAGGTTAGTCTACTCAGGTTTTTTGTACTATGATTGCACTTTTATAATTGTAAAATATGGCTACTTAGGTTATAAATTTTACCTAAACTTTGCAAAATATTTAGGAAAAAGTATTTAAGTGTTTTATCTTTAGCACTTGTTACTTTTATTATATACATTACTAATAAGTCATGCAAAGGTATAAATTAGAATTCTAATGCCTTTTGTTTGTGGCAATTGAATGATTATTATTGGTAACTTCCAATGCAAATAAGTAATGATGCCATCTATCATTCAGTGCTTTGTGTCAAAATTTAATAATCTCTTTAGTAGTATTAATATATGATTTTTCTCAACAAAACTCCGTATATGGCATTTAAATACAATAACAAAAATCATTTCTGAAAATTAGGGAAATCAGGGGACTAGGAGGGTGTTCCAAATTGAATAAGCTTTGTCTTATCTATATTCAGTGACATCTTATTGTCTTGAAACCATAAATTTATTTTATAAAAAACTTTTGTAGTTGTATTTCACAGTTCTTGTGATTTCCGCCACAAGCACATATACATCTGCAAAAAGTAGCACTTTTTAATCATGACTTAAGCTATATGGTAGATTGGTAAAAATTAAAATACGTATAGAGGATCTAATATTTACCCCTGCGGCATACCTTTTTTATAATCCCTACTGAGGATCCACCTTGACTGGTTATAAGTTTTTGTGTTCTATTAGAAAAATAAGATTCAAATCATTTCATTGTTGCACTATTTAACCTACAGAAATACAGCTTTTATAATAATAGCTTATGGTCTATGCATTAAATGCCTTTGCCAAGTTAACAAATTATCCCTACAATAAATTCCTTTCTAGATAGTGTTTCTAGGATTTCTGTAGTGAGTTTAAAATCACTGTGGCTGTGCCTTTCCTAAAATCAAATTGGGATAATGTTAGAATAATATTTAAATTTAGATATTTCATAACACGGCTGTACAATAAAATCAATGGATTACATAAATCACATTTAATTCACTTTCTTATATCTCAGGAGTACACATTTCACACGAATACAACATACATTACTGATTTCCAATATTTTAAACATTCCAAAACAAAGCTGTGATTTTTTTTCCCTAAAAAGTGCACATTTTCCTATGCACCCCTACTATTTTCCTATATGTTACTCCCACCCACCAAATGCATCCAAGTCAAGCTAATGATATCTACTACTAGGTAGGAAAAGACTGCGTTTCTGAGGACGTTCTGAAACGAAATGAAAAACAAAAACTTTATTTTCATCATTTTTCAAATTTCTTTCTCTGTATAATGGTTTCGCAAATTGTTCTGCAATAGTTAAAGCAGTTGTGCCACTATTATAATTAACCAACAGCATAGCAGCACACACTCTACTACAATATAAAATTATGCATATAAAAAAGAGGCAAGATGAGGCCATCAGGCCATAGCAAGCTGCAGTAAACCACTAGGTTTCTAGGATTCACAGTTTTGCATGCATGCATGTGAATTGATTAGGCATTCCATTTTCTTTGAGTTACCCACTAAAATATCAGTTATGTTGCCATATTTATATTTGCACTGGTGGGAGGAGCATGTAATTATAAGTAATGATGGACTAGTTGGGTAGAAGCGGACTGATGGCAGAGGTTAATAATTAGTAATTCCAAGAGTAAGAACTGATGCTCCAGCTACTTGTGTTATGCTGTTTAAAATTTTCTGGCTGCAATGTGTTGTTCCTTGTCATAAAACTGGTGTATAAATTATTTATAGTATTGAGTTTTTCTTTTGGTTTGATCAGAGACTGGTCCCCTGGATATTCTAGTAGTAGCTGCTGATAAACCTGGGATTGGGGGGCAGAGCCAATCAAATTGTAATCTTGAATTGGAATTTGTGCCTTCTGGAATTGCTGAAGGCTTCACCCAATTTGTTATATTTTAATCTTAATTGCTTTTTTTGTGTTTATTTTGTTATAAATATTTTGTATGATTATGTGTATGCGAAATTAAAATTCATTCATTACAAAACTGATTTTTTAAGGGTATGTTTAAATTTTATTTAACCCCATTTTTCACCCATTGATTTTATTGCACTGGAACCAAAAAGAGTATGAGTGAGAGAGAATGAAATGTACCTGTAAGTTTTTCCAGATCCAGTTTGGCCATATGCAAAAAGACAGGCATTATATCCTTGATATGCCTTTTCTATCAGTGGTTTAACGATTGTAGAAAATACCATGTCCTGATTGGCATAATGAGGATCCCTTTCATCGCAAGACAAAAAGCAGTGATCATATGTGAAAGAGTGAGCAGTTCCTGAATCACATAATATTTTCACTATATTTCCTTCAATGTGTACCACATTTTTCACACATGGATCAGACTTTTCCTTAGGATCTAGTGGTCTAACACGAACACCAACAGTTAGATTGTTAGTTTCTTCTCCTTGTACTGCAGTATAATCATCCATTTCTGACCTGCGTTTCCTTGGTGTACCATTATGCACTGGTGTTGCTGTTAATTTATGCAAATTTGTTTCACTGGAATAGTGTATTAGCAATTTTTTGTCTCTTCCATTGATTCTTCCTTCATTATGTTGAGGAGTACATGCGTTATTGATGGCAATTCTGTCATTATTAGCACTTGATTTTGAATACCTTATCTTCACTTCATGTTCATATCCATTTCCATTACAGTTGTCTAATTTTGATGTCCTTATTAAGGGTGCAGATTTTGACCTTACCACTATCCCAGCATGTGAAATTGGTGTCTGAAATTCACGATCTCCATTCCTTTCGCTGCCTCTTAATGTTGCTGTGACACCTTTATTAGCAGATGATGTGTCTCTATTTTGTTCTTGCACGTTTCCATGAGGCGTTCTTACAGTACTGAAACACATACAAAGATAATAAATTTGACTACAAAAAATTGCAGTGTTTGATAAATGCAAAAATAAAATTTAAAACTACAAAATAAAGTCGGCACGTAATGGTTCTTAAATTTTTGTTAAACTCCAGCAAATCTCACGTTTTGGTCGTATCCCTTAGCTTTGTAGACTCTTTATCGCTGTTTATATGAAAAATAGGCGATGTTCTAACAATGGGGGTTAAATTGTGTTTTCTTAACATTTTGAGTTATGTTTACACTTCTTGCAAATAAATGGGTTCTTATTCTACATTATGTTTGTGTGTATACTGTATGTGCAATTATGCTTATGTGCGGTCAACATCGATGAATGTAACATAAAACTGATAAAATGATTAATTCACAAATAATAAAATTTTACTGCCTGTTTACGATACAAATAAAATTTGCCCACAACATGTAACAGTCTTAATATTGCACCCATTTAAATTTCATTGGTTGGACACATCGTGAAGGTGATTGGTTGACAGTGGGTTGACATTACTTTATAGACTCTCTCTCTTCTTAATTCACAGGTAGTTTGCACTGAGTCTAAACAATGTCACCAACATGACAACTTTCTCGGTTTGACAGATTGGTGCCCAGAAATGTAAATTGTCAACGATTGGAAACTGCTCTGCTCATTGACTATTAAAATATTTGGTTAAATTCAATTCTTATAGAAAGTATTTTAAAAATCACAAAAAAACTTCAGCACATGTAAAGAATAAGTTTAATAACTGTTTACAATAAGCCCAATTTATAGTATAAATCGATTTTGACTATACATTAATTATTCCATAATTGCTGAATAACAAAGTACTTGGTGAATTATCAAAAGCCTTCATCCTCGATTGTTCAGCAATTATATCTATTTATAATAATGAAATGTTAATAAAGGCCTAAAACCTTGGTCGTTTAGTAATTACATGCGTTGGCTGTACTGTCAATGTTCGAAAATAGGAAATTTAGTATTCACATAAGAAGAAAAAATCCCTAAATGGATCCCAATGTAAATCGACTTAAATACTGTAGGAAACATATATAAAGCATTTGTTTTATTACTAAGAGAGCTGCTTGTAAAAATCAGATATACAGATTGACTGTAAATCAATCAAGCAACAATCCGGGAAAGTTCATCAATAAATGTGATTGTGATTCGGCAAAAGGCCTAAAGCTAAACTTAATAGCGAGCCTAGGCCACGTTCCGACAGGTTGATGTTTTCATTGCATATGTTTCACAGCTATGTTTTAGAAATGTGAAACTTAATATAACCTTAATTACTATTGCTGTAAATTGCTCTTTCTTTGGCTGAGAAATATGGAAGGAATGTCATTGATTAATAAGTCAATAGTTGCGAAAGTAGTGTTAGGCTTATTAATTTTACTGATATTTTTAGATTTACCTTTATTATGTGAGAGTCACGATCATCATCATCATGAACATGAGCAGGATTTCGAGGAACCACCTTCATTCAAATATTCTAAAGCAGCCAACGTTAAGTATACCGAAGTGAGAGAATCTGCCAACCCATTCCACAACACTGGCACTAAAGATGAAAATACTTTAGTCCTTTGGTCACAGGCACTGGGGTCTACACTACTCATTAGTGCTGCACCATTTTTTATTCTGTTTCTAGTTCCTCTGGACAATACAAAGGAAAAGGAACCGCTTTTGAAAGTTCTTTTAAGTTTTGCATCTGGCAGTTTGCTTGGTGATGCATTTCTACATTTGATTCCCCATGCCCTTTTAGCTCATGTGGATGAATCTCCTTCAAAGTCATTGCATTCACATTCTCACTCTCATAGTGCAGGTGGAGGGGATGAATTTCATGGCCATGATATGGTCATTGGATTTTGGGTTCTTTTTGGCATCATAGCTTTCCTAATGGTAGAAAAATCAGTAAGACTAGTGAAGGGTGGTCATGGACATTCTCATAGTATTCACACAGATCATAATGCAATAAATACACCAAAATCTTCCAAAGAAAAGAACTCTGATGATGAACATGAGAAAAAAGAAGAGCGTAAGAAAATGGAGAAAGAACCCACTGTTACCAGCATAAGAGGTTTGTTCCTAATGATCTACATTAAATTTCTATAAAATACAAAGAAGTTAGTGCAGATGATTGCAACATGGTCTAAACGTTTAGTAAAAGGATATATTTATATGTACATTCATGTGATTACAAACATTGTAAATAGTTGTTAAAAAGCAGTGAATTAATGCGTGGAAATGGGTGCAGTGAATCATGTGGTTGTGGATTGAGCTATGGCATTTTCAGTGTGGACCATATTGCCTGGAGTTTCTGCTGTTGTACTAATTGTGTGCAAATTTACATAGCTTAACTCTTGACCGCAGAATTTGTGGTGGAATACATGCATTTAGTTTAGTTTAGTTCAGTTTAGTGTTCAGAGCATTCAGTGAGTTCGTGAAGCAGCCTCAGACACCTACGAACATTGAACTTGTCATATACAAATACCACAGTAGTTTTCAATCTGTATTTACAAAAATTTGTTTACATCTACATAAATAATTACAATAAAAATAAAAAAGAACACTTACAACTCAACCAACACCAAAAACAGACAAATCTCTCATACAACTTTTATTAATACATATTTACATATACATTGGTATGTTGTGCAGTATACTATTGTCACTCATATATTCATTTACAGAATAATAGGCCTTTCTACATAGGTATTTTCTAAGAGCAGATTTAAAGGAATTGTCATTGTTTATTAAGGCTTTTAGGCTAGAGGGAAGAGCATTGTATACTAAAATGCACTCATAATAAACGCCTTTTTGATGGCATGAAAGTGCTGAAATTGGGCGATGTAGATTTGCTTTTTGTCTAGTATTCTTGTCATGTATATTTTGATTTTTAACAAATTTTTGTTTATTTCTTATATAAAAGTTCATGAGGGATAAAATATATTCGCAAGGAAGAGTTAAAATTTCAAATTTCCTAAAGAGGTTTCTGCATGAATGTCTACTGTGTGTACCAGCAATTATTCGTATGACTTTTTTCTGTAACAGAAAGACACGTTCACTTTTAACTGAATTTCCCCAAAATATTAGACCATACTTCATTATCGAGTTGAAATAAGCATAATAAACTAGTTTTAAAGTCTTAATTGACTCCAACATTACTAATGCACGTATTGCATAGCATGCACTGCTTAGTTTAGGTGTAATAAGATCAATGTGATCTTTCCAATTCAGATGGTTATCAATTATTAAACCAAAGAATTTAATATATTTGGTTTGTGAAAGTACACTGTTATAATATCCTATCTGTAATTGTGGATCTGGAGATCTGTGAGTAATGAATTTCATAACATTTGTTTTATCTAGATTTAGAGACAATTTGTTTGCTTTGAACCATACACACAATGAACTGAAAACCAGATTTAGTTTAATGGCACAATCATTAAGGCTCTTTCCATTTATCAATATGCTTGTGTCATCTGCAAATAGAACAGCATTTCCTACATCTTGGATAGATAAGCAGAGGTCATTTATATATATTAGAAAAAGAAGAGGACCCAGAACAGATCCTTGAGGCACTCCGTGGTTAATCATCCCCACTCCAATGCATTGTTTTTATTTTTGAAGGGACAATTTATCACTACTTTTTGTTTCCTTTTGTCAAGTTAGGATATAAACCATTTTAAATATTGGTTTTTTATTCCATAGAAAGCTAATTTATCTATCAGAATTTCATGATTGACACAGTCAAAAGCCTTAGCTAAGTCACAAAATATTTCTTCTACATGTGCTCTTTCAAAAGTTGCATTGTGAGACTAATTAGCTGACATATGAACTCTATATGTTTATGTTGATGCATTCATCAGTATCATTAAATTCATCCCATGTATTCTTCTTTTCTTTGGTTTTCGTATAGCGTAATGGTTTCATTTTGCCTCCGTAGAAATAACCACATCCATAACTGCCCAATGTTTTTTATTTTTGATTTCCTTTGTGCCCAAGATACGCTTCACTTATTAAGTATGACTGTTGCAAATGTTTATTTCTCCTAATTTAGTTTAGTTCCTGGAGCATTCAGCGAGTTCAGTCACAGAGACAGTCACAGTCACAGAGACCTACGAACATAGAACTTGTCATATACAATTACTGCAGTAGCATTCAATCTACAATTACAAAAAATTTGTTTACATCTACATAAATAATTACAATAAAAATGAAAAAGAACACCTAGAACAATTCAACCAAACAACAAAAACAGACAAGTCACTTAATCATACAAATTTATATATTTATATATATATATATTTACATATACATTGATACATTGTGCAGTGTAATATTGTCACAGAATAACGGGCCTTTTAACATAGGCATTTTCTAAGAGCAGATTTAAAGGAATTATTGTTTATTAAGGCTTTTAGGCTAGAGGGAAGAGCATTGTGTACTAAAATGCATTCATAATAGATGCCTTTTTTATGGCATGAAAGTGTTGAAGTTGGGCGATGTAGATTTGTTTTTTGTCTAGTATTCTTGTCATGCATATTTTGATTTTGAACCACATTTTTTGTGTATTTCTTATATTAAAGTTCATGAGGGATAAAGTGTATTCACAAGAAAGAGTTAAAATTTTAAATTTCCTAAAGAGGTTTCTGTGTGAATGTCTGCTATGTGTACCAGCGATTATTGGTATGACCTTTTTCTGTAACAGGAAGACTCACACACTTTTAACTGAATTTCCCCAAAATATTGGACAGTACTTCATTATTGAGTTGAAATAAGCATAATAAAGGAGTTTTAAAGTCTTGATTAACTCCAACATTACTAATGCACATATTGCATAGCATGCACTGCTAAGTTTAGAAAGATCAATGTGATCTTTCCATTTCAGATGGTTATCAATGATTAAACCAAGGAATTTAATATATTTGGTTTGTAGAAGTACACTGTTATAATATCCTACCTGTAATTGTGGATATGGAGATCTGTGAGTGATGAATTTCATAACTTTTGTTTTATCTAGATTTAGACAATTTGTTTGCTTTAAACCATACACACAATGAACTCAGAGCCAGATTTAGTTTAATGGCACAATCATTATGGCTCTTTCCATTTATCAATAGGTTGTGTCATCTGCAAATAGAACGCATCCAAAATAAATTCATATTCTACAAAATGTGCCATCATGTCCGTGTATTCCATTATTCCCCAACTCTACACAGCACTTTATGTTCATCCATTTTTCAGAGTTGCCATCTATCACCTAATATTCTACAGAGAGGAACAAGGGCATTCCTTCACACCAACCTATTCAAGCAAGGCTTACAAATTAAACTTAACTCATCAACTTAAACCTAACCAGAAGGTTACATTTTAAGATTATTGTTGTGCAAGCATGTATGCAAACCCAACAGTTGTAGAATTTAATCTCTAGGTTAGGTTTAAGTTTTACAACGATTCCTGTAATAATGAGTATCTATTTATGCTAGATATTTGCTATAACAAAGCTGCATTAAATCTAAACTATAAAACACATTTGACACATCTAGTATTTTTGTGCTGTTTCAACTACACTACAATCTAATACATTTGTTGTTAGCAATAACAGTGACATCACCACTTCCCCACCACTGACATGCCATTTTTCCTTCTGCTGAAATATGTTCTAAATGAAATAGCATTTTTCAGGATGTATGGATGGGTTAATGCTTCTGACAATATCACATCTGCTCTTGCTGACTTTTGCTACCATTTTGTTTTGCAACCTTCTATTTTTTTAATATTATTGGGCAACAGGTGTTTTACCTTGTAGATGCCAGTAATGTTGTTTCCTAAGGTCTTCATTCAGCTAAGTTTTATAGTATAGATTAGATGTATTCAGAAATTTATAAGGCTTTTTTCAAGCCTTTATACTATTGAGCTGATGGTTTTTGTTTTCTCTCTCTTTAAGATAGCTACACAGCAGTTGTGAAACTGTGTAAGAATTGATAATTTTTTGGCACTTCCAGGCTTAACAAATTAAACTTTTAAATACAATGAATTAACCTGATTGCAGCTCGTGTTCTACCCTTGAAAGTGGTGTGATGTAAAACATGATTTTTGAAAAAAAAACTATTTTCACACAGTTATTGAATATATATAGGTTTTGTTGGTTTGTCTTCAAACTTGATGATTTCTTAAGCTGATACTTTTCCCTCTTTGTGTATTTCCACGAGTGTAGTTTTTGATTCATTGATGCATATTAATTTTTTTGAGCGTATATTGCTAGTGTGTTGAGTCCTTTTGCATCTCAATGGATTTTGAAGCATCATCTTTTAAGTACATCACTGCTTTGATCACATTTATCTTCATATTAAAGATCAGAGGATTCAACAATATCCCTGGGATCTGCTATATGAGCTGTGTTCAAAAATATCTGTTCTGTTTTTTTTTTTTTTTTTTTTTTTTTTCCGAGGATATCAGGCTTAATGCTTTGGCTAATTTTTGTGCCACAATTCCATCAGGACTAGAACAGGCTAGGGGTAGGATTGCCAGATGTCCTGCATTTGAAAACAAATCCAACATTTAAGGATAATGTCTTGCATCCTTTTTAAATCTTTTACGGGATGTAAATTCTGGTATTTTCAAGATTGAATAAAGTTTCTATTTTACTGCAAATTGTATAAGAAGAAAAGATTGTGAAACTTGCCTTTTTTATATGCTTCTAGCATCTGATAAGAACTATTACTGTATAACATGCACTGTTATGACTTTGCTGTGTATTAAATGATATGAGTATCATGATTGGTCTAGGTGTAACCATGAACATTTCAGATACAATTTAATATTTACAACAGTGAAAAAGGTGATTATTTGAAATGTTTAATAAGATTTTTTGAAAGAACAAAAGTCAAAAGGGTCAAGTCTGCAGTTCTGGCCAGCGATGTCAAGGTGTAATTAATAGAACAAACTATAGAATTGTGTTTTTAATAGAGGATGGACTGATTTTATGTTAAAGGCTAATTGTATGCTAATGTCCCTTAGTTTGATTTGAGAAATATGGCAACTCTGATTGTGAGCTAAGGCCCAAGGCTTAATATTTGTAAAGTTGTTGTGTGTTAATATGTTTATTCTTTTTATTAATACAAATTAGCAACATTTCAGCACTTATTAATTTTATCTGTCTGGAAAATACTTATTTTACTTTTTATGAGCGGGAAAGACAGACAGCATTTTAGTGCTCATTTTCACTATTTTTCCACAAATTAGTATATCTGTTTCTTCCAGGAGGTGAGGATATCAAGGTTGCAGGATATTTGAATCTAGCAGCAGATTTTACACACAACTTCACTGATGGCTTAGCCATTGGTGCTTCATATATTGCTGGAAAAAATGTTGGTATTGTTACAACAGTTACAATTCTCTTACATGAAGTTCCCCATGAAATTGGAGATTTTGCAATTCTGATACAGTCAGGGTGCAATCGCAAGAAGGTATGTATAAGTAATTTATTTCCTTTTTAATATTCAAGATCATAGCTGACATTGAATTTTTCATTTTTAAATTTTGTTATTATAGCCATAAAAATTATTATTGCCTAGACAGCAATTGTTGAGTCCTGCAATTTGCACTGTTAAAATTGGCATAATGAGTCACCAATGTTCTTGTGCTTTAAAATGATGAAACTGCTCTGAGAGTACAAAAAATTGCTCAAGCAGTCTGTCCCATAAGCTGTAAATAACCCACCCAGATTGTTCTAATCTGAATATAAGTGGGATCTTGCAAATGACAAGCAAACGTTAGTTTCTGAGCCATGATATTGTACATTATTTCTGTTTGTATGTTTATATTTCTACTGAGAAGCATCTATTGCTAGGGCAAACTTAGCTAATGTGGCATGCAATAGTACAATTAAAATGACTTTAGAATTCCAGCATTTGCCAGCGTGCCATGTAGTGGGAAAGGAACAATTCCAAGTTGTGAGAGAGCAGCAACGGAACAAGTGAAAAAGAATGTAGAATGACATCAGACAGCAATGGAGTAACACATTTTTTGCTGTTTTCATTTTGGAATGAAAACATTCCTAATATTGTAAAGTTGTCAGTTTTTAAATGCTTGAACTAATATGAAAACTTCAATAAACGATCATTGCATTAAAAAAGAAAATAATAATGATCAATGTCAGTTGTACAAGTACATAGAATGCAATGGAATCACAGACAAAGCAATATCATTTTAACAACGAGATTTCCATGTTTTTACTACAATGTACCAACAAAATAAACACAATAAATTAGGGTAGGCAGTTGACTAATTGGTTGAGATTTGGCATCATGTTCATAATCATGGGAATCATTCCTGCTTCAAACCAACATGTAACCACCACAAATCTATGCTTTATGCATTATATTATTATTATTAAGCAACTTTAGTGTAGTGCATAAATTTAGTTTAATTACACATAGATCCAATATTTTAATTAATTCATTCATTTTTAGCTCTTCTTCAGCAATTGTTTTCAAACATATTTTTTCCCAAAATATTGGTTCTTAGTCTTTACCCATTTCTTATTATTTTCAACTTTTCTAAAAGGCAGGATAACATGTTATAGTCAGCTTTAATAATCACATTTTGGTTTAAATGTTTAGGAGCAACAAGGAAACAAGAGTGGTATATATGATATCTACATTGCAAAATGAGAAAAAGTATTTAAAAAATTAAATACAATTAAATTTAATAAAAGCTTTTGAAAAAAAATTGTGTGCTGTATAAACAGGTAAATTTTCTGTGATGTCTTTGTTTTGCAAGAAAATTCTATAGCTGAAGTACATGAAATGTTAAATAAGTAATATGTAGGAATAAATAGCTTATAAAGGAAATATTCCATTACATCACTATAAACATACTGTGATATCTGTGTTTTGCAAAGCTTCTCCCTACTCCTTTAAATTTTGTCCATTTTACAGTCAATCTGGTTTTTAAATGGTATGGACACAAAATAAAAACTCAAATTTTTTTAAGATCATTGTATGATGGTGTTGAACTACTCACTCTTATTGACTCCACTTACTTGTTTAAATTTAATGCATATTTCACAGACCATTGTCCATATCATCAGCTAACTGTCAACTATACTATACGACATAGTGAATAGAGCAAAATATAAAAATCAGTCAAAGACCTACAGAATTAGCAACATGGGAAAAAAATCTATAGTTATAAATATAGAGATAGATAAATGAACTTTGATGCTTCTGGGGATGAAAACATAAACTTTAAGTTCATCACACCTCCACCAGAGCAGAATTTGCATCCAGAAAGCATAACATATTACCCAACAGTCGACAGTTAGCTGATGATACAGACAACGATCTGTGAAACATGTACCAAATTTAAACAATTAAGTGGATCCACATTTCAACTCAAATCTTATGTTTGTGCCATAATATTATAGGAACATATTTCATCATCATCATCATCATCATCATCATCATCATTATTTTTTTTTTTTTTTTGAAAACGACAGAAAGCAAACACATTTAATCACTTCTAAAGAACAAGAGTTAAATGATGATGAATAAAGGAGTGCATTTTATTGAATAAATAATTGTTATGTAGAGTTTATTGTAGAACTTCTGTATGATTTTTCTTTTAATTTCCTCTCCTTTCACTTCTATTATTCACATAAATATGAAAAAAGTTATTTGTTGAAAATGCCTGTGCTATTTCTTCTAAATATTATAACAACATGATTATAAATATGGATTATTAAACTTCCTTTTATATGCATTTAAGTTGATTACATTAGAAATTGTGTTTTGAAGAAGTTTAAATAAGGTTGTGGGAAGAATAAAAAGGAAACAACATTACATCTAAGTTAGCTCTAGATTTTAACATGCATTTATCTGACTGGTAAGAGAACAATTTGTGATCAGTTATATGCCAATAAGGAATTCTATTACAAATACTATACTCTTTATGTTACAAGGCTATATTTCTGCAGTTAAGCACAGCATTGGGAGCAGTTAGTGGAACAATCTTGTCACTTCTAGTTGGTGGTAAGTAAAATAATTAGGAATTTTTTATTATGTTTAGCTGCACATAAAGGGAATTTCTGTCATTTTTTCTTTTCTTTCATTTACATTTTTAATTGACTGTGCTCATTGCCATTTAATGAAGGTGCAAATGAATTTGGTATCTGACATTTGCAATGAAGGAAATTTCTAAAAGAAACAAAACCCGGTCTAGGCACTTATCTAATTTCTCAAATCATTGACCATTTGCCAGAAATCAAACAGCCTGAGCTGTGGCAGTGAACATTGTCGACTTCATAAGGCCAGCATTATGCTAAAATATATCATTGTCGTTCTGGAAAAAATCACTAAGTTCAAAATTTTGTTTTTGAAATATAATGATTTTAATAATTTCTGCTTGACTA
Source organism: Metallyticus violacea (assembly GCA_030762175.1). Lineage (NCBI taxonomy): Eukaryota > Metazoa > Arthropoda > Insecta > Mantodea > Metallyticidae > Metallyticus > Metallyticus violacea. The sequence continues at coordinate 60,792,591 of CM060836.1, forward strand.
AAATGTGTGAAATCTGTACTTAATCAGAATACAACTATCTGTTACATGGAAAATTATGACTATCACTTCATGCGTTCTGCCATGCTATAAAGCTCCCTTTCCTTAATACAATGGTATTAATATTCCAAAACAGCCAATTTTCGATTTAATGACTTCTGCCAGAACAATGTTGATTTATCAAATAAGATCCAGTCCATTCAAGGCAAATTATGCAGTAAAAATTCTTGTAACTGGATAGATAGCTCTAAAAATGACTACATGTATTTCACTCAGAAGAATATAAAGGTGGAAAGTAAAAAGCTAAAACAAAACATAACTTACTCAATTCATCTTATTAAAATGATGAATTAGAGGTGTGTTTGACAATTTTAAATACTTTTTTCTTAAATTATTAATTATCCAAGAAAATTATATAAGTTTTTCAAACAAATAATGGAAGATTTTCCAAACAAACTATTTCGAGTAACGGCAGTTCGGTGAGCAACTGAAGATGGGAGAGATTCTCCCGAAATGTGTCTTACTTTTATGTAAGTAAATGGGGTTTAGTGTAAAAAAAATGAATGCCTAAGTTTAGGATATATTACCACTCCATTGTCAACAGCTTCGTAAGTACAATATTTTATCTAAATTAAAGTTTCTATTTTTAGAATTTTGTGTATAAATTTGATATATTATTTATAACTTTGTTAACAAGCCTAATGATAAGACATGCTCTTATATAAATTATATAGTATTACAATAAAATTAATTTACATATTTTATTAAACCCTATTTAACAAAATAGTACTTCATAGTAAATATAAAAACTACTTGAATCATCATCATTCTTGCATAATAGCACATATTCTTCTCTTTTATTGGTTTATGATGCATCTGGCTTCTGCCTTGCATTTCTTAAAGATCTAATTTGTTCATGGGTTAGTTCAAGTTTTCAAAAGGCTGTCTATGGCATCTGCAAGGGGGTGGCACTTTTGTCCAATTTTGCTCAGAGGCCTCTTATCAGCTTAAGGTTCTTTTATGTGCCATAAATCTATGACTCAGGATCAATGGCTTTACTTCCCATATTTCAGAATTTTACATCCTAAAAATATCTATTGACCCTGGCTGGTTTTGGAACCACGATCTTGTGTCTAAATATGCCACTTAGCATTTCCTGAAGAATTTTGATTGAAGATATGTCATATTTAGGCAGAAGCGCATCAAATTTTTCTGCATAACATTCTAATGCAGTAAGCAACTTCCCACTATATTAATACTATGAGCATGACAACAGTATGTCAAGATTTTAATTTTGAGTATGTGAATTTTTTTTAGAGACTTAATGCATGCTTTTTTTCTCCATTAGAAATAGAATATATTATAACTTAAATGTAAATTGGAACTTGCACAGTGAAGCCAATCATATTAATTGATATCATTGTGTGATTCAGTTCAACTCTTCAAGAGTTGAACTTTAGCCTGGCTGAAGATGGGAACTAAATGTTCTGGAAACCGGTTCCATACATTATGAAAAGTAAGTGAAGCTTTAAGAGTGCATAGTTCAACTGAATCATACAATGATAGCAACTAATAAGAATATATTATTCTAATTTCCTCACATATTCAGTGTAATCCATGCACATTGTAACAATCATTTTAGTATAATTAACAAGAAAACCTTCCATCTCCTTCATGTAGCATCTACCAATAATAGTAAAACATTTTTCATTCTTAACACCATCTGGCCATAGCTTCAAAGTTTTTTTCTCAAAGTTGGCTCTTCAAGAATGAATGAATGCCCGTTTTTGCTACAGAGGCACCACAGGCGATGGACAGTGATGACACATGAAATGAAATGATATATTGGGAAAGGATTTATTTTTAGGAAGGAATCGTTCCAGGCCTAAGTTTAGGGTACCTCCCCGGCATTTGCCATTTATGAGTACTGAGGAAAATGTGGAAAAAACCTCAGTCAGGGAGGTCCTGGTGGTATTCGAACCCAGACCTCCTGCTCACAAGTCCGTGTCTTAATGACCTCGGCCACCCGTGGCGGTGGCTCTTCAAGAGTGTCACTATGAATGTTTGATGAGAAACTTGTGCAAAACTGGATTATTTGCTTTATAAAGGGGTATAGCCAATGACACAAATGTTCTACATAAATCTGCATAATGAATGAAAATTAGGAGTCTGCAGAACTTGGAAGGCTCACTAAGAGTAATTAGAACTTGTTTTGTAAGTTGAAACTGCTGTTCAGCCTTTGCTGCTTTCCCCCCATTATTGACTGTCAGGACATATTCATAGAACTCTCAATGTGAGGCAATACTGCTGAGTCAGACATATGTATGAAACTGTAGGAAATGTAAGGCAAAAATAACCCTAATAAATACAATACACTTTAGAGTCTTGTTTATGATTTCAAACTAAATCATTCAAAGCAGCAGATGTGTATATTTGATAGTGTAAAATTATAACTTGCAAGGCAGAGCCATAAAGCCGCATCAATTTTATGTATGTTACTTAGGTACTTACAGTGGTTTTTGTGAAATTGACCTTTAGCAGAAAATTAGTTTATAAAAACTGAATTTTTATATGTTTTTATGCAAATATTTTAAAATATTTTTAAAGAAATATGTATTTTATGTTATATTAAATTTAAGATATAATCTGAGTTTATCATGTACAACATTTTAAACTTGCTTATGGGTTTATTTTGCAATGCAAATAAATATTTACTTACCAAACCCTTGTAATTTCTATGACTATTTTCAGTTTTTTGAATGGCTTTCATTCTTTCTGCATTTGGTTGATAGAACATGACATGGATTTTTCTGCTTGTACTCAAATAGCTAGCAAGCTTCGTGAATAGAAGCCACTTGGCTTTTAGCAGAGGCCGCAATTAATCTTGGACTTAACGTCCTGTCCTTGGTCTTCAACTGCAGCTTCTATTATTTGTCGACATTTTAGTGCATTAGTTCATCATTTGCGAGATGCAGTTTTATGTAAACCGACGGCTTGAAGATGGACACATGTTTTGGATGTACCTTTGTTTTTAATGGAGGTAGTTTTATTTTTGGTTGTAACTCTGCGACATCTATTTTTGGTGCGGAACTTTACACTATTTATCGGGCACTTTTATTTGTAACGGAAGAGCGACTGGGGGATACTGTAATTTGTTCTGATTCCCTGAGTGCTCAGTTGAGCATTTATAAATGGTACAATGCCCATCTTGTACAGATGGTTCAGGATAAAGTGTTTGCACTAGTTGACACGGCTGTCAGCTTAATACCGCTATGGGTTCCTGGACACGTGGGAATGCCAGGCAATGAGGTTCTAGATATCATAACAATATCCCTCTTTTACACCCTGCTGCAATTCAGCAACGTTTTTACTAGGGGGATTTTCAGCAATTTTTACATAGCAGCATTCTTTGGCCCTAGAAGAATAGAATTTGCTCCATGATAACAAGTTTCGGGAATGAAAATCTGCCCCATTTAATTGGTTAACATCTTCTTGCGCAGTTCATCACAAGGAAGTAGTTTTGGCACGTTTGTGGATTGGGCATTTTTGTTTTAGTCACCATTTTAAAGGTGAACCGGCTCCAGTGTCTAAATTGTGACCAACCTTTTATAGTGTGTTACATCATTTTAATTAAATGCCATCATCTAGCTGTTTTTAGAATTTCCCAGGTTTTGCCCTCCTCTCTTGAGGAAGTACTTTTGGATGATGTCATTGCTGTCAAGCGAATGCTCCGTTCAATGTATATTTGTGATTTGTTAATGATGAATGGTGTTTAACACCTGTTTTTATTACTGAGGCACTACAGGCGGTGGAAACTGATAATACATGAGACGAAATGATAAATTGGGAAAGGATTCATTTTTAAGGAAGGAAACGTTCCAGGCCTAAGCTTAGGGTACCTCCCCGGTATTTTCCATTTATGAGGACTGAGGAAACCCTGGAATAAACCTCAATCTGGGAGGAGGGTCCTGGCAGGATTGGAACCCCAGACCTTCCACTCACAAGTCCAAGCCTTAGCAACTTCGGCCACCCGTGGCGGTTTTTGTGGTTTGTGATTTTATATAATTTTACATGTGACAGTCTCTTTTTAGCACATTTTAAGCCTGTTATGTTTCCAGCTATTGCTGATGTATTTTATTACCAGTACTTTGTACGTCAGTAATATTTTTAATTGTTAATGGGATTGTTGATATTTATTGCCGTTGTTAATTGTTAATGGGGCTTTTATTTATATTAGCTGACTTGTCTTTATTGCTTGTTTTATTCAAAGTGATTTAGTGTAGATGCTTAACTTTTTTTTATTATTGGCACCGTTTTAATGTGTTTGGGTGCTAATGGACCTTAGCATTTTTGCACTCATAAACATTACACATCTCTTCTGCTTGTTGTTCCAGCTGACAAGTAAACTGGAAGCACTTTTCCTTATAAACTTCATTAGCTTATGGCATAACTGCAATTTGTAGGCTTCATAGCCAGTTTCTTATACAGAACTTCCTGTACAGTCATTACAGGCAGCTGGAGCCTACAGCCTCTATTCATTGATTTCTTTGAGCCTTTGGTGAATTTGTATCTGCTGCAGGCATAAACAACACATTCTAATGCATAGACAGCTTTCTTGGCATGAGACATTGTCAGATTTGCAACTAACACCGACTGGACAATTTATGGAACTATGCAGTTGGTTGTAAATGCAATACAAACGAACTTAGTTTGTTTTCAGAATGGTATACACATGACAATGATATAGTATGTGGTTTTTGTTATAATAAATGGCGCCGGTATTAGGTAACATAATACTTAACTTATATGTTTAATTTCAGAACATGTTTCAGGAGCACTCTCACCCTCAACTGGCAACCAAATAATTTTTTTTTTTTTGAATGATTTATTTATGGACGCTCTTTAATAGCTCAGGTCATCAGCGTCCCATTCAACTCAGGGCATGAAACGGCCGACAAATTTTGCTCAGAGGCCTCTCTTTCAGGCTTGAGGTTCTTTTTCGTGCCATAAATGTACGACACGGGACCCACGGCTTTACTTCCCTTCCGAAGGAAGCCATACTTAGGATTTTTACGCCCCGAAAAAATCCATCGGTCCTGGCTGGGTTCAAACCCGCGATCTTGGGTTTAGGAGGCAAGTATGGTAACCACTACACCACCAGGACTGACAACCAAATAATGCTGATGTGATATGTGAAGACTCTGGTTCCAATATTATGCAATGCAAGTTGTCCATTGGTGGAATTTTTTTTTTTAAATAAAGATTTCCTATATTGCTGCTCAATGGGATTGTCAGTAATCTTCAATAATTTGGTTTCCATTGTGAGGTTGTGGGTTTTTAGTCCAAAAATGTCCTGCAATCACTATTTCTCCACGTGTTTATATCTTACCATTTCTGAAGGGTTCTTTCATCCTGGTTTCCAAATTCCTTTTTGTCTTGCCTATGTATATTTGATCACAATACAAATAATTGATTTCATTAATTTCATACTCCTTACCAGATGGAATTACATCTTTGGTTGCACTATTCAATATGTTTTAAATGTATCTATTCTGTGGGGCCAACACAACATAAATATTTTTAAAAATACTAAATTTATTATTTGCTCAGGGATGGTATGTAATTTTTTGTCTTCTTTCACCCTGGAGAATGTGGTGATGTCATTTATATTTTAATGTTTGACTTTCTTATCTACTAGTGTTGGTTGAAACATTGCTAGAGCAGTACTTATAATATATTGGTATTCTGATTTATATTCATATTCTTTTCTATTAAGTGGGAGGTTGACCAATCTTTTGGATTAATGCAAGCATTATGTATATCAATATGCCTTTTGTTTCCCAGCCAAGTCCTCATAAGAAATAATTAGAAAGAAATTTAAGGGGAGCACAAAAATTATCTTACTACTATTAAGTCTACATAGACATTAAAATACATTAGCTGTGGAAGCTTGTTTTGATAATGTGAGCAAAAATCTTGAATGAAAAAGTCATTATTGATATGAAGAATATAAAATTTTCTCTAGAGTGAAAACTATTAATATTAAAACATTAATATTTGGTTCAGAGTATTCAGAACACCACTAATCATAATTTTAATCAGCAATGCTTTTTAAAAATTATTTATTGGTCTGCAATAGCAGGATAATATTAATTGGTCACATAAGAAACAAAGAATTCAACCTACTTAATAAAGCGTCTGAACACCAAGGACATTGGCTAATATACATAATAGATGGGAGAGAATATAATTGTGCAAAGGACTTATGTTTAGAAGCCCAAAGGAAAACAGTTAAGAATTTACAAAAACATTGAATGATAGTTTTAACTGCAAGTTTCATTGTGAGAACACTGTATGGAAAAATAATCCATGATGATGATGATGATGATGTTGATTGTGTTTTGTTTTTATTGGCTGTAGATAATGAAAAGTTTTCATAGATAATACTGAAATTTGGCAAAATGTTAAACTTTTCTGAGCAGCTGCCATAGCAAGTTGGAAATAGAGCAAGGAGAAATATAAATATTGTACTTACGAAGCTGTTGACAATGGAGTGATAATATATCCTAAACTTAGGTATTCATTTTTTTACACTAAACTCCACTTATATAAAAGTAAGATTTCCAGTAACGGCGGTTTGGTGAGCAACTGAAGATGGAAGAGATTCTCCCGAAATGCATCTTACTTTTATGTAAATAAGTGGAGTTTAGTGTAAAATAATGAATACCTAAGTTTAAGGAGAAACATTTTTATAAATTAGAATTATGGGAACTGAACCTTTGCTTTACCTATCTCACCCGTCACTTCATATGCACAAAATTAGTGAAGGATTCTTTATGTAAGCTAGTCTATAGAAGGTAAAATATTTTCAGATATGGAACTTAAAATGGCATTGATGAAGATATTATTGTTGTTTTCTGATGGCTGAATTTTATTAATGTCATCCTTTGTTGATAATGTTATAAGTCATTATAAATAGTGTACTGAAATCTTGTTGAAATAAAAGTAAAACTACTAAAATTGAGTCAGCACATTAAAACTCTCTTGACATTTCACATTAAAACTTTTTTTATTAAAATGGTTGACAATGTGAGCAAGTGACTCATGAAACTAGTCCCAACTTACTTTTAATAAAAAAAGTTTTAATGTGAAACGTCAAGAGAGTTTTAATGTTCTGACTTGATTTTAGTAGTTTTACTTTTATTTCAACAAGATTTATGAAAGTTTCACTGTGTGGATTCCTACATTCGATTTTATTGAAGTGTACTGGAATCTTCTGTTACAGGTGAAGTAGCAACTACTTGGATTCTACCTTTCACTGCTGGAGGGTTCATCTACATTGCAACGGTTTCAGTTATTCCTGAGCTTCTGGCTGACACCAAGTTCTGGCAGTCAGTGAAAGAAATTATAGCATTATTATTTGGTGTATACATGATGGTACTTATTGCTCAGTATGAATGATGAAGTTGCTTATACAGTTGCTACCATGCTGATAAACCATTTTGAGTGTCTTTGAAAAGTTTTATTCAGATGAGAAGTGTTTGGAAGGAACAGAATGACAAAAAGGTCTGTTACTTATACAGGAGTCAGCTAGCCTTGTTTATAATCTGAGAAGCTACCATATATGACAAGCAATTAGATAAACTTGTTTGGTTTAGATAATGCATTTAATTCTCTGGTAATGGTTTTCTTTGTACTTTCTGAATTTTCATTAAAATTTTTGTTTTATAGCAAAGAATTTATATTTGATTGAATCACAATTTAATATTTCTGATTTGAATGTTTTGTCAAACTGATAAATTGCCAGTGGGAGTAGTCTTTTTGGTATAGTAAATACCTTTGTGGGAAACTTTGGTGGTTGTTAGCCATGCAGCAATATAGGACAAACATTTAAAACACAAAAAATAAATGTGCAAATTTTTCCTGATGGTTATTCATTGTAAGCATGTAGTTTTGTAGTATGTATACCATACTTTGAAAACTATGACAGTACTTAACTGTCATCTTTTTAGAGGCTGTAGAAGTTGTATGGTTTTCATGTCCATCTGATTCCACTGGGTATTTTGGTGCATATTATGTACTGACTTTGATTCAGGTACTTCTAAGGAAAGAAATAAAATATGTGTATTTAACAACTTTTGTGTATATAGTAACTTAATAACTGAAGCAGATATCATGTTTTTATAAATTAGAAGCTATTTAACACTATTAGCTACCTGTTCATTTTTTTGTTACTGTTTTACATAAAAATACACATTTTATCAAATTTATAAGAAATATTTTAAATTAGAATTTTGAAAGTGAATCTTATTTGGTATATGTTTATCAGAGTGCAGTTATTTCACTTTGCTTTGGCAACTAAGGTATGGCAAGTAAAAATGAGATTTGCATTGGGATGAAAACTGAGATGTTTCATTGATAGACACCCATGATGCAAGGAGAATAGGATGTAGTAATACTGAAGAATAAATAAAAAATATCTTCAATTAAATGTACTTACAAAGCTGTTGACAATGGAGTGGATATATATAAACACTAATATAATAAAATTTATTCACACTAACTCCATTCACTTACATAAAAACTGGACATATGTTTCGGGAGTGATCCCTCCCATCTTCAGCCTGTAGACCAACTGTCGTTGTTAGAAGTGATGGCTGGGTCTCTTGATGTTCTTGTGGCTGCATCTGTTGGTTCTATTAGGAACTTGCTGAGTTCGTCCATTGGAGGGAAATCGAAATTCATTAAGTTTTCCTTTTTTTTATAATGGAAATTTTTTCTGAAGTGGAAAGTTCTACTGTGTTGTGAAGTTGTTTCAGTAGTTTTGTCTCTGGTTTAATTTCATGATTTTTATTCCAAAAATGCACTGATGCTGCTGATTTATCAATCTATTTTAAGTGAATATGTCTAAAGTGTTCTTTTTTTCAGATTTCCAAATTCCTCTTCATTTTTCCAACAATTTTAATATAAAGAACTTATTAGGTTGCAGAGTAAAGGACAGCATACCAACAGAACAAAAGTCAGGTATTTATGAATAAAATGTGCAGAGTGCAATAAAAAATACATTGGAAAAATGAAGAGGAGTTTGAAATCTGAAAAAAAGAACACTTTAGAAATATTCGCTTGAAACAGATTGATAAATCAGCAATAGCAGCACACTTTTGGAATAAAAATCATGAAATTAAACCAGAGATGAAACTACTGAAACAACTTCACAATGCAATAGAACTTTCCACTTAGGAAGAATTTTTCATTATAAAAAAGAAGAAAACTTAATGAATTTTGATTTCCCTCCAATGGATGAACTCAGCAAGTTACTAATAGAACTGACAGATGCTGCCACAAGAACATCAAGAGACCTAGCCACCACTTCTAGCAACATCGGTTGGTCTACAGGCTGAAGATGGGAGGTATCACTCCGGAAACATATGTTCACTTTTTATGTAAGTGAATGGAGTTAGTGTGAACAAATTTTATTACATTAGTGTTTAAAAACATACCTTGTCACAAAACCTCTAGCAATTAGCAAAGGCATTTAAAGTTCAATAGATAGAATCATTATATAAAATATAGTGAACTTTTTTAACAGTGATGTCAAATATTAACATTTTAAAAAAATTAAGTCAAGATTGTAACATATACATCACTAAAATTCAATAGAATGGAAGACTAGTTTCGTTCCCATTCTGTTTGAATTTTAATGATGTGTATGTTACAATATCGACTCAGTTTTTTAATATGATAAGATAGAATCATGTTATTGCTCCTTTAGGGTAGGACAGAAATTTAAAATCCTATTACAGGAGGTTATATTGTCTACAAGGTTGGTAAAACTATCTTGTTAGGTGTAATCTTCAGCATGCACACTGCCTAAAAGTGAACTAGCATTTCAATTTGGGTTGTACCTTGTTGTTGTGCAGGTGATTGTATACTGAATGCTTGTGCTGTGAATTTGTACTAAATCTGCACATTTCAAACATATGCCATATCTATATATAAAAATTATTTCACACTGTCCTTGTAGGACATAAGTTGGAAAATAAAGAATCAAACTTGAAAAATTCAGATCATGGCCGTGATTCAAAACCATGAATCATTAGCCTTCTGGGCTGATGCTCTAACCAAGTGAGCTACAGTATCCACCAAGCAGAGAATCATGAACCTCTCTCATCTAAATTTTCTATACACTGGAGACCTCCCTCTAAGAAATTTATTCCTTAATAGGTGACTCTTAATGCTGCAGGCTTCTAGTTTAACCATCAACTATATTGATGTTTATTTTATATATATATATATATATATATATATATATATATATATATATATATATATATATATAACTTGTTAAATTATCCCCTATATAGTTAGTGATTAAACTAAAAGCCTGGTCATTACCTCTGGAATAAATCTCTCATATGAGAAACCTTAGGAAGGTCTGGTATATAGAATCAGATGAGAAAGTTTCATGGTTCCATACTTGGAGAAGGAAGTGGTATCTAAGTTGGTTAGAACATCAGTCTGGAAGGCTGAAGATCCATTATATATAAATTAACTTATATTAAATTGGTGATTAAACTAGAAGTCTGGGTCATAAGTACTCGTAGCATTATGAGTAGCCTCTTGGAATGAATCTCTCATAATAGAAAAAACTTAGGTCTCTGGGGTAAATAGAATCAGATGAGAGAGGTTGGAACAGTACATGATGGTTGGTTACAGCATAACTGAGGAAGGTTCAAATGCAATGACCCAAGAGTCTGATATGCTATATCTCTTTATTGGAGTTATATTTTTAATAAATGCAATAAATTATTAAATATCCTAATCTTTTAAAGGAGATTGATGTATATGTAATGTAACATTTTTAACAAATTATCTAACTCTTTTTGTGGACAAAAGTAAAAATAAAATTTCATAGAAACTGTTAAATCTCTGAATATTAAGGAAGGTTATCTGATTATCAAATTAGATTATGGATTTCAGATCAAAGAAAACTTAACTAAGCTGATGTTGGCAAATGGAATACTGACCTTTTATATGGAAGGTGTAGCATGAAATAAAAATTTTATGCTACATAGTTTGCTACATACTTATTAAAATTAAAAATTATAATGCTACCTATTAAAGCACAGATATTATGATGCAATCATAAGGTAATGATATGCTCAAGTACATTATCTATCTTGCCTCCAGCTTGGCAACTGCATTGTAAAACTTGTGGGACGATACCACTGTAGATTATGCTTTCAATATGAAAACATTGCAAATATATCTCTAGTAGATAAAGAATTTAAAATGTTAAAAACACTCTTGTGGCTTCACTCCCAAGGAATGAATGTTTTAATATTTTAACTCACTGTCCTTTATTCCTTGGTAGTGAAGCCACAAGAGTGTTTTTAACATTTTAAATGTTCCTTCTACTAGAGATTTACTAGCCTTATTTGACTGTGTTGATTCCTAAATGAATTGAATTTACAAATATATTTCAGTGTGACAATTCCCAATATTCAAAACTAATTGCAAATGTTCTTTGAAGTTATAAAGGAATGTGTACAATTTGGAGCATCTTCTTGAATTACTGCCATTCTTCTGGTACATTACCATGTAAACCCTCTGTTGTTCAAATTCTGTTTGTTTTGCGGCTTTCTACTAGTTTTTTATCTTATCAATTTAATGTTGAAGCTAAAGATTACACCTTCTGGTAGATATTTTGCTGGGTATTAGCATCCATCCACCCACCCAATCATATTTTTAATTAAATGTTAACATGCACATTATAATCTAATTTAATATATTTCTTAAAAAAAGCACATTAAATCAATACAAAAAATGCAAAGGGTGGTTGAATATAAATGTGATATGTGGTATTTTATAGCAGAAATACATACAGAGATGTCTAATAATATGTTAGTTGTTGTTTTAGTAATATTGTCTATTTGTATTTCATGATGAAGTGATTAATCAGGAATGTTGACTGTTATGTCACCAAATCCCAGACCTCTGATTTCTGTTTATGGCAAATACTATAGAGATGTACTGTGTACAAACATCTTCATGTATCAATAATTCATTCTGGATACTGTTCACTACTTTGCATGCAATAAGGAACATTTGATATATTGAGGCCACATCTTCAAGAAGGTAATGTCAGGTTCTTATTTAGTGATAGTTGACTCCTCACAGGTTTGTGATGAATCTGAGTGTCGTTAAAGACATTTGCCATTGGAACTGCAGCTCCTTTTAATCATGATAATTCTCCCATATGTTTTATATTTTATTAACTCTGTAAGTAAGAATTCCGTGGAATTTGGGGGGAGGGGTCAGTAACCTTGGCATTAATATTTTACTATTAGATCTTAAATAAACCTCGGAATTTTAGGCATGAAAAAGTTATGTTTCAGTCACCTAAAAGAGGTTACAAAATTATTTAAAATTAAGCACTATTTTTGAATTTTAAGCAAAAAAAAGTTTATGTTTTTGACATCTAAAATCAGCTATAAAATGATTAAATGAGTACTCCTTGTTTAATTATGCAGGAAAATAGGTGTTTTTACATTTTTATGACTATGAATATGAGCCTAACATCTTATTTGTTTTCATAATTTTCAGCATAATATATTATCAAGATTTTCTCCAAATTTTTAATAATTAGGCTATGTCTTTTGTCTGTTAAAATCATTTTAAAGGCTAAAAATTACCTTTCCACTGATGCAAATGTTATAGAAGCAAATTTATATTTTGTTACATTTTTCAGGCCCACTTCTTCTGGAATTTCTCCACCTTCCCAAACCAAAACATTTCATGGACAATTACAGCATATCTATTTTTTTTTCATTCTACTCTCCGTCACTTACACCTTACTTGTCTCCAACTTCTTCCTTAGCAGCACTAATTTTAATTTCAACTTCTTGCACCTCTGACACTTGATCTGACAAACGGTTTCCTTTGCGTTCCTGCATCTCTATTGTTGAGCACAAGAGTAAAAAATTTGCTTTTATGTAAATAAGATCTCACTTCAATGTTGAATTCTTGCAGACAAAACACAAGCTGTACTCTCAGTAAGAAGCTCTTTTTCTATAGCAGCAATGTCATTCCATTGATCCGCATAACATAGAACTGCCTGTATCCAAGTGCCCCAGTGTGTTAAAAGAGGTTGAGAAGGAAGAGAAGATTCTGGAAGTGTTTCCTTAAAGAATGCAATGCAAGATGGAGCTTTGCACAAAGTTTTCTTCATATGTGGAATCAAGGTATTGGTTTATGGAAATAAATTCTTTATGGTTTCTGAGATCGAAAGGCATGGGCCAAACAGGTGACGTGTAGGGTAGAATATTTTCAGAAGTAAAGAGCCTGAGATCATATAGGAAGCAGCATCTGTGCAGAGAAGAAAACACTACTCTCTTCAACACCATTAAGAAATAGCTGTAAAATTTTGTTTACAACAAAGGCAACATACTTGCCATTGACTTATGGAGCTCTCTGGTCACTACAAAATGTGGAGGGGAAGGAGTAATCATCTTGTTTATCAACTATCATATTTGCAAAAAACTATTGCGAGCATCCATTGTCTCTTGACACCTACCCAAATGCAGGTAGGTATCTTCTATGTCCTCCCTAATTGCAGCAAGTATTTTCTGATACTCAATATCCAAATTAGTCTTCCTGAGCATGGGCTCAGATGAAATGGGTTTTTAGCAGTAGTTTTCCAAAAATTTACAGAATATGTGATTGTGTGGCACATTCCATGGAATATTAGCTGCTATCAATGACCTGCAAAGATCTGAATTAAAATAAGCATTTGTTGCCAAACTCGCAGAAGTTTCAGTCAGTAAAATATGTTTTGGCAAATTCTTTTCTTTAGCTCTTTCTGTATGTCCTATGCCATCTAATGCCACTTAATGAAGATTTTCTCTGGTGTGAAGTTTTAATTGAATTAATTTACTTCATATTCAGGTTTGAATAATAATAAACAATTATTATTATTGTTGTTGTTATTTTCATCATTATTATTGGTATTCTATTTTTATAACTCCAAAGAAGAAAAGGTCTGTGATTTTACATTTCTTAAAAATTAGTTACTGACTTGCCTACCATAACAAAGAAAATGTCTAATTCTTACCCGTTTGTTACATAAATGGCAGATACTTATTTTCCCCCTGAAAATAAGATAATTATAATCCACCAGCCAGAAATGAATTATAGAAGCTTTTGAATATTGTATTTTGTCATTGTTTCTCTTCACACTGCTATGCAATACAACTGACACAATATACACAGAGAAGAAAACTAAAAATTGAATTTAAACTGTGTATTATACATTGCCATTGAAGCATTCAACATGGGTGGTAGTTAAAATATTAATCAGAAGCATGTCAATTGTTGGCATAGCCAGTGGTGAATTATTAGCATTTCATTGTTAACAGAATTTGCCTTTAGACTTCACATGACAATGTGGTGGTGTTTTGTACATGAGACAAATTTAATAACTATATTAATGCTTGCTTGTTAGGCAATTTCAGGCACAGAAAGGCAGAAATAGGCACTGACCCTACTTTAGGCACTATGAAAGTGCTCCCAATGAGCATAATTTTTCCATAAATTGCAAATATCTGCAATTATATTGCACATTTTCCTACAGGAACTAAATAGGTATTTGTCTAAAAATCCAAGATTTGATCATTAGGCATATTGAATAAGTTACTAATTAATCTGCTTTCATTATGAAGACCAGCAGAATTGATTTAGTCTGGTTCTTGAATATATAAGCAGCAAAGAATATCTTAAGTTGATGGGAAGGTAGACATATTTTTTCATTATGCCTCCTTACCTCCTGGACATTCTTGCTAATATTGCAATAATTTATTGTAACTTTTTAAGCGTAGCAGTATATGCAACCAGAAGGGCCTGTGGTTTTCAGATGGATACAGTAGTCATTTATTTTCCTATTTTGTACATTAAAATCTGATGCCATAATTGAAAAGATTTTATTTATATATGGAAATTATATGCATATATACATTAGTGTCATTTAGTATAAATAAAATTTATGCAAAATTGTAATAATTTCGTGTACTGTAAAAACCGTGGAAATGCCACATTTTATAATGAATGTGTTGCATTAATGAATCAGAAAGAGAGTGTTCCTTAATATTTATCATTATGTAATATTGGTTATTTCTAATGCAAATGTATTTTAAGTCACCATAGATGGAACTAAAATTCACACATTATCAATGCAAGTAAAGCTCTTAACTCCTTATTCATCAGTTTTATTTGAAAAGTATATATTTACAATGCTGATTATGAAATGAAATAGAATGTCATTCTATTCAGGGATAGGATTGAAATGAAATTTAATAATTTTTGCAATTTTTCAGTTTTGCAATTATGCAATTGAATGTTCATAAAATATAAGATTAAAAAGTTTTAGTACTTTTTTAAAGTACGTGAAAGTTCTTGAAAAAGTCTTAAAAGCTGCTTGATGAAACAGGATTTGAACCATTGCTCTCCACTTTTGCATCTTTGTAGACCAAGGCCCTAGTTAACAAGGCCATGGAGTGACAAATGAAATTATTAAAATAATATTGGTTTTACTGATAGGGAGTTTAACTTATCTAGTTGATACTGGAGTTTCAAGGTTTACTTTTGTTGGTAATTGCATGAAAGGCTACATCATTGCAATTTATAATGATGAGAGAAATAAAATGTATAATCAATATAGGGGCTTCCAATTTAAATGAATGTTCAGCTGCTTATAAAGTGGATGTATCTATTATATCTTCCATCAGCTTTATTAATGTGCTAGGTTAATTACTGTAAATGACTTACTGAACAGTAAAATTTAAATTATGCTTTACAGTACTTGGTCCCTTTACAATAATTCAGTCAGTCCTGGTGATGTAGTGATAACCATACTTGCCTTCTACCCAAGATTGTGGGTTCAATTTCTCCAGCAAAATAGTTTAGGAATTAGTTAAAAAAATAAAAAGTAGTCATTTTGAATGAAAAGGAAATCATTTCAGAGAACAATTTTTAATTTTCTAATCAATTGTGAAAGCATTTCTTTACACTGTAGGAATGTGTGTAAAGTTCTAGGCCTTCATAAAAATCATAAATTAATTGTTGCATTTTATAGTGTGTTTAATACCAATGGGCAACTATGCCATATTTGAAATAAATGCAAGCCTAATCCTTAGTAAAACATTTATCAGATTTTTAAAGAAAGGAAATTTGGATATGCTAATAAAACATTGATTCTTATGGTTTGATCAATGTACTGTAAGCAGATTATCTTTATTTAAAATATGAAACCAACCACCACCACCACCACCTGCGATACATTGCTTATGAATTTTTCACATTCCATTGATCAATTAAGTTAAATGTAACAGATGAAAGGTATTCTACTTTATTAACTGATAAGGCACTGTGTTACATTTTTTAATTTTCATTTGTCCCAATTTTTGCATATTCATGATGTAACACAAATACATTAAAAATGTGTATTCTTGAAGTTCTAATATCTCCAGCAAAATAGTTTATGAATTAGTTAAAATAATCAGGAGTAGCCATTTTGAATGAAAAGGAAATAAATTTCAGAGAACAGTTATCTTTATAAAAAGCTTTTGATGATTACAATAATTCTGATTTAATAATTGGACTATTGCCAGCTTCATATTCTTGTAAGTTGAGAGCCCTGTATTTTGTATATACTAAGGATATGGCATTATGGTCTCATACATCACAATAATTTAATTACTAGTGATTGAAGCACAACATTTTTAGAAAAGTGACTAGATTGAATATTTATTTAAAGTCTAAATAAAGATTATATCTTTATTATATAATATTTTTATTTAATGCTTTTTGTATATACATGTTATTGAAGCACAAAAATTTATTCTGAAGTGAACAACATAAATAAAATTATTTTATGTCCATGAAATTAATATAGAATTAAAAGATAGACTGCTGTTTAGGTTTACTTTCTGGAAAAATGAACATTTTAGCAAATATTTCCCATTGGATCCAAACAAAACTGTGAGAAGAAATAACATTTGTTTACAATACAAGAGCAATCTTAAAAGTTATTGTCTTAACAATGAAGAAAATTTTTTTAACTTGAGCACTATTTTTATTTTTCAATACAATCTCTTAAGGTCAATACATTTACTTCAGCAAGCTACAATGCCATTATCTCATCTCATAGTGACCCAGAAATTCTGTAAAATAGTCCTCTTATAGAACAATCACCTCCTGATTTGATGAAAAATACCGATCAGTAGGGAAGAGTTTGAGCTTTGGAAGCAGATGGAAATCGGAGGGAATCAAAATAGGAAATAGAGTGGATGCTCCAAGCAATTCAAACTTCAAATCTCCTTTTTCCTATCATGGAAAAGATTTTGTGAGCAGGTGCATTGGCCCTTAACCCCTTATAAACATAATTAATGAAATTCCTTTAGTGACCCAATAAACATTATAACCTTTCCTATGGATGGAATCAACTTTATCATTGGAGCTAAACTGACTTTTTACCTATGTTTTGACAGCTATTTCGATTCTAGTGTGTGATGGATAAACCTAAGTTGATGCAAATAACTATTTTTGATCTGCTTTAAACAAGCATGGCATCCATTTTTGATCTACTGTTAACGAGCATAGCATCTATCTTGTACAAAGCTGTTTCATTTGAAATTCTTCATGTAAAATATAATCTACATGTTCCACCTACATACTTCTTTGAAACACTTCCTCAGCAATTTCAAGTACTGCCAATCATATGAATTCAGTTATTGCACTTTTTCGGCTTCCTTGGTGTGAGTCATCTTCATGGTTGGTATGGACATATTTAAATTCAGCAGCCCATTTTTATAATCGTTGAAAATGAAGGGGAATAGTTCCCATAATTTTTTTTTAAATTTGGTACTAAACGCCTTTGGTGTTACACTATCTTTTATAAAGAATTTTATCAGTAATGGAATACCCACAACACTTGCTTTAGAAAGTTGTATTAAATAAATTTGAAATAATGACTTGACATTTCAAATGAATGTTTAAGGCAGTTGTTCCAATGTAAAAAAAAATTATCTTGCCAATTGCATGGCCACCCATGGTCAAGGCCAAGAACTATCCAGATCATCCTCATATATATATGTTTTGTACACTCTTTAATCTTTATAATCTTTGTTAGCAGTGCTTCAGACAAGGGTTATCTATATTTAAAGCATCAGAACAGCATTCTTTGGCTAAAGAGGGAGGGCTGAAAATGGACTTCCAACAATAGAACAAAATAGGCTCCATATGGTACACAGAAAAATCTTTAAATAGCTAAATTTTCCTTTGTAGATTTCTGGTGTTTTGTTATCTGTAACATTCCTTGTGGTGTATTGTTCAAATGCATGAAAAAAGTATTCTTGGATGCACAGATAGAACTAGACCTCCAGAGGCTAAAAATTTCTCAGAGAAAAAATAAGAAATACTATAAAGCAATGTAATTGCTACAAGATTTCAAAATAGGGACTTTCTTGTGTCAAATGGCACCTAAATATCTACTCCAATTTTCTACATTTACCAGCCACAAGAGATGTACCATTTATTTGGATTATGTGCACATATATGATTTGTCATATCATAGAAAAAAGAAGCTTATGATGATGATGATGATGATAATAATAATAATAATAATAATGCATACAGTTTAATGGATAAAGGCTGAAATACCATTAAAATAATTCTTCAATAATGCACGTGCCCAAAAAGGATTCTTGAGAGCTCCACATTTAATGGTGTCCATTTTTGAAAGAAACTTTGTTTTGTTACACTGATCATTGTCCTTATTTCTGCTAATGTTGCAACTTTCTGTTATAAACAAGCAGACACTCAAGTTTGGGTTAACTAATCCTTGATGGTATAAGGATCAAAATGAAATATATCCTACACTAATATATTTAACATGTTTACACTAATTCCACTTACATAGATAACACTGACTCGGAGTTGATCATTAGGTGATGATGGGAGAGAGTGCTTCCAAAACATGTCCTAGTGTTATAGTAAGAGAAGTTAGTGTGAACATGTTGAATACATTAGTAAAGGATATATTACCACTCCATTGTCTACAGCTTCATGAGTACAATTTATTTAATCAGAATAAAAGTTTTGAAAATCAATAAATACTATAAATGTTATCATTAGATCTCAAATTATTCTCCATTATGTTTCATTTTATGCATATGCAGCTTGCAAACATTTGTTACATGTATAAATTTCTAGCTTTGAAAGCTTTTAATGTTTTTTCCTCCCCCCCCCCTCCCCGCACAGTCTTGAAAGATTTCACATGTTAGGTTGTGCATGTATATGTAAACTACACACAGGTGTAGAAAAATGTGCTTACATGGCTTTGTGTTAACATGTAGCCTACACAGTTATTTTAAATACAGAGGTTGTAAAATTGAGTGTTTATGCCATTAAATGTTCATCTATAGCTTATGTTCATACCTTTTTATTTACTTTATTGATTTACGGCAACGTGCTCATACAGTAACTGAGAAATTTAATTTCTTCTTTGTATACCATGATATCTCAAAGTTTCGCTGCAATTTCACCTTTGTCTTCATCTTCAGTCAAGGGTAAGAGTCGTACCCTTGGCCGAAGATGAAGACGGTCTTCGAAACCGGTTCCAAATATCACACAAGTAAGTGAAGCAATAAGAGTGTTTAGTACGACATATATCACATGAATTTATTCTTATGACTTGGCTTCACTGTGTTAGTTCTATTATATATTTTTTAAAATAATTTCTTTTTTTAATAGATGTTTTAATTCCAGCTAGAGTTACAGGGAATCAACATAGGTATAATATTACATTTTTTCATGTGTAACATGAGATAACATTACAACATCTGTATAGATACTAACATTATTGTTATTTATTACCATATAGCTGTTAGAGAAAATGTTTGATAATGTTTTCAGATGCAACCACCAAAGAAAAGTGTGCATCATCTTAAAAAATGTGCATGTGGTGAGCAGTAACTCTTACATAAAGGACAAAAGGGCATGAACTTAGTTTCATCATGCATTAATCACAATCTGGACAAATTTTCTCTCTCCTGGAGTCAAAATGATCTTCTTGTGTTGTGAATGGTACCCAGGACAAAATTATAACAATACGATTTCATGTTGGTTCAAATTTTTTTTTTTTTTTTTAAGTTTTGAGGTAGTTATGCACTGTTTTTCTGTAAGAGAACAGTTATCTTCCTTGTGATAGACATTTTGGTAATTATTAATCACATTATTCAATCCAAATATGTGTTCATGATAAGACACATTGATATATTATCTGTAGAAATAATAATTTTGATTACTTTTGTTCTGTTGGTTTAGAAATTAATAAGTTTGTTCTTTACATCCAGTGGACTTAAAAACACATTTATACTACGAAATATTTAGACAGTTTAAAGAAAAATATGTTGCTATTAAAACAGCAATGGGGAATATCTGTTTCTAACAATCTGCCAAAAAGTTGGCTGAACAGAAAATTATTTCTGAATTTGAGTATTTTTTATGTGGTTACTATACCAAAACTAGATAAAGACATTGTCAATTTCAGACAGGCAATATCAACCAAACTTTCAAATATTATTAAAATTGTAAAAAGTTTCTGCCAAGAGGACTGTGTCTATCAGCAGTACAATGACTGGAAAGAAAAAACACCATCAGAGAGGAAGAAAAAGAGGTAAACAGCAAGTGAAACCACTTTTAGCTCATTTGAAAAAACTTTTCAAAGAACTAAAAATAAGGTATCCAAATCCTAAAATTAACTTTTTGAGACATGTACATCCAGGACCTGGATTTGTTTCATTACAACATCTTCAAATTGAAGCCAATGATTTCAAAAGAAACTGCATTATAATATTCATTTTAGTTGAATATGATATTTACAGTAGATTTAAAAAGAAAATAAAACTATTTGTACTTTGTTCTATGATACATTGTATGCATCAGAATTATAGTAAATGCAGCGACTACAAAACAAGATAGTTGTATTCCATAATACATAAAAGAAATATGAATTACACAATGAAATAAACACAAGTGATTAAAAGAGCTCTGCAAATATATTAAAAGATGTCAGGTTATGATAGTAATTTTATTATACTGCCAAGACAGTTCACAAAATATCTATATCTAAAGATGATTTCTAATGTCAACACATTTTCCAGTCATTCATTCCAAGAACATTGCATTGCAATTCTGCAATTGGGTGGCAAGGGATAGTAATGTAGACCAATTTTAAGCCTTACACGAGGATTAGGCAGACATATTAAGCTAGATAATGGAGCGCTGGCACAGTGAAACCTACCCAGATGCCACTTTTTCTGTGCAAATTCCATTTATAGTAGCTGGGAATATATCTAGATCACTTTGGTGGATGTAGCTAACAATTGGGCCAAAGTGCCAAGATATATCTCAAGATTTGAATGTGGCCAAAATGTATAAATAAAAATTAAACAGTCATCTGAATCTATTTATATGTTTTTAATGTATTTTAGCACTAAATACAGTTTGTCTTTTATGGAAACAAGGTTAATTCCAATTTTTTTTGATAAAATTAAAAAAGAAAACTATATCTTAACGATGATAAGGTAAGAAATACCTACATCCCATAAAATGTAGTAAAATGTGTAGAAACGATAAACCTAAGATTACCTGGAGTGTTTTATAGTGAGAAAGAGGCTTGCAATAATAATGTTCATAAATGCATTTTAATACAAATATCTGGCTTAATTTTATCCAAAATATATCATATGGAGTGAACACATTGATTTTGAGGCAGCATAAGAATGTAATTGTGCGTGCATTAATTGCTTACCTTAAGAAATAAAATTTTCATTGAATAGCAACAGCTGCAGCTATCAAAATAATAATATTCTAGATAAATGTTCTTTAAAATTATTGATCCCAAGTTTCTATAGCAAGAAAAGAAAGGCTTTTCTTCTTTGATCAGGACTCTATTAATTTAAAATTTTCTCAATTGTAATTCCAGTAAATGGATTTCTGTAACTGAAGATGCAAAAAGAAAGAAACCAAAATAGATCATGCACAAGAGGATAAAGAACACATGTTTCAGCACAAAAGTATATCAATGCTAATGAAAAAGTAATATGTGATTGACATAAAGTGTTTTCAAGAAAAGTTAACATTTCAGAAATACAGGTATACAATAACAATTGCGATTTTGGAATGAAAAAAATTACCCAGCATGTGAATTCCCAAGAGTTCTTAATTTTTTTATTCTTCAAAGAAAGGAAAATACCTGTTTTTATATCTTCGCATTTCTTTTCATTTCTTTTATACAAGGTGGTATCCACAATATTTGGGATTGGTACTGCCATCTTGACAGTAGTTGCAGAGGTTTTGTACAGCTAGGTGACAACACTAGCACATCTGATGAGTGTTTAAAGTTTCATGCAGTTGGGTAGATGTGTTGAGATTCCATACTACTTTTCATGTGGCGATTTTACGATGGATCCAAGATTAGAACAGAGAGTGTGCATCAAATTCTGTGCACATCTCGGGAAAAATGCTACGGAGACACTCGCAATGATTCAACAAGTATTTGGGGGACAAAGCATGAGCCGTACACGTGTGTTTGAGTGGCATGCTCGGTTCAGGACAGGCCGTACAGCAACTGAAGATGCTCACACAGGTAGGCTCGTCAGCTGCACAACGCCTGACATTGTTGCCAAAGTTCAACACCTTGTTCGTGAGGGCCCACGTCGAATCATTGAACACCTTGCTCATGAAGTGGGAATTGGTTATGGAACATGCCAACAGATTTTAACTGATGAATTGAGCGGCATTTTGCGGCATCGTGTCGCCGCAAAAGTTGTACCAAGGATCCTGATTGCTGATCAGAAGGTGCAGCGTGTTCAAGTTTGCACGGAGCTTCGTCAGGTCGTATCCGATGACCCAACTTCTTGTCCAGGGTCATCACCGGCAACGAGAGCTGGATGTACGCTGAGACAAAACATTCCTCCTAGTGGAAGAGCCAAATTTAAAAAGAAGAAGAAAAAGCAAAGTCAAGAGCATGCTTCTCCTTTTCTTTTATACCAAGGGAATTGTGCACAAAGAATTCGTCCCACAAATCAAACAGTGAATTCCACGTACTTCTGTGACGTTTTGCGACGGCCCGAACTTTGGCGACAACGGAACTGGCTGTTGCATCACGATAATGCTCCCTGTCACAATTGCTTGTTCACCAGGAGCTTTATGACGAAAAACAACATGATGGTTGTCCCCCATGTACTCGTACTCGCTTGATTTGGCATCCTGCGACTTCGCTCTATTCCCAAACTGAAAATCGAGTTGAAAGGACGTCGATTCGACACAATTGAGAGCATTCAAGAAGAAACGCTGTATGTGCTAAACACCCTCAAAGAACATGAGCTTCCAAGTGCACTTGGAAAATGGCTGAATCGCTAGGAAAGGTGTATACGTGTGGAAGGAAACTACTTCGAGAGTGACGGCGGTCATTAGTCTGAAAGTAAGCTTTTGACCAGATGGCAGCATCAGTTCCAAATATTCTGGATACCACGTCGCACAATCTCTTGATTCTTACTCACAAGCTATAGTTTAAATAAATACTTAAATCGAAGGAAATACCAAACCTACTTTATTTACAAACTTGAACACTAAGGATTTTTTAAATTTAAGATGGTATCAGTAGCTTAAACTTTAATCTTTGTTCAGATTTTTTAATAATCTTTGTTTTTTAATTGACAAAATGATGCATTAAGTCAAGTTGTTTCTGATCTTTCATATAGTAGTAATTTGTTAATTTTTCATCATTCTAAATTTTGGCAGTCTGTAGAGAATGTTAAATTCTCAATTTAAATACCTTAGCAAAAAGATTTGTTTAAAGTTTCATATTCACTAATGAGTATATTCTAACATTTGTGCATTATCTTAATGCTTATCATGTTAAACATGCAATGGGGCAAATAAATAGTTAAGCAGATGCAATTTTTCATTTTGTATAACCAATGCACAGTTCTTAATATTTTAATGGAGAAATGCTGAATTATACTATAATGAATGCAGATGTTTTATCTTCACTTTCCATTGGTTACACACATCACTTACCTAACTACTTCTACCCTTGGAATAAATCCAAGTACTCAATTAGATTAGGGTAAACTAGGGATACCTGAGCCAATTGTTTACTCTTGAGATTTGGGAAGTTTTGATAAGTTAAGCAACAAAATTACTTAAATTGTGCAGCAATTTATAGATATCAAGATTTTAACCAATCAAAAAGGAAATTTCTCATTCTGTAATATAGAATCTATTAGATTTTAGCTTATTAGTTTAATGGCATATTCCCCATTTTCTCTTAGGAGACAATCCATACAATCTTTGAATGTCCAGAAAATAATTAATGGAGGAATGATATAATTAAAGATTAATGGCTTAGAATAAGAGTATAGTATTATATAGGTAATTTTTAAGGATGATGACCAAATTAGGATATAGTAAATTTTCATTTAAAGTTAAAAGAAAAATGTGGACAGTAAAAAATAGATGAGATGAAAGCATAGATGAATGAATGAACAAATATATGTATATTATTGTGTTTCACTTGTTTTCTGCCATTGAAGAACAATGGCACACAAGTAGTTAAAATACTGCACTATTTTGTGTGACTATTTCAGTGTATTATAAATTTCTGCTTCTCTAGTTCATATTATTTTAGCTGTATTTTCCTTTATGAGTTAACTTTATTTTCTATTTTAGTACATACACACTACTGGGAAAATAAGGTGTAACACTTAAAATTTCTTTGAAAAAGTCTGTAGAATCAATTTGATAAATTGATATATAATTTTCGTTAACGTAAAACATTCATTAGAACAAACAAACAATTTGTGTATAAATTTCATATATATTTTAAAGAATGTTAAAGCTGTTTCTTTCATTTCCACTTTGAGTATATATATATTTTTTTTAAACTTCGCTCTTCAAGTGGAATAAACTTTAATTAGAACACAGTATATTCATACGTGTTCAGTAAGGGGTGTTATCACCCCTTGTTTGAATAACAGTTCACATCCTGGCCAGCATTCTTAAAATCTTGTCATAAATGTCAATTTGCTTAACTGCATCCCATTCTTGAATAAAGGCTACTCGAAGATTGTCCAATGATAGGAAAACTTGTTGACAAATATGATGTCCAAGTATATCTCACATATGCTCGATGGGATTGAGGTCCAGTCTTCAACCAGGCCATTCTAAAGCAATCATCCCCTTTCTTCAGAAACTACGATGCACACTGAGGACTATAGTGTCCATCGTTATCTTGAATGAAATTCTTGCCATGGATGGAGCTTAGGGAATCACAGGTGGAAGTAGCATCTCAGTATATTAGTATGCCATTAAACATTAATTTTCAATGAAAATGAGCTCAGTATGTGCATCAGTGCTTACACTAACCCATACCATAATTGAGCCTCCTCCATAAGGCATGCTTGGGGAAAATATACAAGCTTCATAGCATTCTCCAGGCCTTCTCCATACCCTCTCTCTTTCATCTGGAGTCCTAAGATTGAATTTGGATTCATCTGTATAGAGAACTTGGTTCCATTGCTCAATTGTCCAGTCCACATGCTCTTGAAAAAAAAAGTGAAGACAGTGTTTTCGGCGTTGTCAAGTTAATAGTGGTCCTGTGGCACATTTCCTTGAATTCAGATTTGCTTTTTTGAGTCTTCTTTTGTACATCCATTTGCAATGTTAACATTTCCAACCTCTTCAGACGATTTTTCACCTCAACTGCTATCATGTGATGTCTTAAATCTCTTTGCAATGTACATTTCTGGTGAACTGACCCAGAAAGCCTGTCGTAAGTTGTGTTCCCAAAATTGCCCTACAGTGTGCAATGGGAGTTGTTCCTAAAACTCTTGCTACATCTTGCTCTTGGGTGGTTTTTTAAACTATTTTTTATGTTTATTTATTTATTTTATTATAAATTATTTATTATAAAATAAATTATTTTAACCAAATTTTTTTATTTATTTTATTAAAACCATTAAACACCAACACAAAAGACAAAATTCCACCAGAAAAGCAATCAGGTATTTACGAAATCGGTTGCAAAGACTGTGACATGAAATACATAGGCAAAACAAAAAGAAATATTACCATTATGTTTTAAGGAACACATGAGATATGTAAAATATAAACACACAGAAAAATCAGCCATGCCAGACTATTTTTGGTAAAAAAAAAAAACATGAATTCCAAAAGGAGCCAAAACTACTAAAAGCTCTTAAAAAACCCATAGAATTAACAGTATGGGAAAGTATATTTATAAACAAAAACAAAGATTTTTTGGTTAACTTTGATCTCCCAAAACAATAGTTACCTCATCAGTAAGTTTGTTAAAGCCACAGAGCAACATCTTAATACCCTGGGTAGTGGCCAGTGGGACCAGGCTGAAGATGGAGGCAAATGCCTTTGAAACATGTCCAAGTAAGTGGAACAAAATTAGTTAAATTTGAGTGATTTGGAAATAATAATTTGTCATATTGTACTATATTTCACTGTGAAAATCCCAGATACAAAAAAACTACATATAAAAATATTTAAGAACAACAACTTGGTCAGCAAAAACACCACGACCAAACGAAGAAACAGGAAGTGACCACAAGGAATAGATTCGAAATTCTAAGTGAAGACAATCCGACTGATGACACCGAGGTAACCACAAACAACTGCGATGATATAACAGATGACGAAACAAGCAGTATAACGGAAAAGGCTATGTATGAGCGGAAAACAGCCATAATTGTTGGAGATTCAATGGTGCGCCATGCTGGGAAAAGTTTGGACAGGAATGAGGTTTCTGTTTACTGTTATCCGGGTGCTAGAATAGAGCATATAGAAAGAAGATTGTACGACAACAAGGATGACCCCGACATAATAATATTTCATGCCGGGACCAACAATCTGCATGGATCTACCTCTCCAGATGACATAATGAAGGATATGAAGCACCTCGTTCACACTGCAAAAGAGCTGTACCCTCAAGCTACATTATGCGTGAGTGGTATACTACGACAAAGGGATGAAGATTTAAGATATATTGACGCAGTGAACACTACGCTGGACTGGATTTGTCAACAAAATGGATGCATCTTCATCGATGGTAATGCCTGGCTTGGAGAAGAGGACCTGGGAAGAGATGGACTCCACTTCAATCGAACAGGTTCAGCAAAGTTCAGCAGTCTTCTGGGCAGAGTCATCCACCATCTAGACCGAAAAAACGCAGAGCAGTAACCAGCGGTTCAGGTAAAAGTAAAAATTCTTCAATTAATGAGGTACCTAGCCTTACCATAAATAGCTGTATAGCAGTAACCTCAATTATTACTGAAATCTCCTCTTCAATGAATAAAGATAATTGTAATAATAGCTATTTCCAAAGCCAAAACAATAACTTATTAAACATATTTCACCAGAATATCCAGAGCGTTAGAAACAAGCTGCTTGATATAGAACTGCTGCTTGAGAGTGATTTAAAATACGTAGATGTCCTATGTTTAACTGAGCACTGGCTGAACAGCAATGAACTGTCTGAATTTAAATTTGAAAAATTTAGCGTTACACATGGTTATTGCAGAAACAAAAGAAAAAATGGAGGATCCCTAATCATGATAAGAAATGGAATCAAAGCAAAACCAGTCATAATCTTTGAACCCCAAAACATAGAAGAACATTTCGAAGCTAGCATAATAGAGGTGGAAAACAAACTTATTATTATTTGCATTTATAGGAACCCTAAAAGTGAACTAAGCATTCTTCTAGATAGGCTTGAGGTCATCTTACACCACTTTCATAAATTAAACAAAAACGTGATCCTACTCGGGGACTTAAATATAGACTTTCTGAAAAATAACAGTGAAAAACTAAAACTCATAACTACACTGAATTGCTATGGACTGAAACCATTGATAGATGTACCAACCAGAGTCACCAAAGCAACAAAAAGTGCCCTAGATCAAATTGCAATCACTAAAGATATCACCTATTATAAGGTAAATATATTAGAAACCCATCTCTCTGACCATTATGCACAGACAATTGCAATTAACTGGCACTACCAAGATGCAAAAGAAAACAAGTGCAGTGTATTTAAAGAAACCCGTTTACAAAAACAGGAAAATGTAAAATACTTTTGCCATATGCTTGAAAATGAAGAATGGGAGGGAACCTATCAGGAATCAACACTAAATGCAGCGTATACTTCCTTTATAAATACATTTAGATACTATTATGATGCTGCATTCCCGATTGTTAAAGTAAAAGTAAATGATAAAACCCCAAAATGGATAACTAAGGGAATAAGAACCTCGCAAAGTAAACTAAGACTGCTGGGTAATCTACTAAAAAGTAGAAAGGCATCAGAGGAATTGCAATTATATTATAAGAAATATAAAAAAATATATAGACAAGTAATTATAGCAGCAAAAAAAATGTTTAATAACAGAAAGATTATAAACTCTGAAAACAAACCAAAAGCAATATGGGAAGTGATAAAAAGAGAAACAAACAAAAAGAATCTCACCCTAAAGAACATCAGTCTCAAGCAAGGAGGGAAAAATGTAACACAGCCCAAGCAAGTGGCAAATTCATTCAACGAATACTTCACAAATATTACTAAAAATGTACAACACCCTAATAATTTGTCAATATCACACAGTACAAGTTTTAAAATAATTAATGAAAAATCTCTATACCTCAGTCCTGTTACTGAAAGCGAATTGTTAGACATAATAAAACAGCTAAAAAACAAAAAATCATGCGCTTTAGATGAGAGCTCAAATTTTATTATTAAAAAATGTGGCAGGTTCATCATCAAGCCACTATGTTATATTGTTAATGAATCTCTGAGAAGCGGAGAATTTCCAAAACAACTAAAGATATCTAAAATTATACCAATCTATAAGAAGGGAAAGACTGACGAAGTAAACAATTATAGACCTATAGCTCTCATTTCAGTTTTTTCAAAGATACTTGAAAAAGTAATGTACAGACAACTAACCAAATTCCTGAACAAATTTAATATTATCACCAAATGCCAATTTGGCTTTCAAACAAACAAGTCCACTAATATGGCAATAATAAACTTTGTAGATAGTATATACGACATGCTAGATAAAAGTGAAATCGGGGTGGGAGTGTTTCTAGATTTATCTAAAGCATTTGACATGGTGGACCACAAGTTGCTGTTGGACAAACTGTGGAACTATGGAGTAAGGGGTATTCCATACAATTGGTTTAAAACCTATCTGGAAGGTAGAGAACAACTGGTTGAGATCGAATTCAATGATGTGAGAAACCAAAAAATTGGGAAAGCACACTCGAGCAAAAGAAATGTAACATCGGGAGTACCACAGGGATCAATCTTAGGTCCTCTTCTATTTTTATTGTACATAAATGACTTACCGCATTGCTTAAAAGATATTTCTGAAGTAAAGCTAACACTTTTTGCAGACGATACAAGCATATTTATAAGCGGAAAAGAAAGTACTGACCTGGAAGCAAAAATAACAGCAGTAATAAAAGCCATGTTAACCTGGTTCAAAACTAACAAACTTCTGATAAATGAAGCAAAAACAGTAGCAATTAATTTCCAGCACAAAAACAACAAAAGCATAACTACTCCGGGAATCATGCTTGGGTCAAAAACTATAAAGTATGAGTCAGAAACAAAATTTTTGGGGTTATGGATTGACTTAAACCTCTCATGGGATAACCATGTTGAAAAACTAGCTACAAAACTAAGCAAGGCTTGCTATGTTCTCAGCCAACTGAGGACAAGAGTAACATTAGATGTACTCAAAAGTTGTTACTTTGCGTACTTCCACTCGCATATTTTATATGGAGTAATATTATGGGGAAACTCTGTAAATAGTCATCTCATCTTCAAGCTTCAAAAGAGAGTGATAAGAACCATGATTGGTATCCCAAGAAAAGAAAGCTGCAGGAAACATTTTAAGGATCTAAAAATATTAGCAGTCCCCTGTGTTTATATAAAAGAAATTCTAAACTATGTCCGGACTAACTTAGATGATTTTGTAATCAATACTGAGATTCATTCACATAATACTCGAAATAAAACTAAACTCCACCAACATAAGCATAACACGAAACTATACGAGAGATCCTTCAAATATAATTGTTTAAAATTGTATAATGTCTTACCTCCTTATCTAAGGGACTTAGCAACAATTAAATCATTTAAAACTGAAATTAATAAAGTCTTACTTACAAAACAGTTCTATACAATTGATGAATTTAGCAGATACTGTAATGACATGAATAAACGCCCTAAAGGAGATATAGTAGCCCAGATATAAAAATGTAAGTGCCAAATGCTTAATAGAATATTATTTAATGTACATACTACTCTGGTGGAGATACTGTGCTGCTCTGTTTTCTGTCCACAGGAGCTAAGATGCCAAAATGGAAAGATGATCTTCATTCAAGAATGCAACCGCCACTCTGCACTAATCAGAATGTGCTAGTATATAGTATTTTGTTGTATTATCACTATTTAATACATGTATATATTCCTACTATATTGACGAAACCAAAAATTTGTACAAATTCTTATGGTGAATAAATCTGAATCTGAATCTGAAACAATGGCTTAATGATTTAGGATTGTTAGTTATAGAAAATGAATTATACGAAAAACTAAAGTTATATGTTAAATTTAAAACTAATTTTGTCAGAACCAATACAATGAAGCAACTAATACATTCTTAAATAGCTAATGAATCCTATAATACTCTTATGCTCCACTTGTCATTGAATTATACAGACATATTTCACATGATGGGTATAAATGCCTGTGAAACATGTTCTATATAATGGTAATTGGATGATAAGAGTATTAAAGCACTCATTAGCTATTTAAGAAGTTATCAGATGTTACTGATAAAAGTGCAAATAAGAAATCAAGAAGTTTGTTCTAACATAAATGATTAACTGTTGCATAGGTTTGATACATTGTGTACATTTTCTAAACTTCTAAATAAATACTGTATGTAAACTATTTTATTAATTTTCATTTGTAAATATATGGTCCTACATAAAAACAAATAGTTTTCTATGGGATGGATTAATGTGAATGTACTTGCAATCTGCATTGTTTAACTTTAGAGTGACCAATTATATCTAGCATACAGGTGTCTTAACAACCCAGAATTGGCATGTATGTACACATATCTTATATTAATAATATTGTTATATTTATGTTTTTGGCTAAGTTAAGTTATGGCTGGAAATATGGACTATAATAATGTACAGGAAATAAAGTAACAGGGAGAAGGATACAGAGAAAGTTATGAGGTAAGAATATTAATACAAATTCTCTTATTTTATTTTGTATTGCTTATAATTATAATAACCATTATAACCATTAGTTGAAACTACGTAGTTGCAGAAATAATAGTCAAAGGTGAAAACTAAGCCTCTGATTTCCAGATATTTAGTAAGAAACTGATGATGAACCAAAGAGGGGGATCAGTTGGAGTAACTGAGGTTTACAAAGAGGGAGGTTTGATGACTATAATGACAAGCTATAAAAATGGCTTAATATACTGATTGAAGCTTATGACTTGTGATAAAATTTGTATCAAATTATTGGTCACACCTAAAAAATGACCATTCCAAGATCAAGCAGAGATCATTCTGTTAATTTTTCTTAGTATTTAAATAAATTATTTTGACATTGTGCAGACATCTGCAGAGCATGTCATTTTTCAAAGTGCTGGCCTCCATTGTATTTAAAGTAGCATGCATATAACAAAGTGCTTGTATTTTACTAACTCCCTTTAGTGCTTAAAAATACTATTTGCAAATTAGGCATAAGCAAGTACTAAAAATTTGGCAATGGAACTATACTATAGATATTACAAAGGATAGTTGGTAAAAAACCAAATGAAAAATCATATATATTATTTAAAAAATGACATATGTAATATATTTCTCCCTCTTGCTCTATACTTATGCATTCATCTCCTCTTATGCCTGGTTCCTATAATATATATTGTTCAAAAAAATTAGAGGAACACGTTTAAATCAAAGCCCCAAAATAAATACTGATGCAATGTAATTTTTAATAGTCAGATGTTATGTTTTGAAGTATTATTTAAAACAAGAGTAAAGATATTCTGGGATTTGTTAGTTTTTTCTCTGAATAAATTAGCGAAGCTTCAAGAACTGTTGAAACCAAAGTGAGCACTCTTTGACTTATTTTTTTGAAAACTGGTTTAAACAGCAATCTCTGGTAGGAAATTTTTATTTTGTGTTCTCAGAGGCAAATACAGAGCAATGAGACATCTGAATGATACACGAGAGTTTCATGGATTGAAGATGGCAATTCCATTTTCATTGTCTCCAGGATTCTTCCTATCAGCCTTTCTCTTATCCATAGGTCTTGGAAATGATATATAGAGACAGGTGGATATAAGAGGCAGCCCATACAAGGGCGTAAGAAGAAGATAACAGAGGTACATGATAATATCTTGTCCTATCAGCTTTGTGCAAATGCAAATCTACAGTCAGAGATCTACAAAAGATGTACGAACAATTGGAATGTTGATTTATCAGACTGTAAGAAACAGACTTATGAATGCAGGGTTGAAATCTAGAATCCCCTTTTAAGCCCATTTGTTTGACACATCAGCACAAGTAAGCTTGGCTGAGATTTGCTCAGAATCATCTCAACTGACAGTTTCACCAATGGAAGGCTGTTCTCTTCACAGATGAGTCAAGATTTCATTTGAAGGGTTGTAATAGTCGTACACGAGTATGGGGATGTCCTGGTGAACTTCTTGCTCAAGCCAGCATTATTTAACATGACAAGATTTGGAGGTGGTTCGATTATGGTTTAGGCTGGCATTACTATTGAGTATCAGACAAAGCTTGTTGTTATCCCACAGTGCATGAATGCTGAGGGTTACATTAATGACATCCTGCAACATGTTGTACCCTTTGCTTATGGTATGGACTCTAATTTTCTTCTAATACATAATGCTAAATCTCATACATCACGGAATACCAAAAATGTCCTGCGAGAATGCCAAATCCTGGAAATGGAGTGGATTGCATGCAGTTCTGACCTCAATCTGATTGAGCATCTGTGGGATAAGCTGGAAAAACTTGTTTGCAAGCATCCTACTGTGATGCAGAAGCTAGGAGAACTGGCACATGCACTCACTGAAGAATGGGAAAGAATTCTACAAATCTTTATCAGGAGCATTCCACATAGGTGTTATGAAGTCATCGCAGCTCAGGAGGACACAGTGTTGAAATAACCATGGAAACACTGATTAGTATCAATCAATAATTTGTTTATATTGCTAATCCTGTGAAACAAATATTTGCCTATTTTAATTTTACACATTTCTTCAATCTATAATTATATACTGTCAAAAATTTAATTGTATCAATATTTATTTTTGGGTTTTGATTTAAACATGTGTTTATCCAATTTTTTCAGTAGCGTATAAATAAGCTCTATATGTCAATTTTTGACTGCAAATAAATATATATATATATATTACTTTGTTGTGAAAATCCAAATTCATCTTGATGTTTTTTAAGAACTGCTCTATGGAAATGAATGATAATTTAGTAAATCTCTCAAGTTTGTGTGCTTCTTATGTAAGTTTTTATTCTTTTCTTTGCTGAAAAGCTCTTTTTGATGGATGCACTACTAGCAGGAAATGTCAGAGCCAAAGCACAGATTTTAGTAACTTCAGGTAAGTTATCTTTAAACCTAAAAAGTTAGATATTTATAAAGTTCTAAGATGGAAGTCTTCATGCATAGATGGCTGACAACTTAGCTTTAAGTACCATAGGATGAAGTAACAATCACATAATTTTATTTGTGGCAGAAATGAAATTGTGAGAAAAGATTATGTATATTCATCAAAGAAAACTCTACATTATTAATTTCAGATAATTGGTTATATATCCTACCACTATTCAAGTACTTCACAGCAGAGTCTTCAGTATGATATTTTAAAATTACCAACATCTGCAACTAGTCTTTTGACTGGAATTGCATTTCTGCTTCACTCTGAAGAATGCTCATCTTAGCTTTTTCCCAGAACAATATCTTATACCATTAACTTTGGCTTTAGGATGTTAAATAAAATTTTATTCTGAGGCAGCACTGAAAATTATACATTCAAAAGGAAAATGAAAATATCTTTTTGAAGAGCAATTTTCAAAGTCTTAAATGGAGGCACAATCCTCTTGAACATATTGTAGTTGCACCATCCCATTCTTGTGTGTTGGTCTATGACTGATTTATGGATTAGAGCAACTGATGATAAATACTTAGACGTAAGAACATTAAATGCCTTTTTGCTTCAAAGGAAGGAAAAAAATTGGGAATTCAGACTGTATTTAAAAAATTCACTTTATATTGTCAAATGACTGTTTCAGCACTAACTTATGTGTGTAGCAATGCTGTGTGATAGTAAGAAAGCTGCTGCAGGTCTTCCTACACTCCAGGCATTACTGAACACCCAGCATAGTTTTGGGAGACTAATTTATCCTCAATCTGAAATTCTTTAATTAAACTGAACAATGAACAACCAAGGAAATAGGAATGCAATCTGAATTTACATTGATAAATCTTATTCCTTTCTTAAATGTTACAAGGGGGGGGGGGGAATGTAATGCAAAACAGATGAAAGTTGACATTTTTGTGTTATGTCTAGTCTTATCTTATATTGCAAATACAAATGGTGCTTTTTTGACCTCTTGTTATATAATAAAATGGTTGATACAGAATAAATTAAATTGTTCAGAATATCATGAGATGTGCCAACAATAACAGTAAAGTTTCCCAATGGTTTCTTAATTTCCCATCATACTCTGTAGTGAAGTAATTCAATGTAATATCCTCTGCTGTCTGACTTCAGGTTGTCTATGAGGATTGTTTGAAAAATTTGTTAAACATTCAAGTAAAAATTATTTTTTCATAACATACTTTATTTCTCAACAAGTCTCCATCTATGTCTATACACTTAGTCCAGCAAGTTTTCAATTTTTTCATCCCATCAGAATAGGATCTGTCAAACTCTGCAAAATACCCATACTGTGATGATCACTTCCTCTTTTGATGAGCATTTTTCCACCAAACTACATTTTCAAGTTTCAGAATAGGCGGGACTAAGTTTGGAGAAGAGAGTGATGAGAAATCAATTCAAACCCTAAATCATGCACTTTGGCCACTGTGACTGCTGCTGTGTGGCCTGGAGCATTGTCCTGGTAAAGGAACACTTTTTTTGTGCACCCCCCAATTAAATGCATGTTTCAAACAATCCAACAATCAGGCAGTCATCCCCCCCATTTTCTACGATTACACTCAGATATTTATCAACAATTAACCTAACATCACATCTGACTTATAATTTGTCTAAAAGCATTACACCAATTACTTCTACCATGATGCCATTTAAAATTTCCTGCTATTTCACGTAATTATCATCCTTATCAAAAAAAAAAAAAAAAATGTCTAGGCCTCTAAATCTTACTTTTGTGTAGCCAAGAAACACATGCAGCTATCAATCAGTTAACTTATTTCCAATTAACATTTCTAGTCTGTTTTATTTAATGTTTTTGTTATGCTTATCCTGTTAATTTTGAAAGCCAAGCTTAGAGACTGTTCTAGTGCTAAATTTTTATAATACTGTTTTGCATTTAACATAGTCTACAAATAACTCATATATTTTTTGACCACATGAAAACTCTTTACTTCACAAACCACTTTTGTAGTCCAAATACATGGGCGCAAATGACCATTGCTATTTTGCGCCCTTAAAGCAATAATCAAAAAGTCCAAACATTTTTTCTTTGAAAAAAGAAGGTAGGTCAACAGAACACAATTTCTTATAACCACAAGGCATGTATGCTTTATTAAAGGAAACTGCTTTGCTTTTTGTTTGACATGCTGTTTTAAATTAGGAATTGGCTTACTTCTGTCTTTTATTATTTTTATTCTCAAAAAAACTTCAACTTGAAAAGGAATCATTTAGTAAGTCTTCAATTGTACAACCATACTTTTCCATTGATAATATAATTATAGCAAACCCTCTCACAAGAACATACGCAATTTAATCTTTACACTCTTAACTCTACACCACCTAGCTCTAGATTGTCAGTTGATTTCATTACACTCATTTCCATCTATGTACTGTAGTCTGCTGGGACTTGGTGTGAAAATTACAAATGCACTGTGCTTCTGCCCTCTGCTGCCCCACTGCAGAAATCCAATGCCTGGCTGGCAGGTGAAATGGCATCAGAAATTGTTATTATCCCCATCACTTTTAAAGGAAAAGGAAATAATCAGGAAACCAGAAGCAGAGAATGAAAATACAATATAACCATGCTGCTTGAAAGCTCAGAATCTAGGCAAAGTGCTGAAGCAGCATGCTAAATTATTTGGACTATTGTCAAATACTGTGAAAATAAAATAACATTTTTGTTTTGAAAACTCAAGAGGAACTGATGGTCCAATTTGCAAGGAAGATGAATGAGGCATGATTTCAGTAGTACTAAACTATTTCTGAGATAGATTCTGAGCACGTTTAAAGATTTTCTTCTTCTAGCTTTTAAACCACAATATAAGTCTTATTTATGAATGAAAGAGTTTAATTTTTTCTCACAGAGTTAGTATTATAAAAAGGATTACTTTTTAGATCTATTCTTTTTTGAACTTTTGTTTATTATTGTATTTAATCTTGTATCTTGGTAAATTTAGAACTTACATAAAACATTATTAATGATTGATCAAGTATAGATAAATTATCAATTTGCAACTTATATTTTTCTTAAGATTAAGAGAATAGCCTGCATCATCACACAATATGAGCATGAGCTTGGAATTTAAGTTCACAGTAGTATATTTAAAAAATAATGCCAATAACATTAGTAATAAATATTGGGCAAAGCAGTATTAGTTTCCCTATTATCCAAAATTTTGTTTGTTCAAAATATTGCATGCTTCTTTTCATTAGCTGCCAGTTGTATTCACTAAAGCTAAGTGCATGCTCCCATACTAACTTACTGCTCCACGCAGCCAAAATCATTAACTCTCCTTCTGCTGTTCATATAATACTCACATATGTTCCTGGTGTTATATTAACAAATGTGGTTGTGGCAGCTGCAGAGAGTTCTCCCCAATCTAACTGTGCCACCTGTGTCACTGGCAATGACTGAATAGGAGGGATATGTGTAACAGTTACATTTTGCACTGGCTCTAACTGCAGCAGTGGCTGTGTAAATGAAGGCTGATCCACTAAATTTCCTTCAGTTGCCACAGCATGATCTAATGACTGTATATATATGGCAGGACTTTGAGAAGCCAGAATATTGTCTCTTAAGAGTGAGTCTGCTTTAGTAGATTCACTTTTACCAAGGTGATGTGTTTTCATGTGTTCATCGATACTGGTCTTCTTCTTAAAGTTCTTTTTGCAGACTAAACATTGATATCTATGCTTGGAACTTTGATGTAGGCGAACATGCACTAGGCAGTTGGACTTGTTAGTGAATGTTCTATCACAAATAGCACATCGAAATGGACGTTCCCCTGTATGAGTGCGCAAATGTACCTGATAATCATCACGCCTTGAAAATGATTTGGGGCAGTGTTCGCAGCAATATGGTCGTTCACCCGAATGAATTTTCAAGTGCCTGTCAAGTCTTGACTTGACTGCAAATGTTTTTGTGCATGATGAGCATTTATAGGGCTTATCACCAGTGTGACACTTTGTATGAATGGTAAGGTCCTTCTTGCGTGCAAACAATCGAGAGCAGAATGCACATGCAAATGGTCGTTCCCCAGAATGTATTCTTAGATGTTCTTCAAAGTAATACCTATCCAAGAATGATTTATTACAGTGTTGACAGGTATAAGGACGTATGCCTGAATGCTTGGTTTCATGCACACGTAAGGCACTCTTTGTGCGAAAAGACTTATGACATTTCTTACAACTCCAAGGTTTCTCATCTAAATGTATAAGCATATGCTCCACACGGTGACTAAATGCTCTGAAAGTTTTTCCACATATTGAACAAATATATGGTTTATTTAATTTATCAAATTTTCTACTTTTCTTTATTTTCTCATCACTTGGATCTCTCCCTTTCAATACATCCTCTTCTCCATCCTTTTTTACATTTTTACTTTTTCCCCTAATACATCCTGTAGCAGATTTTCCCTCGTCAATAGTGCTTTCTGATTCTTTTATATATGATTTCTTTTCACAACTCTGCAGTATTCCTTCACTGCTTTGGCTTTCTTCTGTATGGTGCACTGCAGTGACATTGAACTTTGCTTCTACCTCAGATTGCAGTTCCAGTAACCTGCACTTAACTTCCTCATGTTCAAAAAGCAAATTGAAGCAGTTATTACAGACTACTTCACTGTGCAGTTTAATGCTGTGAAGTGATCTATTCAGCACTTGACCCATCTTCTCAAACACTGAACCTCTTGCACACGACTCTCCAGCTTTCCTTAACTGGCCAAATATATTGTAGAAGTTTTCAACTGAATTGGAAAGTACTACATCACATATCAAGCAGTGAGTGGATGGTAAATCCTGCAACAATAAATTATAGATTAGGAGCTAGATACATAAAACTAAAACTTTTGCACTTGAAATGTTCCAAAATACGCAGCACAATTATGCTTTACACTTCAATGTAAAATTGTATTATAATATCATACAAACTGAGAAGTGGTATGTACTGTTTTTTATAATCCCATTATAAGCAAAGCAATACATAGTGTCTGAGAAACTTTATGCTTAAAGAATATGAGTTTCACAATAACTGTTAGTATAACTGATTATGAGCTAGTAATGTTTCTACAGAATTTTTCTTTGTTTTGCTTAGAACAGACACCTATGGTTACTTTAGCTTCCCATGCAAATTAGCTATCCAGATTTTAATTTTATAAAATAATGTCAAATAATATTGGTACCTAGCTGGAGCACATACAAATCCACTTAAGGCCAAAGGTTTGAAATTGGGATCCATTTTTTGTTTCCTTGTTGACTTAACTCAAAGATTACATTTACATTTTTATTTACTATTTGCATTCCATAATATCTAGTCTTCCAATTATTGGATGATTGACATAGTTGTTGGGGACTGCATCAACTGATCAGACATTACAAGATCAGCCAAGTTAGATGAATTGAGGCAGGCAGATAGGGTTTACCAAACTGCTATATTGGCTCGGGCCTCGTGCAACAATGAAAGAAACAATGCATGTCTAATCCTAGAGTAAAGCCTGCTAAAAATATTAAATGGCAAATACTAGAATTAACTATTCTGTCCCACACTTAGAGTATGATTTTATGTCTGTATTGAATTTGTTTGTGCTTCAGATTATTTGAAGAGACATTAGTTCTAAGTCATAATGCAGTTTATAAATTAGTAGTATCTACATGCTTTATATGAATTAAAAATAACATCTGTCGAAGGATCAATTTATTTCTCAAAGATAATTTAGAAGTGTAATGGATAATTTCATAAGTAGATGTGGAAAATAAAGGCAGGCAGTTCAGCATCTCCTTACATGACATGAATGAGTACCTATAAAACTTTTTAAGCACATTAGAATTAATTGACAGCCACTCTTACCCCACCTGCCCACCTCGACCCTAGTGTAGCTTGGCTGTTGCAAATGATGCTTTATCTATTAATGCAGTTCCTGTCACCGCAATGGTCATCAAATAATTGAATGAACCCATAGAATACATCGTATTATTAGCATTCCATATTCTTAAAACTTTCAAGCAGAATATATCAAGTTTAAACAATTATTTACCCACAGATATGTTAAATACAATAACAATAAGTATTAAAATCTTATAAAACAAAGCTAAACAGATGTATAATCACATGTTATACTACAATTATATTATATACAGTATCAACATAATGCATTATTTCCTACATTAATGTGTTCAAGTTGTTAACACTAACTCCACTTACTTTTTAAAACTTGGGACTAGTTTCAGGAGAGGTCCCTCCCATCATCGGCTGCTGTTGACGAATGCCATTGTTCCAAGAACAGTTCCTTGGGAGAGAATTTACATTTTAAAAATAAGAACGACTTAATGAATTTTGATTTTCCGCAGCTGGATGAACTCAGCAAGTTTCTACTAGAACCACCAGATACCACCACAGGAATGAAACGGGTATCCATCCACCGTTTTGAACAATGGCATTCGTCAACAGCAGCCGATGATGGGAGGGACCTCTCCTGAAACTAGTCCTAAGTTTTAAAAAGTAAGTGGAGTTAGTGTTAACAACTTGAACACATTAATGTAGGATATATTACCACTCCATTGTCTAGCGCTTCGTAAGTACAATTTTACTTAATATTGAATATATTCATATATTCTATAGGAGAATCCAAGATCAGAATTGAAAATGGGAAAGAACTAATGCCAGAGATTGTGACCTAACCATAGCATAGCATGTTATCAACACTGTTCATTATCTATATAAACGATATGATAAGGAAATTGAAAAAAGAATGCCACCAGGAATCAGAATATCAGATGAATTGCTAAATATAATGCTTTTAATTGATGATCAGATGATTACCCAAGATTATACTGAAGATAAATATCTAATGGCATTACATACATTATATGAAACAAGTATGTATTTTAAGCTAAAAATACTGACAAAATTAAAAAAAATGCATTTTTAGTAAATTTCCTAGTTAGAGTAAAACATATATTAATAGTAACATAACAAAATAGGCATCATAGTTCCAATATCTTTATAAGAGTTAGAAGATATATTGATATTAATACATTCTTAAATATATGTGAATGTATATTTGATTAATGTATGAAAACTTTAAAATGTAGGATATATTTTGGGGACCATCATTTATGCCAGCATTTGCATACTTTAAATTCTGAGAATATATAGATATTTAATGTGTTTAGAAGCTGTTGACAGTGAAGCAGCTGAAATATTCCAAGTTTAATGTTGAAACAAACTTCACTTACAGTTTTTTTAATTAGGAAATGTTTTGGGAACCGTCATTTCCATCTTCAGCTGTTGGCTGGAATCGGATTTTGCTGAATTTCTCATGAGGTGGGATGCAAAATGCATTAATTTTTCTCGATTTTTAAGAATGAAACATTTTTCCCATATGGATAGTTCTATTGGAGTGCATATGTCTTTTAACAAAATGGATTCTTGCATAATTTCATGGTTGTATTTTCAAAAGTAAGTAAAAATTGGAGATAGCTGCACACTTTTAGGAGCACAACCATAAAACTGCACACTTTTAGGAACACAACCATAAAATTAAGCAGGGTATTTTGTTAAAAGAAATACACACTCCAATAGAACTATACACGTGGGAAAAAAACTCTAATTCTTAAAAATCAAGAACAATCTATGAAATTTGACATCCCACCTCTGGATGAAATTAGCAAATAGATATTCCTACCAACATGAAAAAGCAGCTTGGATCAAGCCATGACCCATAAAGCAACCCAAAACTTACCAAACCGTCAGTCAACAACTGCAGATAGGAACATCCATGTTCCTGAAACATGCCCTAATTAAAAACACTAAGTAAAGTTTAACACAACATTTGGAGATGTATATTTAACA
This sequence comes from Metallyticus violacea, assembly GCA_030762175.1. Lineage (NCBI taxonomy): Eukaryota > Metazoa > Arthropoda > Insecta > Mantodea > Metallyticidae > Metallyticus > Metallyticus violacea. Next base: position 60,834,318 of record CM060836.1, read on the forward strand.
AAATTAACAGCTATTAAAGAATGTAGTAGGTATACGCACCATTTTTTTGCCCAAATTAATAGTATAAATGCATTGTTTTTGTATAAATAGTTCATTATTTATAACAAATTGTCCAAAGAGGAAGTTTATATTTGCAAGAAAGTGTTAATTTGTGTGTGTGTGTGTACAGAAGTAATATGAATAATACATGAGGCAGGATGCAATATATATATTACCTCTGTAATGGGAAGATCTGCAACTTTGTAATCTTACAATATAAATCTGGTCTTCATTGGATATCAATAACACCACACATGCACTTCTGTGGTGCACATTTTTTCTTTATTATAAATCTGCTTCCTTGTTTTGTTTTGTATTCTGTAAATTCATATATAGCTAAATTCCCTGAGTCAGTTGCTGTTTTGGTTATTGAACATTCTATCCCAATACTTATACCTGATTCTACTTTAAAGCTACAAATATTAAACATTACCTGATAAGCGACTTACTTTTCCATCATTATTTGAGCCATGCCCAGCGCCTATATTTTTGACAGATAATTTATCATTTGCTACAATATCTTTTATATTATTCTTCATGTTTAAATTCCTCTTTGGGGCTTCAGAACCCATGTTTTATCTGCTTGAGAAAAGTTTGTGGTAAACATAACCCTTTTATTTAACTATGTGTGTTATGTTACGTTTGGTAAGATCAAAACTGCAAACTTCGTACAAAATAAACATTGACATTCACTGATACTCTTTACAGCATATATTAGACTAGGCATGACAATTTTGTGACAACATGAAACTTCACGTGTTTTAACCTATCAGCTCTTAGTCAAATGTCAATCGTCCCTATCGCATTAGTACATAACAACTATACCAACATTGAAAACAAACGTTACTATTATGGCAACAAATTCTGCGCAGGATTTTCCTGTCAAAACATGGTGATTATGTTAATTATATCTTAAATATGTACTCACTAGTACTTCCATTGTCATTATAAATGTATAATTTCCCTGAAAACATACATTGAGGCTTTTGAATTTGAGCAAATATAATGTTGGTGACATTAACTCTAGGGATGCCACAATTTCAATGTTGGCATCCGCGCATTATTAGTTTGGGGAATAATCATATAGCATATTTAGGGATATGCAACATATTTTGGGTGAGAACGTTATAAGTATTTAGGTTAAAGAACCTATTTGAAAGAAATGAGCAGTTACACTTATTGGTATCCTGAAGGAATATAATTCCATTAAATATATTATGTTAAGGCATTAATGTGAATGTTTTGCGCATTGCACTACCAAATGTGTCAAAGCTTGAGAAACAAACGCAAAAGGGAAAGCTGTCACGGTTAAATAGTTACGTTTTTCTGTGGTTTGATATTGCATATTGCCTTTAGAAACAGAGAGCGTACCCGTAAATTTAACAATGGCTTCGTTTTTCATGTAAGTATTAAATTACATTAACTAACCTAAGGTATTAATTAATCAATCAAGGAAATAATTGTTTTTCTTTATTCTAGGAAATTCATGAGTGATTCAGATGAAAATACAAATGATCAGTGTGTGTACTACAACAGAACTTCAAAGAAAATAATCACATCCGTTTATGAAGGAATTCCGGAGAATTTATTGTTAAACTTTTTTGGATGGCTGGCAAGTATACTGTTCTAAATCTGTTATCTCCATATGTTAGTACTTAAATCCAAGGGAGTTCTTGCATCAATAGGAATTTTAAGCTTATAAGATGGACAAAACACTACAATTCATATAAGATGTGCTGAATATGCAGTAGCATGTACACAATGTTTAAGTCTGTATTTTTCTGTATATACATCTCATACATTTTAATTAGGTACTTAAATCTGTTATTGTATTAGAGGCGTTTTAAAGCAGTTTCATATTTAGTCTATCTTTAGATTTTATTTTATATGGTTGTGACATTGTCAAATTCATGTTACATACCCCTGATAATTGGATCTACTGAACAACAACGCCTAATTATCTTACTGGTCCAGAAAGAAATGTATGAAGTTGTGCTGAGTAGTAATTGAAATAAATGGAAGAATGTAGCATAAATATTTATAATGAAGTAAATTAGTCATAGTAGTAATATAGTGACTTACAATTATAATGTTATTGTTTAATGCAAATAAAAACTGTAAAAGAGTATAATTATGTGGATTTGTTGGTCATTAAACTTATTTGGCTTGTGCTGGAAAATGGGTATGCTAAATAAGTTGTATTGTGATATTTATCGATTGTGAATTGCAACATATGAATGAGATCAATTATCATCTTAATAGAACATTTAAGGGTATAGAAAATATAAGTGCAAAGGAGTATAAATTCCATTAACAAAGCAGCAGATCTTCCAGTGGTAAATTAAGGCATCAAATCCATGTTGTTTAGATATTAAACTGATGAATCTATTTAAAGGTAGGGAAAAATTAGAGATATATACAATATTAATAAAATCCAAATAGAAAATAAAATGTAAGAAGCTAAAATGAAAGCTTATAGAGTCCTTTGTAGTGTAACCAAAATATCTTAAGAAAACGAGGACCTAAGAAAAAACAGAATGGAGCGAAAGTATTGCACCAATTATTGGATAGGGAGGGAGCTTTGTTTATAAAATTGACACATTTTTGACAAAGTACACAGAGAGTCTGAAAAGAGTACAACTTCAAAATAAAAATAAGAATTTAGTTTCAATGATATAGTGCATCAGGTTTTATTTATTTATTTATTTGGTTTATTTAAGGACACACTTTAACATCTCAGGTCATCAGCATCCCATTCAATTCAGGTCATGCAATGGCCGATAAATTTTGCTCTTCTTTCAGGCTTGCGGTTCTTGTATTATATTCCATAAATCTATGAAATGTAACCCACAGCTTTACTTTCCTTCTGAAGGAAGGAAGCCATACGTATGACTCTTAAGCCTGAAAAAATCCATTGACTCCGGTGGGTATTGAACCCAAGATCTTGGGTCTTTCAGATAGTAATGCATCAGAGTTTATGTAATGGTCAAGATTAACAAGTTTGGAAAAGATTCCTAATCTTTTATTTTGTCAATTGTGAATTTGAAACTCAAGTGGTACGGAGAGAGAGACATGCAAAAACTAAGTCCATTTCAAATGCTTGCTTTAGAACATTCTCATATATTTCCTCAGTAGTTCCTAATTTTAATAAATAATATTGATCCATATGAACTTATACTCTTGAAGCTATTAACAGTGAAGTAGTAAAATAATATTGATATAGAATTGGTTTGGTGACATAATACTTCACTTACTTGGTTTTTTTAATGGACATATTTTGGGAACATTTGCTCCCATCATAAGCTGAAGACCAATTGGTCGAAGCATACTCTGTAGACGGTCAGAAAAATTTATCAAATATATCCAGTGATGATTTCTGGAAGTTTATGAGACACAGTTTTTATTTTTGATGATGTAAACTTTTTCTCATGTTGTTAGTTCCAAAGGTTTGTAAGTGTGTTTCAATAATTTTTTTTAATCAATTTTCTGACCAAAGTGGAGCCATTGCCAATTTCTATATTTGTTTGTAACAAACATTTCAGAAATCTGTAAATATGCTATATCCTAATTCCTCTGACAAGAAGTCAGGTATCTACCAAATCAATTGCAAAGACTATTATCAGGTATATTGGAAAAATCAAAATAAATTTGGAAAGAACATTTAAAAAATATGCATTACAAACAGATAGAGAAATGGGTAGTGGCAGCCAACATTTGGTCAGAAAACCATAAAATTGATTAAAAAAAATGTGTTGTAACACACTTGCAAACTATCAACATGGGAAAAAATTTGCATAATGAAAAATAAAAACCATGTCATAAACTTCAAGACACCATCATTGGATATATTTGATAAATTTCTCCGACGGCCTACAGAGTATGTTTCTATCATTTGGTATTCTGCCAAATTATGTTTTACCTTTTTTGGATTTAAAGATAATTAAAAATGAGGACAGATTAGAATTTGGCATCCACAGAAAGGATACACATATGGACAATTATATTAAGGCCAATGGTTTCAACCCAAGAACGCATAAAGAAGCAGCCTTTAATAGTATGATATACAGATTAATTAATGTGCCACTTAACAGTTTTGAATGTAAGAAGGAATATCAATACGTAATAGACACAGCCATTTCTAATGGTTTCAAAAAACAGATGATAGATAAAAATATCATAAAATTTCAAAAAAAAAGAAAACTAACCAAATTACTACATTAAGTGCTTTATCTAAAGATAAAATTTACAAAAAGCTAATTTATCATCCACAATTGAATAATAAATTTAAAAAAAAAAAAAAAATTTAATCAGTACAATATGACACTGGCTCCTCAAAATAGATTTATTATTTTGAAATTGTTGAAACCAAACGAAGTAGATGACAGACCCACAGAAGAACAGTCAGGGATATATCAGATAAATTGTAAGGACTGTGATAAGGTATACACAGGGAAAGCTAAGAGAAACATTGGGATCAGAATGAAGGAACACGTAAGAAACATTAGACATAAACAAATAGAAAAATCAGCTGTAGGGGCACATTCTTGGAATGAGCACCAAGAAATTGACAAAAATATTAATCTATTGAGAACTGTTCAATTTCCCAAAGAACTGAGCATATGGGAGAACATTTTTATTAAGGAAACTGAACACAGGCTTATGAACTTTGAAATTCCTGAAGCGGATAACATTCTGTATAAGTTCTTCCATAGACCACCAGAGCCCCTTAGAGGCACCAGCCTCTTCAACTCCAGCATGACTTGTTAGTTCATCAGTTGACAATGTGATTGATAGGTCATGAAACATGTCCTAAATTTCAACAGTTTAAGAGAGAAATGCTTAAGAGTGTTGAAGATTTTAGCCATTTTAACCATTTTAGAATTTTAACTTTCCCATGTGAAGGAGATTTTAACTGGTTTAAAATAGGTTTTATATACAGAAATTGGCATTATTTGCAAATAAAGCTCTAGGGGAGAAATTCACTGGTTCTTGCAAAGGAATACATCCTGATATTGAAAAAAAGTTTTGGAATTTGTACGTGAAAGGAGGAAAAATGAACAAACTGTGACTAGCATCACCATAAGAAATAACTTTTTCTTCTTTGACCGACACAAACTGTCCAGGCAACAGCACTAGTAATGGATTTTGTCCTATATCTCCAAGATGTAACTATAATCTGTGTATAAATTCTATGTTCTGACATTTTATGAAACAGCTGTGTTTATAGGGGTGCACATTACATTCAATAGCACATTAGATTTGTGTAAATATGGTAATATTGGAACTATAAAGATAAATTGAGACTTGTTACGGAAAGAGAAGGAGTTCAATGAGAGAAGGAAGCATCCATCAAAAGTGCAGACATATGATAACATTATGCTGTGCAAATGCAAAAGGATATTTAGTTTTTATGGACCATCTATGATTATTCATTCTGAGGGGACAGCTGTAGAAGTCAAGCCAATATAAAATCTGTAATAAAATTTACAATTAGATATATAAATAACATTTTTGATGCAGATGAGATTTAAAAGCTTGGTTGAGATTCAAACTTCTACATGAAGAACAACCTAACAAGTTTTACATTTAATTTTATGGCCAGAATATGAGTCCAGTACAACTTGGAATTCGAAATTTCTAAGTTAATGTTTTTGTGGATCTGAAGCTTAACCATGGCATTCTTTGGAAAAGAGTAGATGTAGCAGAATTTTGCAACAGGATCTGATAGCAATCCTTAAGGATGAGCCAAACATGCTCAATGCTTGGAAGGTAAATAGTAATAAAATTTAATGTTTCAGTATTTTCTTGCGATCTTGCTTCCTTGGAAATAAAATTCTTCTATGAAAGAAAAATGTGCTCATTTAAAAGTTTTTAAAGCCATGAGGCAGTTCTGTTAAGTTAGAAATATATTTTTCCAATGAAGAGGTGTTGTTGCAGAGATAAAGACCACAAATAGATAAAGAAAAGGGAATAGATATTTTATGTGTTTAGGGTGGCTATCAAACCGAATGTAAGTTAGTTGATTTGATGTGCACTGCAGTTAAGAATTGTTTATTGGCTAAAGTAATATCAAAATCTAGAAATGTAATTGATGTACATGAAATAGTAGAAGTGGATTTTGTATATATAAAACAAGTAAAACACACAAAGAAAAACCACTAGAAAATAAAACATTTCAAGTCTGTTAAGCTTTTCATCAATGTAAGAAACATGGTAAACAAAGCAATTTGAAAGAGTTTTTTTTTTTATTTTATTTTAATTTTACTTTCACTCAATAACCACTATACATAGTCTGATGCATTTCTTCACAGGGACTCCACCATGTCATAATTCCCAAGTTGTTAACATGGTTAAGAAATCTGAAATGTAGCAATAACCTAATTTCTTAATTATTACCTCAGCTGCTTTAGTTCACCACCTTCCATCTTAACTCATCATAAAAGTTCATCATACTTTTCTCAGACCCTCAAATTGCCAACATTTTAATGGCTATATCATCTTTCATTGGTCCCAAATAGCCTTTCTCCATATGTTTAAGAAAGGTTGGAATTCACATAGTAAAACTATTGTGAATCTTATTTTGATTTAAAGTAAAACACTAAAAATCAAAATTTAACTACTTTTAATAAGTGTATATGTGAAACATCAAGAGAGTTTTAATGTGTTGACATGCTTTTTAGTGTTTTACTTTAAATCAAAATAAGAGCCATTCTCCAGTTCTTTTACCTTATATCCTTACACTGCATCAAAAAGTGAAATGTCCCTTCTGCTTCATCATACGTGACATAATTTCCAGATTTTGTTATAAAATCCATTCAGAATTATCACATGTCTGCATTCATTAAAATCCTTGCTGTCCTTGCTTTATCACAGCAATCAACATATTTCTTCCTACTCCATTCTTTTTTATTCTATATAGTCTTAAGAAACTTTTATTCTAAAATTTTCCCAATTTTTTGCCATCCTATACCCTCTATTCTCCCTCTACTCTAATTCCGAAACCCTATAGCATTATTTCTCCCAGCTGCCACACATCTCTCATATCAATTTTTTTCAGTAATTTTTTTAACTCTTTCAACTATCAGTCTACAACACTTCCATATTGTTAGTACCAGAATGCTTCTGTAGCTTAGCTGATTTAAAAGTGAACATATTAAATAAAAGTTGCATCAAGTTGTGCTAAACTGAGTTTACTTATTAATTTTACATAGTTATGTTTTTTTGTTATTCTATTTCCTTTATTTTAATTATCTGATTACTTACAGCTTTGGATTGTGTTATAATAAAAATCTTCAGGCTTGAGTTAACAATCTGGTTTTATAGTCTTAATGGTTTTGTTGTATCCACAGATACTTATGCTGTTGTTTGCAGTACTTCGCAAGAGAGCATGGAATTATGGAAGAATTGCTCTGGTCCAGAAGACAGAAGAAAAGTATGTTACTTTTTTGAATTTACCTTTTATACTTGAGTAATGCCACTGAATCTAAAATCTGAATGTCTTTTGCTATTATTTCAATTATTTAAGCTGTACTCTGGCTATCTGCTGCCCACTCTTTAATACCTTGGTGATTGCATCTGCTACACATTAAGGAAAACAAATAAACTTAACAAACCAGAGAGCACTGCACATAAAACTGGTAATGTATGCCTTAATGTCAGTCTGCAAGCTGGCATTACTCGCACATGTTAATTAATTTTGTTCATTTTAACAATTCATTTTACTGATGTTACTGTAATCTTTATTGAATAATTGCAATAACACATATTCTTCTGGTGGTGTTTACTGAATAGAATATTTATTGATAAACCAGGAACTATATCTAGAATATAATTTAAAGAGCATATAAGCATTATCACATAAAATGTTGTATATGATCAGTAGCACCTCTGTGCACACTGTATATCTCTCTATAATATCTCTTTCCATTTATTTTTCAATTTTATCAGAAATTGTTCTTCCCTATTACATATTTAATAATTGTCTCTCTAGAGGGCAGTATTATGTAAAGAACACTAATTTTTAAATTATTGTATTTTCATTGGTTGCTGAAATTAGTATAGTTTAGTTTGCTTTTTTTAGCATTAATATTATATAAATTCTTCTGTTTTATATATATGTATATGCATGTAGAAATATAGCTTGATTCTCAAAAGAAGATATATGCTAGTTGTCCTGCTGCTTCTCATCTGCAGTAGGTGGACTGCTTATATTATTACAATATATCCTAGAACATACTGAAAACTTAAAGTTGCTTTATTGTTTTGGAATGTTCTAGAATGTTTCAGATTGTTTGTGAAGGTTCTATAACAGTGCTATCCAATTTTTTATGTCTAGTTGATACTTATGGAGGTGCAAGGCACCATGTGAGTTTTCCTTCACCACTACCAGCAGCACTAGTACTGCTACTACAACAAATAAACTTAAAATTAACAAAATAATTTTCAAAATAAAATTATATTTACTTACATAATTAGTGTGAAATTGGACACTGCATATTCACTGCAAGTTGAGAAAATTCTGAAGTGTAGATGGAACTGCTTGCTCTTAATGCACAATATTCCAGGCTTCCTGAATATGTCTTGACCGCTCACACAGAATTTTTTTGTCTCAACCAAGCCCAGCTCCCCTTCCCACTCACAGCTACCACTGTCTGTCCTTGAACTTCTGAGCAGTCACCAGTTTACATTCATTTGCAAAGATGGTGCAGATCATGTGTGTAAATGTTACTATAAATATGAATCAGCTCATCAGATTCATGAGAAATTTATTTGGAAGTTCCCTAGGCAATTGCTTCCTTCCAGAACTGCAATTCATGATCTTGTGAATAAATTTGATACTACTGGTACACTGCAAAACCAGAAACACATGCAAACATTTAAAGTTTTAAAAGAAGACAAATTAGAAGAAATTGGTGCAAATCTTGAACATTCACGAACAAAATGAATAGTGAAATTGGCACAAGTTGGGGTTTCGATTTCTAATGCACATACAGCAACAAAATTGTTAAAACTTAAAACTTTACAAGTGCACATGAATCCATTGTCTATGACAAGGGAATCCCATGTTACATATGTATTATTGTGATGGTTTCTTTCATCAGTGACTTAGAGGTTAATTGACCTACAACTTGTGTTCTTTTCAGACAAAGCATGTTTCCATCAAAATGGTCATGCGAATACTCACAATGTTTGCCATTGGTGTTCTGAAAATCCAAATTGTATAAGAAAGTCCCCTCTCTGATGGGAAATTAGAGTTTTGTGTGCAATTAGTGTAAGATGCATAAGCTGTGGCCAGCTGTCGCATGTCCAGCTGCCAAGATTCAAAACTCAATGCAAGCTGTAAGGACATATTCTGGAAGCCTTTAAATGTAAGTTTGTCAGGCAGAATTAGTATTTATTTTTCATCATAGATGAAAATGCTATTTTGGAAAGATATGTCAAACCAAAAAAGAATAAATTTTCAAAAGCAACTCAGACTATGGGATATTTATTCCTATCCACCAGAGTTCAAAAATTGCTTTAGGTGGCATCAGAGAATTTCAAAGATGTCTTCATGAAGATTAAAATGTTCATTTGTAATTCTTCAAGATAATACTTTCTGAATATCATTTATACATTCAGTATCTTAGTTAATTAAGATCAATAGAAGCAAATGAATATGTATTTTTTTAAGACTGGTAGAGAAGGACTCAATGACCTCAACTCTGTCAGTGTAAATAAATGAATAAAAATGAATTATTATTCATAAACATTATTACTTGTTCAAATATTGAAAACTGTCTAAATCTATTTCCATATTCCATCACAGGATTTTCATATGCTAGACAAAAGATGAAAGATCACATTCATAACCCTTTACGGCTTTCAAAATAGATCTCATATGTATAAAGTTGAAAGGTAATTCCTAATTCTTACAATCTATAAAGTTAGTTTCTTCTGCAAAGCATTATGCACTTAGGCAACATGATCTTTATTTTGTAACCTAAGATTTAACTTTTTTAGTTTTAAAGTGACATCTGCCAAGAAAGATAAATATAGTAGCTATGATATCTCGTCAAGTTCCTAATAATGATTTCAGAAAGTCAATGGTCTCATTCATAAAAGGCAGCAGAATTGTTTCAGTGTTATCCCCCTATTAAGCTGTCTGACATCTGCATGAAGAAATGTCATCATGTCCAACTTTTGATACATTCAAAAGATTTCTGAACAATCGATGAGGAGTAGATGATTATCTAATGTAATTAACTACTGAGTTACAACTTTCATAACATGGTCAGTCAAACTTCAAAATTTTTGCACATAAAGCTTTCTGGTGGTTATTGCAATGACAAAAAGTAAATTTTTAAAATAAATCATCCTTAGCACAAAGAGCTAGAAACCCACTTTATTCCTATCAATCATTGAAGGCTGTTGTAGCAACATGTTATGAAAGTGGTAAGTTATTACAAATTTTAGGAATGTATTAAATGTATTTTCATCCTAGTGCATCCATGGAATGGCAGAAGTTAAAAAAAAAAAAAAAAACCTCTCCCTATTGTGAAGTTTCAAATTATTAAAATCTGTTCAACCTATCTAGCAAAAGTTTGATGAGACAAATAAAGTGCTATGTTGGAAGACATAAGTGCAGATTTATCTTTGTGGCCATTAAATAGAAATTCAGTGGCATTGATTATTGTTTCTTTAACTACTTCCCCATGATTGAAAGGTTTTTTTCTATTAATGTAACACATAACAGACATTGTAAGCAGCTATTATATCACTTAAAATGTATATTGGAACTTGCACAGTGAAGCTAATCATATTAATTGATATCATTGTATGATTCAGTTGAACTACACACTCTTAAAGCTTCACTTACTTTTCATAAATGTATGGAACCGGTTTCAAGAACTAGTTCAGTTGAACTTTAGCCTGGCTGAAGATGGGAACAAAATGTTCAAGAACTGGTTCAGTTGAACTTTAGCCTGGCTGAAGATGGGAACAAAATGTTCTCGAAACCAGTTCCATACATTTATGAAAAGTAAGTGAAGCTTTAAGTGTGTAGTTCAACTGAATCATACAATGATATCAATTAATAAGCTATTATATTGTTAGTTTGCCAAATAAAATTTGTTGACATGTTGTTTTAATGTTAATTTAGTTTTTAGGTCATTCACTTTGTGTTTTCTATGTTAAGAATTCACAGGGAATTTAGTATTGAAGTTTTTGTGAATAGTCAAAAAATGCCATTCTACTTTTTTTAGTAGCAGATATACTGCCAATACAAAATAAGGACACAGGTTGTCCTTTGTATTTAACAAAAGAGTACTACTCCTCAGGGTTAGAAAAAAGCGTTATTATTCTGGTTAAAGCTTGTTTAATTTGGTTTAAATCACCTTTGTTTATTACATTGACATTATATAGTAAAAAAATACAAACTTTTATTACTATGAAAGTATCAGTATATTACTACTTTATTTAAAGTAGGCCTATTAGAAAATTTGGATCAAATGGGGAGGGGGATTTGAAGATCGTGTTAAACTTTAGCCATGCATACTACGATATTAAATTTGATCAGTTAGTGATACAGAATGCAATAATATCACTTGTTTCAGAATTGAACCTACTAAGCTTGCTCACTTCTTCTCACTTACTAAAGAATCCTTTGCAACATATTTTGACATTCTCCAATTTCGCCCAACACATTCTACTGGTCTTGCCCTCTTCAGCTCTTAAAGAATAATAATAATATTAACTGGTTGCAATTTAATATATCTATATATTTAGACACTTGTTTTTTAATGTATTATATTTTATTAAGTCACAATAAGACAAGCAGTTAAGTTGCTTTGAATAAAGTATTTAAAAAATGCAAGATACTTTATTCAGAATACAAAAAAATAAGCATTATTACTGGTATCAAACACTTTAAATAAAAACACTAGTTTAGGAACCTTTTCAGTTCCGAGCCTGTTTTGAAGCTTTGAATGAGCTAAATCAAAAGAAGAAAAAATTCTTTCTAGACTAGCTGTAGAAGCTTGAGCAGTCAAATGTTTTTCAATAACAGGACATACATTAGGACAACAGGACAAACCTTTTCAGTTGCACATTTTTTGACTCCTCCAACATTCATAAACTGACCCTTGGTACACCATAAATTCATTGAAAAGTGATTCTTAAAATGGTGGGGCTTGCTCCTGGAACTTTACTTTCAGTGGTAGTAGAAAACTAGACTTACTTTTTAAGCTTCCAAATTCAAGTAGCAACTTATACTCATCGCCACTTATCTGCAGTTTGCTTTGAATCAAGAATGTAAGCAAGAAAATGAGATGAAGTTAAAGCCTTGTTATATCTTTTTGCAAATTTCTTCTTAATATTTCCATGTCACATTAATGTTTTTAAGTTGTTTCCAGAGATACACAGCATAGCAGTATAACACAGCCTTTCTGTACTTTATCAGGAGTCTCAGTAATGGGCTTCAGAATGGAAATCACATCTTCAGCATTTCTCGGAAGCATAACAATAACTTCTGCTTGCACATTACTATCAATTTTGTCTCTATAATCTTCATATATTTTTAGAAGGGTAAGGCAACCTGTAGTGTAAGCCAGATAAATCACTAAACTGTTCAACAGATTTCAACTGGCATGATAAATTTTATAGCACCTGATTGTTTGTAGAGAGCATTTGCAAAATGGTTGTTTGAGAACTCTGAGAATGTATTCCTTCAGATTGGAAACTGATAGTCATTAGCTAAAAGATTAGCAGAACAGCCATGGGTTATCACATTCCCTGTTTTCCAGCAAGTGAAACATTAGTTGCATGTCAGTCACAAGTGGATGCAAAAAATACTTAAATTCTTATTAATTGATATCATTGTATGATTCAGTTGAACTGCACACTCTTAAAGCTTCACTTACTTTTCATAAATATATGGAACCGGTTTCAAGAACATTTAGTTCCCATCTTCAGCCAGGCTAAAGTTCAAGTTGAAGATGATATCAATTAATATGATTGGCTTGACTTGGCAAATTCCAATTTACATTTAAGTACTTAAATTCTTCTTTATATTTCTTGATGCTGTTAGATATCTCTACCATGTGTTTTGATGTATGTGGATTTTCTAATGTACCCATGGTATCTATCAAATAGGTAAACCCTTTTGCTGCAGTTACTATTAAACACGCTACTGGTTCATTATGGACATTTGATTATTTAATATTGATATAGAGTTAATTTAGTGACACTTATACTTCACTTACTTGGTTTTTTTTTTTTTAATTGGACATATTTCAGGAACATTTGGTCCCATCATCAGCAGAAGACCACTAGTAGAAACATACTCTGTAGGCAGTCAGAGAAATTTATCAAATATACCCGATGAATGGTGTCTCGAAGTTCATGACTTTGTTTTTATTTTTGATATTGCAAGTTTTTTCTTGTGGATAGTTTGCAAATATGTTTCCATAATTTTTTTTTTTATTAATTTAATGGTTTTCTGACCAAAATTGGGCTGCCACTGCCGATTTCTCTTATCTGTTTGTAATGGATATTTCTGAAATGTTCTTTGGTAAGGGTTTCCAAATTTCTTTTCATTTTTCCAATATATATATATACCTGATTACAGTCTTTGTAGATACCCAAATTCTTGTCAGAAGATATAGGATCTTTACAGGAAGACTATAATATATTTTTAATACTGTGGGGGTTTTGAGGAGCCATCATGATTTTCTGCTATTTAAAAATTGTTAAATTTATTGAACATGCTAGTGATATGAAATGTTTTGAATTGCATATCTTCTTTTATTTGTGATAGCAAACTTGTATCTTTGATATCTTCATTTATTTTAAACTTTTTAGTCATTTTATCTGCTCATTTTTTATGGAAACCTATAGTGCTGAGTTCATATTTGACCATTTGTTGATTCCTACACAAACAATTTTATTTAATGACACAGAGCACTTGCTTTTTCTTCCATGTAATCACTGTATGGTAAAAAATATCCAATTTTTTTTCATTTGGGAAATTATAAATGGACATAATTGTAGCATTTACTCAAGAAGTTGAGGCTGTTCCAAACTGTGAATTACAGTAGCTTATATTTTGAGCTACTTGTAAGTCTAATGAATGTCTCTCTTAAGCTTGTTTTTCCATTGAAGATGAAATTGAAATCACGTTCCTTTTCTTGTTGGAAGTGGCTCTGATAATTGCTATGCTGCTTCTAAGACAGTGTATGGAAGAAGAAAAAAAAATGGTTATATCTGTTAGAATAATATTTGAAAATCACAATATAAGATTTATTTATTTATTATTATTTTTGTTAAAATATTTTGACAAAAAATAAGGGGGCCTGTTGCTTGGATTTGAGTATAAGATTCAAAATATAACATTTAATTAGGATCTGATGAAAATAAAATAAATTTGTACTGAATATTGTGAAGTGCCTTTTTATGCAACAAGTATTTTCCTGCTAAAAATTGAAAATGACGTTATACAAATAAAGTAAAAATAAAATTATTGAAGATTTGAAGAAGGAAATGTTATGTACTTAACATTTTTGTGAGAAAACCTAATAAGGAAATATTAGTGCTAAAATAACAGATTGAAAAAATATCATATCTTCACCATCCCTGTTGGCTTCTTTGCATTTTTCTGTATGATTCTTTATTCTGTGTATTAGGCCTTCTAGTCAATCCTGGTAGTCTAGTGACAACCATACTTGCCTTGTAAACACAAGATCTTAGGTTCAATCCCAGCCGGGGTCACTGGATTTTTTCAGGCAAAAAAATCCTAAGCATGGCTTTCTTTGGAGGGAAGTAAATCCATGGGTCCCATGTTGTAGATTTACAGCATGAAAAAGAACCTCAAGCCTGAAAGAAGAGGCCTCTGAGCAAAATTTAATGGCCGTATCACACCCTGAATTGAATGGGACGCTTTCATATCACATCAAAAGAGAGCCAGTTTTTTAACCTTCCATACATACTACATTGGTTTAGACAGAACCGGATCATTTAAATAAAGATTACAATACAAGCAGTAAGGATGTGAAGTAATACAACTGAACTGGCTGTATACTGATCTAAAATGGACAAGTGTCACTCAATAAACTGTTAAAAATGTTTAATTTTAAACAGTAATTGTTGTTTATACACAAAAAGAAGCCTGTATTAGGCGACATTATACTTCACTAATTGATTAATTTATCA
Source organism: Metallyticus violacea (assembly GCA_030762175.1). NCBI lineage: Eukaryota > Metazoa > Arthropoda > Insecta > Mantodea > Metallyticidae > Metallyticus > Metallyticus violacea. Next base: position 60,849,543 of record CM060836.1, read on the forward strand.
AAACTTTTTTCAAGAGCTTTTTTTCTTATCTTCAGCTGGGAACTGACTAATACTGATAGGTGGTGATGAGACCTCTCTGTTAAGTTTACAACAATAATAAATGTTGCTGCAGTAATAGAATTGGAATGTAGTAAAAATAGTAAGAATTAAAAAAAATAAATAAAAAGTTATTTAAACCTGCCATTGTTGCTGCTCCCATTCACTGTTAGAACTAAAAGTAATTTGCCTTACCTTAATTCTTAGACATATTAAGAATAGCTATATGAAAAGTGTTATTTAACTGCGAGTAACTCAGAAAATAAAGCTGAAAATACATGACTTATTTCACTCAGTAATTGGATAACTCAAAAAGTAATGTTATCTATTTTTGTTTCTTTGCCATCTAAAAGGAAGAACTTATTCCAAAACTTGGGATGGTTTTGTGATGACTCAGGAGCAACATTGGCAATTGGTAGACATATTTTTGTGTCTTTGGTAATATAAGAGTATAATATCCTTGTTCAACTTTGAAGTAATGAACTGAATTAGATCCAGGAATCAAAATAACTTTGATGGTTTTGTGATGACTCAGGAGCAACATTGGCAATTGGTAGACAATTTTTATGTCTTTGGTAATGATAAGAGTATGACATTCTTGTTCAGGCTACACTTATGTATTCAATTTGTTTACACTCAACTTCACTTACATAAAACTTAGACATGTCTTAGTTTTATGTACTGAATTGAATTTATTTCCTAGTTAATAATATAACAAACTTGTGAAGTACTATTTTACAAGAAAATAGAACCATAATCACTTTAATGAATCTTCCTGAGCTTCTGTGTACCCAAGTAGCCCGTATAGTTTCATCCTTGCGGTTACGCTAGTTTGACATAAATAAGTGGGGTTTACTATAAAACCAGATGAATACATAAGTGTAGGATATATTATCACTCTACAACTTCATAAGTACAGTTTATTTAATGCTACCGCCGTGGGTGGCATAGGTCATCAAGGCATGCACTCATGTCTGGGGTTTGCATCCCACCAAGATCACCCTCCCTGACTGAGGTTTTTTCCAGGTTTTCCTTAGTCCTCAAAGATAGCAAATGCTGGAGAGGTACCCTAAAACTTAGGCCTGGAAAGTTTCCTTTCTTAAGAAAGTCATTTCCCAATATTTCATTTCATCTCATGTATCATCAGTATCCATTGCCTGTGATGCCCCAGTAGTTAAACAGGCATTAAACACTCTCAAAAAAAAATATTTAATACTTGTTCAGCCTTGAATTAATGAGCTGAAATTAGACCCAGGAATCAAGCTAATTATCAATCATAAGTTATTAATTGTTAGAAAAGTATCTAAGTACTTTGAAGATACAGAAAGTATGCAGTAAATTCAGTATGTAGTAGTAAGAAGTAATGTATAGGTATATCATAAATTGCTTTATGCCAGTACTGGTGAATTATTATGTATGAACTATTCACTTATCAGCTTTTTGTTGCAGGTGGACACAGCTATTTTATGGAACAATGGATGAAGTAATTGGTGCCTCAGAAGTAGATTCAGTTGCTTCACTAGACTCTAGTATTCACATGGATAAAGGTTTCTGTTCGTGGTTCACTTCTGTGTTTCGTATCAAGTAAGTTTTTGAATTAAACCCAAAAAAGGTTTTTGTAAATTAACTTTATGATTACTTAATGGATATCATTGTATGATTAGTTGAACTACACACTCTTAAAGCTTCACTTACTTTTTATAAATGTATGGAACCGGTTTCGAGAACATTTATAAAAAGTAAGTGAAGCTTTAAGAGTGTGTAGTTCAACTAATCATACAATGATATCCATTAATATGATTGGCTTCACTGTGTTTAAGTTCCAATTTTACATTTATGATTACTAATTAACAGAACATACTTCATGCAACAGTTTGCTCATAGTCATTGTATAACATCATTGGTGCATGTATGAAATGCAGACTAAAATTAAGTTAAAATATTTTTATATGTTCTAACAGTTTTCTTATTCTGTTTTTATTTATTTGTTAATATTCCTTGTAGTTCAAATGCATTCACTAATATCAATTGTTTGCTTTTATTTCTAGAGATGAAAACATATTGCAGAAGTGTGGGTCAGATGCAGTACAGTATCTCTCTTTTCAACGTCATATTCTTGTGTACATGGTAATAATGATGGTAATATCCATAACTGTTGTGTTGCCTATAAACTTTCAAGGACAACTTGAAGGTGATGAAAAAACTTTTGGGCACACTACACTAAGTAATTTGGATCCAAGGTAATTATTACTAATTTCAAAACTGTGAAACTTCACTCACAGTATATTCATTTTCTCTTGCATATCTAATGAGTAATTTCTTTGGAATTAAAGTTATAAATATGTAGAGGTATTGGCCTGAAGTCTACAAATATTGTAACTTTCACTAAAGCAAGTCATGGCACAGAGGAGCTTCCTTTGGGAGGATGGTAAGAGCATTCTGGAAATCTTATTATAAAATATTGTAGTGATCTTTTTCTCCACAGAAGTAAAACAATTTCATGTTTGGATCTAGGCAGGAACTACAAAAGGGAGAAAAGGTAATATACTGAAAATCCTCAGTGAAATGTAGCAGGCACTGAATTTAGTGAAGAGAATCTGTGTGAGCCTGAATTTGTTTGAGTGTGAATAAAGTCATGTATTCAGAATTCAAATGAAATCCAATTTATTATTCACAGAATACAGTGCATATATATTGTTCTTGGAAAACATTTTCAGTTTGAGTTTGTTGATTAATAAATACCATACAATGAGTTAGATATGGTATATAGTGAGTTAATAGATGGTATATAGCCTGCAAAATATGTGTTAAATAAACAGTATAATTGTTATAATATAACAAATTATTTATGAGGAAATTGCGTAAATTTCACTAGTTAGTTTAATATTAATTCATTTTGGAATCGAACATAGTGAAATACCCATTAATGATCTCTTCTGAGTGGGATGTGTAAAACACTCTTTATGGTTTCACTTAAATGAGATTTACTCAGGACATATGTTTAGTGGAACTATCGTTTAACACCTGAAGATGTGGACGATAGTTCCAAGAAACATGTGTCCCGAGTAAATCTCATTTAAATGAAACCATAAAGAGTGTTTTAAACATCCAACTCAGAAGAAATTATTCACTAGTTTTGTTTAACAGTTATTTCTTAAATGTATTTTATTTGTTTATTTATTTAATTAAAAAAATTGTCCTATACAAGTTGCCAAGGTTCTCTATAAGGTAAATAAAATAATTGAATTATGAAGATGCAAATGAGCCTGGAGTCCATTGGTACCTAAAATTATTTGGCATTTGCCTTTAAGAAGCAAGAGAAAGCTATTTGCTTGTCAATGTTTGGCCAACACTACCATAAAAATTATAATAAAATTAGTTTACAAAACTAGCTTAAATTTGTGTTGCTGTTATAACCCTATGCAAAATAATCATAGTTTTCAATAGTGAGCTTCAGCCATTGGATCTGGGTATCACCCTTGCATTAAAATGGAGGTATGGATTATTGAGAAATCTATATCCATGCACAACAATGATATGGATCCAAAACAACTTACCATATCCATCCTACATGTCAAAGTACAGCTGAACGTTGGTTCAGTTATGATGCAGATATAGTTTATAGACCAGTAATGGATTTCCAATCTCTTATTTGAAAATCTTTCTTTGTTTATATTATCTCGATGCTACTCTATTTCTAAGGCCTCTATCCCTAGAAAAGTTACTTTCACTGGCAATTGGTAAACTCAGAAGACTGAGATGTTTCAAGAATGTGAAAAATGAATCTACAAAGTCAGACAACAGCACAGCTTGGATGGCCAGCAACATTTTCACATCCACCATGCATGCTCTTAATGCAAAAATTTGGGCAAATCAGCAGAAAATATTACTTTCAGATGTCCTGCATACTCTCAAGATTTGTTTTGGAATATTAAATTAGTATTCTTGCCCCCTTATTATTGTGAATTCTCTGTTTTAAATCATGGTGAACATTTTTGTTATAACCACCATTTACAATATGTTCTTACTTTCAGCTCATCTTTGCTCTGGACCCATGTTACATTGGCAATACTTTATCTTCCTTTGGGAATCATCATTATGCGACGGTTTTCTTTGACAGTTAAATTTGATGATATAGAAACAAATGTTTCACGCACTTTAATGATTACCAATATTCCTCGCAGGAACTGTGATAAAGCAGACCTCCATCGTCATTTCCAGTAAGTAGCATAAGTATACAGATTCAGTGTGAATAAAATGAATATATTTAAATTTTATGTCAGAGTTTGGGACATTCTTCTTGTTGCTGAAATTTTATACTGCTAATGGATGCCAAATAGGAAAAAATTTGACTTTTAAATACAAGAAAGTTAAATTGTATTGGTCGATAAATGTTTGAATAAAATAAAATGTAACATATTCTGAGTGAGTATGGGGTGTGTTTGAAATGTATTTTTTATTATTCTTTATTTACAGCATGACTCATGCACATTTAAGACATATGTGTTTGTCTCAACTTATATCATATTACTTACAATTTTGTAAAATGTCAGAATTTATTTTGTTTATTTTATAGCACTTCTCAGTTTGAGCTTCTTTCTGCTTGTTTAGCCAGTTTATTCATGAATTCATTGCCTTCATTTCAAGAATGGGATTTCGCCCATGTAAAGTGTCTTTTCCAGTTTTTGATTTGTAGGCTTCATAACTTCATTTTTATTTGTGTGTTTGGTTTACTGCTGTTTTGTAGAAAATTGAAAGTTATTTTATTGTTGGTGCGCATTGCTGCATATTTTATAGTTATGTAGTCTATATTGTGTTACTTTGCAAGGTCCTTATAGCTACTTGCTCCATATGATTGTTTGAACACTTTTTTCTAATCAGTATTGCAGTCTGTGAAATGATTCTGAGTAGACGTAGATTGCTATTGTGGATCCATCTTGTATATCTGGACTGAGTACATCTTGTTTCCATAATTATGTATTATGTTTTTTGCAGGGCTAAATGTTCTGTAGTTTTAGGTTGTGTCAAGTTCTTGTTATTTCTATTATATGTTCTGATCTTTCCTGTATTATAATTTAATATTTGGCTTTCTCTGAAAGTTGGTATTAATTGGAGTTGTTCCAGGTAGTGTACAGAGTGCTTCATGGGATGTTGTTCTAAAGACTTTGGAAATTTTTATTTTTACTGGCCTGATAATCATCTTAATTTCTTGACCTTGTAAGCTGTATTTACAACATTATTCAAGAATATTAATCCTGCAAAAGAAATGCATAAGAATAATTTATTCATTGTTTCTTAGAGAAACATATAAGATAAATTCAAGCAGTAAAAAAATTTAACAGTAGTTTCTTTATGTACATTTAAGATAATAGTTTTAGTGAAAAATAGCTTAATTTTGAACAAATAAAATGATATACACACATATGACACTAAAAATATGGAAAATATGTTAAGAGAAATTTAGTACAGAAACCTTTTTGATGAGAATTCGTTTATAATGGCAAATTATTACAGTAAGATATCATTAATTCAAACTCAGTTAACTGGAAAATCAAATATAATTCAAAACATTCATTAAATATATACTTTTATATACTTTTACATTGTTTACAGTTTGGTTATTTCAAATATTGTTAATCTGTATTTTGAACATGCAAATTTTATATTTAATTGATGAAAACATAAATGCTAATTTAACTATTAAAACCATTGGTCACCAATGATATTGAAGCTATGGTTCGACACCTAAAAGTGAATCTGTTTATTTGAAAGTAACTGCAGTATTTCTCCTCCATCCTAATAGGAAGTAGAGAAGGGTTGATGAATCACTGCGATTCTTCTGCTTCCACTCCTTCAAGTTTTACATAGGAAAAACATTGCTTTCATTGGCAGATTAAGTTTGGGATGGAAATTGATTATACTTCTGCTTCAATTTAAACATTTTGCCATTTCAAGTAGCAAATCTGCCTTCAGAAGCTGAGTTGTGGTTACAATGTCATAAGCAGTTATGACAAACAGGTGTTCTTGAGTAATCCATCTTGCATGTTATCATAATGTGACAATAGAAATGAAAGTACGTTGCAAAGACACTGAGTGAAAAACTGAAAGTATTCAGGGAAGTGGACTAAAAAGAAAAATCATAAACTGAAATTAGGAAGGCTTATGGCATTCCCTTATTTAGGTTGTCTACCTGCCTTGAACAACGTGAGAGTATTGAAAACCAGGCAATTCAAGGAGCAGAGGTGAGCAAAAGAAAATGAATCAGGGAAGCAAAATAGAGTAATGTGGAAGACAAGCTTATGGAATGGTTGGTTCATGCTTATGCTAATAATTGATGGGGAGTAGGTGACGGAAAAAGCAAACAAACTCTTACTGAAACTAGGAATAGAAGATTTCCACTTTCAAATGGTTGGCTTCAGCATTTCAAAGTATGCCATAACATCACATGGCAAGCTCTTTGTGAAGAGGCAACTAGGGTAAATGCAGATTCCATCAACCAGAGAAAATGTGGCACCACTAATCACTAAATACAAAGTCCAGAATATTTTCAGTGTCAATAAAACAGCATTTTTTTTTTATTATAACATATCTTTTTTATTATGCGCAACCAAAGTGAATGTTAATAATCAGTTATAAGAAGTGCTATGAAGGTAAAGCCTACAAAGACTGACTGACGGTGATGCAATGCTGCAACACTAGCAGCAGTACAAAATTACTACCATTTGTTGTCATCAAATTTGAAAAGCATCATTTCAAAGGAGTGAAACATTTTACATATGAGTAGGTGCAAGTCTTCCGAAAATGCTTGGATGACTGGAAAACTGTTCTGGGACTGGTTGCTGGCTCTGGAAAGTAAAATGGTATGCCAGAACATTAATATTATATTCCTCCATGATTATGTGGGAACATTAAGCAAGATAATGTTAGGCTAAAACACGTGTAGCTCCTCTACTTATCACCAAATACAAGCCTAACCCAGCCTCTTGATCAAGCAATCATAGGGAGCTCTAAGCACGCATTTGAAAATGATTTCTCTTGGAAGAAATTTTCAGAAATGCTACAGCATCTGAAATCAGGAAATGGAGCATAATGGATGCAAAGAAGGATAATGATGACTTGGGATGAAGAATGATCATAAAGATCTGTTTTGCCAAATGCCACTTTGTCATTGAAAATGACACATGGGGAATGCCACTGAATAGGAAGAAGTGGATGATGAAAGAAAAGAGAGAAAATAATACTTTGGGAAAATAATGTTACCTGCAGTTTGGGTTCACACCTGCATTGAAAGGTGGGTGGGGTGGTAGACTTGAGCTTATGTTAATAAATAAAGTTAAATATTAATATTATTATTGTTGTTGTTGTTGTTGCAATGTCATGTAAACTATGAATTTGTTTTGATCACTGTGAATTTTTAGAATACTGCAATTATTAATATTTCCTGATTTTTTAATATTTGTGGTTATTTCAAAATTATGTAATTCATAGTTTAAATTTTTGGTCCCAACAGCTTTGAATTAACAAGGTTTTACTGTACTTGCATCTCTCAAACTACTTAAGGAACTAAATTTGAAATTAAATGGAAAGTATACCTTATTAATAAAACATTGTATAATTTAGATTATCTATAGTAATTGTAAATACATTGAATTGCGAGTATTATGAGGGTCAAGCCTTAAGTCATAGCAATTTTTTTTTGTTGTGAACAAGGGATAACACAAAAAAATCTAAAGTATACAATTGAAAGTGTATGGAATGCACTATAGTAGAAAACCACTATATAGTGTATGTGAGCAGATCTGTGTGTCTCAGTACACCCCCAAATACAGCTGGTGAGCAACATTGGTCAGGAATCATGGTCACAAACAGTGAATATGCGTATATGAATATAGCATTTTGTCATAACAGAAATGCATGAAATGCCACACAGAACTGCAGGAAGCACTCCGTGCACATGCCCTGCCCTATTGAACAATGGCAATGTGGGTCTTCAAACAGAGAACGTTGACTGCTAATCTTGCCCAGTTGGAATCCTGTGTCTGCGGACAAGGATGTATGGATGATGGTAGTGGAACAGTGCTTAAGTGGTGATAGGCACTGGACACTTGTGGAATTAGAAGAACAAATAGAAATTCCAGCAAAAACAGTGCACCACGTTTTATGGAATGTTCTGAACATGTGGAAAATGTATGCAAAGTGGGTGCCACATCAATTAAATGAGGTAAGGAAATGGATTTGCTACAAAACATGTCGCATCAATCTAAAAAAATTTCAGGAAGAAGGGGATGCCATGTTGAATTGCTATTGCAGTTGATGAAACATGGCCAAATGTGTATGAACCAAAACTTCAAGCAACAGTCTAGTGAATGGCGTCACCCTGGGTCACCATGCAGGCACAAGTTTTGCCAAACTCCTTGCCAACAAAAGTCATGGTCATTCTGTCGTATAACAGTCAAAGTGTGCTTGTGTGTCATCCATTGCATGAGGGTACTTCTGCGAATTCCCAATATTACAGGTCTTTTTGGTGTCAGAATTGTGCTATGCTGTAAGCACCCAAAAGGCAGAGCTTTTGAACAGCTCCATTATTCTCTACGATAAAACAAAAGTGTCAATTGTCTTTTACAGCAATAAGGATGGGAAGTCCTTGCACATCTATCATATTTGCCCAATTTTAGTCTCTGTGATTATGGCCTCATCCCCAAATACCCCAAGTACCCATTACATGGGAAACATTTTGCTAACAAAGCAGACATTTTAACAGCACTTCAATGCAAGATGGCTCACATTAGCAAATCACATGCAGTAGATAGTATTCAGTGCCTTCCCCATCACTGGCAACAAACCATCCATGTACTTGGAAACTACTTTGAAGACTGCTAAACACTGAATTACATGGGAGGCCTATCCTGTGATGGATTTACAACCCTGTGTAAGTAGTTAAATATGGTGGACATATGTAACAGTGATGTTTAATATAAGTTTTGAATAAGTGAGTCGAATTTGTAACACTTACATCACTAATAGTTTTAAAAGAGGAAAACTAAGTTTCTGGACCAATCACTCCCATCTTCAGTTCCAGTTCGACTGGATATGTTTCGAACATAAAACAAAGACGGGAAGAAAAATCAGCAGTAGCTTGGTATTTTTGGAATGAAAAACATAATATAAACAGGAATCCCAAACTACTTAAAAACATTACAGGGAAAACAGAACTCGCCATCTGGGAAAACATTTATATCTAGAAGGACAAATGTAGCATTTTCAACTTTGAAATCCCACCAAGTGATGTCTTAATACAGAAGTTCATCCAACTGTCACCAGAGACAAACCAAACCACCATGAAGAACAAGGCAGGCAGTTGAACTGGAACTGAAGATGGGAGCAATTAGCTCCAGAAACACTTAGTTTTCCTCTTTTAAAACTATTAGTGATGTAAGTGTTACAAATTCCACTCTCTTATTCAAAACCTGTGTAAGTAGTTGTGTGCAACTTTCGCTCATGCCATAAAAAACCAATATTGTTCAATTGTCTGTGTTTTGCTCCTTCTCTTTGAGGGCCGCCTATATTCAGCTTTCTATTGGTGGCACTACTTGCCAGTAAGTGCCATACACTTTCAATAATATATTTTATATTTTTGATGTTGTCCCTTTTTTGGGAAAAAAAAATACTTGCTGTCACATAGGACTTATCCCTTATATTATATGTATAATTAATTATATTTTTAAATTGCTGTATTAAATTAAATTAGGCAATTAAACTAATAATAAATGGTTATATGTAATGCACTGAAGATTCATGAGTAAGTTGTTATATATAATATATTATTTTGTAACAGATTTATGTTAGCTTTCACTAGTAAATGGTAGTATTAATTGTTAATAATAAAATATAATTGCCAAAAGAGAAATGGTTTAGGAATAGGAAAGTAATGCTATTTAAAGATCTTTTGGATATAGACCCCAGATTAAGAATTTAGGAGAGTTTCCATAGAAGAAAAAATAGATATGGGTAATTTGAAGTTGGTGGTGGTGGTGGTGGTGATGATGATGATAGTGTATTAAATTTAATTTATTTTACCTTGTGAAGTTAAAACCATAAGGTTATAAGGAGTAAGTTGCAGTAAGCTGAATATGAAAGAGATAATAATGTAGTAGTACATTTTGTTTGATTTATTTTTGTGTAATCACTTAGTATTGTTTATCACTTGTTTAGTGTAATGTAAGGCTTGGTATAAGGCTATAGCTAGAACAAAGTCATATATCTGTAAATTGCTTATCATTAAAAAATAAACAAAAATATAAATACAATAGAAGTATTCCATTTTTCCTTGAATCTAGTTGACTGTATAGATTAATACTATTAAAACCATTTGGTTGGTTTGGATATGAGAAAATGAGCAATTTGTGTAAGCAACTTGACAAAACTTATGCACTTTTCTACAAAAATCACTCAATTGCCATATTGTAGTATATAACTTTATTAGCTAATTGAATGGAATGTGCATAAGAATAAATTTTTATTTCAGAGAGGCTTATCCAGAAATAGAGATTCAAGACATTCAGCTAGCATATGATATCTCTCGGATGAGCTTATTGGATAAGGAAAGGTAAGAGAACTTTTCTTATACAAACATAGCAGTTGCTTTATTAAAACTATTTCTTAGTACACATTTTGTATCTTAAAATAAGTAAAAATATAGAGAAGAATAGATGAGTAGGATTACTTATCATAAACTGAAAGAATTTTGAAATAGTGTAATTAAGAGCAAATAATAAAATATTCTATATCATGTCTGCTAACTCCCAATGTGTTCAATTAAAAATGAATATAGGAATCCACAAAGTGAAACTATCATAATCTTTTTGAATCAAACGTAAAACTTCTAAAATCAAGTCAATATATTAAACTCTCTTGACGTTTCACATTAAAACTTTTTTTATTAAAAAGTAAGTTGGGGCTAGTTTCGTGAGTCACTTGTTCACATTGTCAACCAATTGACGATTAACGGATCTCTTCAAGTAGGATGTATACTTGGCTGTGTGTGCTCTGGTGGTCTGTTGATGAACCTGTACAATATGTTGTCTGCTTCTGGTATATCAAAATTCATAAGTCCATGTTCATATTTTTTTATATAAATCTTTCTGGAACGAAAATCATGAAATAGAAAAAGATATAATAATGCTAAGAGCAATTCAGCACCCAGAGGAACTTAGTGTATGGGAAAAAATTTAAGCATTTTTGACTTGCATAGTACATCCAATAAATGTATACTACAAACAGCATTTTTTTATTGTTGGATACGACCAACAATGCTGTATGCATTGAAAATATAATTTACCTGGCAGTATCGATTATTTTCACAATGATAGAAATTATTTTTATAGTTTTGCATAAGTTTTCAGTAGCAAATAATAATTAGTCTCTGATGCCAGCACTGTTCTTGTATTAGTGATGTGATCACACAAGTTGGGACGCCCATAAACAGAATGTTAAAACAAAGTAATATTTTGAAGTTTTTTCCTCCCATGGTAAAGTCAAGTAGGATACTAATAGCAACAGTGGACTAGAAGCAAATTAGAGATTTGACAATAGTCTAAAAATAATATTAGCAAAGTTAGAGAAAATGAAAGTGACAGTGAGTGTGAACCCAGTGATCCAAAATATCTTAGTCTCTTCCCTATTGAGGAAAGAAGAACATGGGTATTTTAGCACTAAATTTTTGTGAATGACTATTAAATATCAATCCATATTGACTAGTGCCAAGCTGGAAAAATTTCTGGGTATGAATGTCCAGTAGTTTGTAACTAAGAAACGATCATGAGTCAACATTTTGAAAATGAAACAACCTGAAGGGGATTTTCTTTCATAATTCTTTTTATGGCATTGTTACTTTCAGCTATCTGCTACATTTATTTATTTATCTGAATACAATTCATATTCTACAGCTTGACTTGAACACTAGTCAGTCCATAACAACAAAAAAGAGAAAAACAAAACAGCTTACAAAGTCACAATACCCATCTCAATACATTTTGATCACATTGTTTTCTTCTATTCATTCTTTCAAAATGTTCTGCAATAGATGGGATCTGGGTGTTTGGATAACCAGAAGACCCTGATTCCATCCAAGTAAGCACCAAATTGGAAATCATGTCCTCAATGAACCAAATGACATGAATCCTGCAGATGGTTCAGTTCAGTTACTAATAAATATATTTGTAGTGAACTCACTAGTTCACTAGAAATACCACACAAATATTTATTTATTTAAATTGTAAATTGGAACTTGCACAATGAAGCTAATCATATAATTGATATAATACAAGGATATCACTTATTTATTTATTTTTCAAAATATATCAGGTTTCTGTTTAAATTATTCTCTGATATTTACTACATGTTTTATTTCCCATCTAGTATGTTGAGACTAAAATAATAAATGTTGGAGTATTAATGAGATCATTGCATGATTCAGTCAAACTACATACTTTTATTGGCTCTAGTTACTTATTTAAATGCATTACATGTTTTGCAGACCGTTATGTGCATCATCAGCTAACTGTTGATGGCTGGATTATTCGTTATGCTTTGGGTATGTATATTCTGCTCTGGTGGAGGTGTGATTAACATAAAATTTATATTTTCATCCCCGGAAATGTGAAAGTTCATTAATCGTTTCCTGTATTTATAAGTGTAGACTTTCTCCTATGCTGTTAACTCTGTAGGTCCTAGTATTGATTTGAATAATTTTGCTTTTTTCACTATGTTGTGGTTTTCTGTCCAGAAATTATATCCTACTGTTAATTTCTCCATATGTTTGTATTGTATGTTCCTGAAGTGTTCTTTTAACCATGTGCCTATGTTTCTCTTTGTTTTCCCAATTTAGACTTTTTCGCATTCTGCACATCTTATTTGGTAAATAACTACGTTTTTCTCTGGTGGAATACTGTCATTAATATTATCATTCAGGATATTTTTAATACTAAATCTGTTTATAGGTGCCAATTTGATATTAAAATCTTTTTAAATTTTTGCATAGCTCATGGATGATATGTGAATTTTTTAAAAATTAACTTATCTTTCCTGCTAAAAGTGTTATGGTTTCTTTAATAAGTTTTTGCCTCTTGATCTACTATAATTTTTTGTGAACTAGTTCTTTACTAAATCCATTTTTCATCAGTTTTTTTTTACTTCCCTGTATTCTTCCTTGTTAATGTGTAGGTAACTAGCCTGTGTGTTAAGCTGTTGATCTTTGCAGGTTTTGTGATTTCAGGTTACATCTGTCAGCTTTGATGTAATAGTCTGTGTGCGTGTTCTTTCTGTACGTTCAAAATTCCAGATTTCCATGATGTTTTATTATGTTAATATCCAGGAATGGTAATATGTTATCCATTTCTGTTTTGTATGTGAACAATATGCTTTTATCTTGATTATTCAGAAGTTTTATGGCATCGTGAATGTGTTTTTTTGTTAACTATGGCAAATATAACATTCCCATACATATTTAAATCTGCTCATGAAGAGGTTAGCGAGAAATAGAGGTAAGAAGGTCTGATTCTTGTTTATAGAATTTGCCCTTGAATCAAATATAGGATTGGTTTATGCAAATTTCAGTGAATTTTAAGTGTTCTTTTATGTGTGATTATTATTTCCACTTGTTCTTAGCCAATCAGGTAGTTCTTTAGGTATGCTTGGAAACAGTGACTCTATGGCGAAAGGTATTAATGTGTCAGTAGGTTCTAATTTGATATCTTTAAATTTTTCTATTAGCTGAAATAAATAGTTTTTGCTCTGGCTTTGAAATTTTGATAGTGTCCTGAATCTATTAGCTAATCATTTTGCTAAATATTATGAAGATGAGTTGATTTATTAATGATGGGTTGCATAACATTACTAGTCTTGTGAATTTTAGGTAAATGGTACATTTTCACTATTGTTTGATTGTTCTCTTTTATTTTGTATTGTGTTTCTTTTGTGATAACTACATGTTTTTAAAGCATGATTGACTAACTTATTCCCTTTAATGGGTCTGAATGGACATGTACAAAATCTTTTTTATTTAGCAAATCTTGCCTTCTTGTAATATATTCTTCTTTATCTAATATCACTATTCTGTTCTCTTTGTCAGCTTTTGTATAAATTACATTTTATTATATAAGTACTTGATTGTATTTCTGTATGTCTTGCTAACAGGTATTTTCTTTTTATTTATTTCTTTTAAAACTTTTTCAGATCTATTTGTAACTATCTCTGTAACTATGTTGATGTTATATTTGCCATAGTTAACAAAAAACACTTTGACGATGCCATAAAACTTCTGAATATTCAAGTTAAAATCATATTGTTCACATACGAAACAGAAATGGGTAACATGTTACCTACCATTCCAGGACATTAAAATAACAAAACATCAAGGAAGCGGAATTTTGAATCTACAGAAAGAACATGCATGCCAACAATCACATTCAAGCTGACGAATTTAACCCCAAAACACATTAATACTCTATAGAATATAAGAAAATACAGCAATGAAAAATGGATTTAGCAAAGAACTAGTTCACAAAAAAGTACAGAAGTTCTAGAGGCAGAAACTTACTAAAGAAACCATAACACTTTCAGCAGAAAAAGGTAAGATAATTTTTAAAAAATTCACATGTCATCTATGAGCTGTGCAAAAATTTCAAAATGTTTTAATATCAGATTGGCAATTATAAACAGATTTAATGTGAAAAATCTCCTGAATGATAATATTAATGATATTATTCCGCCAGAGAAAAAAATCAGGTATTTACCAAATAAGATGTGCAGAATGTAAAAAAGTCGTAATGGAGAAACAGAGGCACACAGTTAAAAGAACACTTCAGGAACATAAAATACAAATAAATGGGGAAATTAGCAGTAGCGTCTCATTTCTGGACAGAAAACTACAACATGATGAGAAAAACAAAATTAGTAAAATCAATACAAGGAACTACAGAGTTAGCAACATGGCAGAAAATCTACATTTGTAAATACATAAACAGATTAATAAACTTTGACACTTCCAAGGATGAAAACATAAACATTACATCCAACACACATCTCTACCATAGCAGAATATACATACCCAAAGCATAATGATTTATCCAATAGTTGACAGTTAGCTAATGATGCAAACAATGATCAGCAAAACTGTACTACATATAAGCAAGTAAGTTGAGTCAATAAGAGTGTGTAATTGGATTCATTCATGCAATGATCCTAATTATATAATTAGCTTCACTTTAGCAGTTCCATTTAGCATTTCAAGTTAATTAGAATATTTATTTAACTGCTATATATTTGACAGCGAAGGTGAAGTTTGCTCTCTAAGTATTCCTGTCCCTTTTTAAACTCACAGTGCCATTTTCTAACTCTGACAAATAAAGAGACAAATTCTCCAAAAGTGTCTGCTGGAGTTTCATAACATTGCTTAAGGGTTAAAATTTTCTTGAAATCAAGAAATTATAATTGAAAAGTAGTATGTAAGGTAGAAAACTCTCATCTTCAACAGTGCCCTTTGTGAACTAAGCACAGGAGTGTAAAAAGTAGGTAAACACTTCAGAATGACCATGTATATTTTTAAAATCTATTATTATATAGGGAATAGAAAAATTACTCTGTACATAATTTGTATAAAAATGGTGCACTTACTAATGTTAATGTTCTAATGGCGGTATATTTGGTTGCTGATCTGTTCAGATGATACCTTTGCAGTATCCTTCAGGTAGACAGCCAGCTCAGCAGGCCTTGGTCCCTTGCAGAATGTTGAGCCAAAGGTTTAGTTTTTAATTTCAATTAACTAATGTTGATAATGCAATATTTATTACTGTCCTTATCTATATTTTATAGAGAGAAGGTGTATCAGGCAAAATTGTATTGTGAGAACTACATGAAAACTTCAGGAATGAGATTGGACATGAGGCCATATGCTTGTGGTAATGCTTGTGGCTGCTGTGATATATTTGGTTGCCCAACGGTAAGTCCTTCTGTGTTTACTAAGAACTTACTTGATAATAGTTAAATTTTTTGAATAACAAAAAGTGTGCAAAATGTACAGTTTTAGGAATATGTTCTCTTAAGAATATTATTTCTTATTTCCATATGCACTTTTTATTTATTTTGTTATCTATAGAAACTTACTATGAACTAAGTAACTGAGTTTATAGATTGGTATGTGCTCTGAGTAAAGTTATAGCTTTGCATGATGAAAATACAAATCACATGTTTATTTAAATGTGATAAGTATAAGAAATGTTAAAATGATGCATTACATAATGTAATGTTACTTTGTCACTATAAGTGTACCATGTGATTAATTTATCAATACCATAATACCACCAAAGATGGCCAAGGTCGTTAAGGCACGGACTCATGAGCAGGAGGTCTGGAGTTCGAATCCCACCAGGACCGTCCTCCCTGGCGGAGGTTTTTTTCCACGTTTTCCTGGAAAACTGTAACTCCCTAGCAATGGCAAATGCTGGGGAGGTACCCTAAACTTAGGCCTGGAACATTTCCTTCCTTAAAAAATCCTTTCCCAATAAATCATTTCATTCCATGTATCACCAGTGTTCACTGCCTGTGGTGCCTCGGTAGTAAAAATGGGCATTAAACACCATTAAAAAAAACCACTGTTATTGCTGCTGGAAGGTGGATAATTGCACTTTTGTTGTATTGGTGCTCTAGACTTCTTGACTTGATATCTTCAGAAGTTCAAACGTAATAACCAAATGTTCTCTAGAAGAAACACTGAATGTCATCGGTTACTGCTGCCAAATAAATTGGTTAATGAGCTGGATTAATTGCTTGAAGTGATATTTCAGATAGATCAAGTTTGGACTCCTTTTTCTTTCCCTGGAACACGAATTTAATTTTTTATTAACAGATATATTGATAAGTCTACATGGTACAATGTGATTAGGATATAATGCCAAATTGGAATTAAGCACTTTATAAGGTTGGGTTTGGGCAGCAAGCAAGCAAACAAACAAGCACAACTTTAGTTCTTTAACTAAAGAAAACAAATATTTTTTTTATATGTTTCGTATGTTTATCTATAAAGGTTTCTAAATGATTAAATACTTAATGAGAGCATGAATCAGAAGGGAGGCTAATGCATTGGTTATAGTATTTATTACTTAGCAAATTTCTGTTCTGTTATGGAAATTGGACCATGCTTGGTTCATCTATTTTCTGGGCAGACAAAAAAAATATATATATATAATCCACACTTCTGAGCAACAATCTTAGTATGCACAAATTAAAATGCTATTATAACATATGTAACATTTTTTTCAAATAAATATGTTGAAAATGAAGTAACACATCAAAATAAATCATTTGGGATTATAATAACACTTATATAATACTTCACATGCACAGTTTTTAACTGGACTTGTTTTAGGGAACATGTCTGATTAAAAAAAAAATACAAAAAAGGCATAGAACATAAAGCATAGAGCATTTTATAAAATGAAATGTGCCACAAGCACTCTTTACAATAGCTGCATTGAAACAAACAATTATTTGTTATTCCTGATATTGAAGCACTAAACTCAAAAATAGAATAATAAAAGTGTGAAAAAAAGACAGAAATGATTAGTATAAAATAGGCAGTAAGTGCAAAAATGAAACCTTCCCATAGTGTTTGATAATTAACAAATATCATTTCTGTATACAGTCATTTCTTACAGTCACCAATATTTTGCCATAAATGTGGATTCTATTGATAATTAATATTAACAGATTGAGGTGATGTTGATATAGACTTATGACACTTATACTTCATTTACTTGATTTTTAAGTAGACATGTTTTGGAAACACTCACTCCATCATTAGTAGAAGACCAATTGGTAGAAGCATACTCTGTAGGCAGTTGGGGAAATTTATCAAACATATCCAACATTGGTGTCTTAAAATTCATAATGCTGTTCTTATTTTTAGTGATGTAAATATTTTCCCTTGTTTATTTCAAAGAAGGGCTGCAAATGTGTTTCAGTAATTATATATTTGTATCAATTTCGTGGTTTTCTGACGAAAAGTAGGCTTCCACTGATGATTTTTCTATTTCATTTTTTTTGTAACCTGATCACATTCTTTGCAATTGATTTGGTAGATACCGTACTGCTTGTAAGAAGGTATGATATCTTTGCAGTAAGATTTTAATTCAGTTTTAATACTGCAAACATTTTGAGGAGGTAAAATGATTTTGTGTTTCTTTAAAAAAAAATTAAATTTATTAAATATACTAGAGTGGCATGTAAATTTTTTGAATTGCAAACCTTCTTTTATTTATTATAGCAAACTTGTATCTTTGACATCTTTCATTATTTTAAATGTTTTATAATCATTTTATCCATTAATTTTTTATGGAAACCATTATGTAGTGCTGTGCTGATGATAAACTGATATTATTCTTTCTTTCAAACATGGAACATTTGCCGGTCTATGTATGAGGCTGTTTAGGATGATATGTTGGTGTGTTTTAGGATTAAAGCTATTAGTTTTAATGTAATTGTCACTGCAGGTGATTTTCTATATATTCCAAAGGCTAATCTATTATTATCTTTTATAATCTTCAAATCTGAAAAGGGAATCCACTCATTCTTTTCAATTTTTAATGTAAATTGTATTAATCTTTCTTGTAAATTTAATAATTTTAAGGCATGATTAACAAGATGTTTAGGTATAATGGCAAATATGTCATCCATGTATCTGTGCCAATTTTTAAAAATTTTAGGAAATGCATCGCAAGTTTCAAAATCACTCATTAATAGATCTGCCAAGAAAGATGAAAGAGAGTCACCCACAACTAATCCCAAACTTTGTTGGTAAAATTTTCCATTAAAAGAAAAATAATGTTGGTTGATGCATAGTTCTATCAAACTGATATAATCATCTATACGTTAATAGGTGTATGTATGGATAGAAACCAGTATTTTAACAAATTAGATATTCTTTATATAGGAATACTGTGGAAAATAATAGACATCAAAGGATACAAAAAGGTCTTCAGAAACAATCTGCACATTCTTGACTTTTTTCAATAAAATCAAATGAATTTTTTATTCCTAAATTTCAAAATTTTGCCAACAAACAAGAATCTCTGGGAAAGCCATTTTTCTGACTTCTAGGTTGGTTAATCAATGTTTTTTATAATGCATCTCATATTAATATCTTAATTTTGTAGGCCAAATATTCTTGGAATTCTTGTGTTGTTAGGGCTTAGATTTCTTTATTTGTCAAAGTTTTTACTGTTTTAATGTGACATTAACCTCTCTGATGCTCTCTTTAGAGGGGTTTTCTTGAGGTAGCTTTGGAAATACATGAATTTAAGTGCAGAAATACTAAAAATTTGTTCTTGCAGCTGGAGTTTTTAAGATCCTTGCATACAAATCAATTATAACTTACCATTCTTGCATCAACTATTATATCCAAAGGATAAAGTTTCAGTGGCAATATTTCAATTACTATTTACACTAGAAATATCCAGCAAATGCCTATGAATTTAAATTTGACTAAGCCAGTAATCATTGTACCATTCAAAAATAAAATGCATATTGAAAGGTTTTTTTTCCTTCTTTTTTTTTCCCCTCATGTGAAAAGAGCAAGCAAAATTTAGGCCTCACAAGCTTGTATTGACAATGTTAACACAGTACATATTATAATTAAGCAATTGCAAAACTGTTTATTTCCCATTTGTTTGGTGTTGATGGAATTCAAAAGAACTTGACACCTTCAATCAATCTGCCATAAGGTAAGCATTATGAGAAAAAGTGGTTATAAAAAGCTTTATAAGGTAATCACAGAATTGCATTACAAATCAAGTTGCTAAGTGTTGCATAGAAATAAGATAGATGAGATAGTATCTTTGCAAAATGGGATATGTCAGACTAGGGTGCTTGTTGCTGCCTCTTTTAGAAATAAAGGTAGAGAAAATGCTGAAAAAAATGGAAATAGTGAAGATATTCAAACTTGGAAAATTTACTGCCAGCTTAAGAAAGATAATAACAAACTCGAAAAGCATTCCAAATTTTCTGCAAGACCTAGATTATGGAAATCATAGTGGTAAAGTATTCAAGTATATATCATTTGAGTGGGAAATACAATTAGAACGACTTAACATCCATTCAAAAATGAATGGGGAAAAAATTTATGGAAACACACATTAAGCTAATGCCTTTACTATATATTATAAGAAAATTAGCTCTAGAGACCTGAAAACTAAACATCAAACCAAATTAAATAGGAAGATGGTGTACAATTATCACCATATAGCAAACTTTAAATCCAGACAATGCTTGATGCAACTTAAAGGAGCTGAATCAAGCATTAAAGAAGAAGAAAAAGAAAAAGAAGAAAATGAGGGCCGATTGATAAGTTGGTTAAGTCTGGTAAATTTCAACTAAATAGTGGGAAATTTTGTTAAATGGCCTGACTGTTGGTAGGCATGATTATTGCAAAGGTTTTGTTAAAATTTTCAAAATGATACAATGTACTTTATTGGGAGCTATCGTAAGTGATCGGTGTAACATGTTTCATAGACATGGATAATTGTTGATTTGGTTTATTTATGGATGCTCTTTAACATCTCTCAGGGTCATCAGCATCCCATTCAATTCAGAGTGTGAAACGACTGACAAATTTTGCTCAGAGGCCTCTTCTTTCATCCTTGAGGTTCTTTTTTTGTGCCGTAAATCTATGACATGGGACCCATGGCTTTACTTCCCTTCTGATGGAAGCCATACTTAGGATTTTTATGCCTGAAAAAAGAAATGGATAAAGACAAGTATCATAGAGTGTTAAATTGTTTTTATTTAAAAAATGAACTGCATCCCATATACAAACTGAGTTGAAGGAAATTCATGGGGACTCTGCACTAGCACTCAAGACCAATTTACTGTATCATCATCATCATCATCATCATCATTGATGACGACGATGATTATGATGATGATTATTATTATTTAATTATGATCATCAGATGCTGCTTGTTCTGGATGCCTGTTTCAGGTTTATTCTGAAGAAATGGTTGATAAAAGTCATGGTATCATGATATAAGACTGTTGCATTAAGATTCGTAGATTGCTTAGCCAGCATAAGAATGACTATATAATAACCTGTATGAAATTCAACTTATGAAGAAGCTGAATGCATGGTGGATGCAGTGTTTGTTGACTAGTAGACCAAAAATACTCTAGGAAATCTCAAAATCATGTTTGTAAAATATGCAGCACAATCTGAATGATTCTGGCATCATTTTGTGACTGTAGACAAAATTTGAATGCACTATTACACCCTAAAGACAAAACAATGGGTTGGTGGAGGTGAAATTGCACGGAAAAAAAAACTAAAACCATTTTGTTGGCGAAAAAATTGATAACCTTTTTTTTGGGACTCACAGGGTATCTTCATGCTTGGAAAGCAGTCACTGGCTGTTAATATACAATGTTATTGGATCATTTGCATAGTGAGTTGAAGCGGAAGCGAACAAGATAGGCATGCAGAAAAGTGCTCCTCCATCAGGACAATGTAACTGCTCACATACTAATGCAAAATAGTAATGAGCATGACTTAGAAATGCGTATTGGTAACACAAAAATTGACCAAATAAGTTGCACTTAATTTCTTGTAATCAATATAGACAAAAATTAAATATATAATGATCATGTAGACAATCTCAGTAAAAAACTGTGTTAATATATATATGTTAAGAAAATTATCATATAAATTAGAAAGTGATGTTCTAAAAATGGTATATGATGGTTTAATTCATTCTCCCATCGCATATGGTATTGAAATATGAGAAGCAACTAGTAACTTAAATTTAAATAGAACTCAAATTCTGCAGAAAAAAGTTTGAGAATTATCTTTAACCTAGCAAATCGTCAATCTGTAAAACACAATTTTAAAAAACATCAAATATTAACTAAGATTTCATTATATGTGTATAAAGTTATTATTTTAATAAAATCAAAAGGTGTGTTTACATCACTTAGTAAAGACCATTACTCTTACAACACTAGAGGAATAAAAAATTACCATAGAGAATATAAAGCCAAAACTTCAAGCAGGAAAGATCCATATAATGTAGGTACTCTTATGTTTAATAAACTCCCCTCATATATCAAACTGGGACAAGGTAATATCTTCAAACAACTCTTAAAGAGATATTTTATTGACAAATGTTTGTATAATATAAGTGAATTGTAAATATAATATAAATTATAGTGCAAATTGGAACTGCACAGTGAAGCCAATCATATAATTGATATTATTGTATGATTTAGTTGAACTACACACTCTTAATGCTTCACTTACTTGTCATAATGTATAGAACTAATTTCGAGAACATTTTGTTCTCATCATCACCTAGGCTAAAATTCACTTGTTGGATAATTTGTTAAGCTGTGGGAATGTGTATTCTGCTTTGGTGGCTGTATGATAAACTTGTAGTTTGTTTTCATCCCAGACAGTGTCAAAGTTCAACCCTACTTTTCTTTCAAAGGAAAATTTTATAAACAACAAGGAGGGCATACTATGGGCAGCCCCTTTCTCCATTTCTAGCTAACCTCTTCATGAACAGATTTGAAACACACATCAACTCAGCCTTCCCATAAATATTTAAGGTATGGTACAGATATGTCAACTATATATTTGCCATAGTTAACAAAAAACTCATTGATGATGCCTTAAAACTTTTGAATATACAAGATAGAAACATATCGTTTACATATGAACCAGAAACAGATAACACATTGCCATTCTTGGATATTAAAATAATGAAACATCAAGGAAATCTGGAATTTGGAATATACAGAAAAAATACATATGTAGATAATCACATCAAAGATGAAAGTTTTAACCCCACAGCGCACAAACATGCAGTTATCAACAGTTTAACACACCGGCTAGTTAACCTACAAATTAACAAAGAAGAATATTTAATGAAAACAAACAAATAGAAGAAACAGTATTTAAAAATGGTTTTAAAAAATAACTAGTACACAAATAGGTACAGACATTCAAGAGACAAAAACATATCAAAGAAACCATAACATTTTCAACATGAAAGGGTAACCTAATTTTTAAAAAATTCACATATCCATGGGCTACAAAAAAATTCAGAATATTCTTAAAGATTTTAATATCAGGTTGGCACCAGCTAACAGATTTAATGTTAAAAACCTACTGAGAGACAATGTTAATGACAGTATTCCACAAGAGAAAAAAGCAGGTATTTACAAAAATTGTGCAGAATGTGAAAAATTCTACATTGAAAAAACAAAGAGAAACATAGGCATATGGTTAAAGGAACATTTCAGGAGCATAAAGTACAAGAAAATAGAGAAATCAGCAGTAGCATATCATTTTTGGACAGAAAATCGCGACATAGTGAATAAAGCAAAATTATTAAAATCAGTACAACGACTTACAGAAACATGGGAGAAAATCTACATCTACAAATACAAAGACAGTTCAATGAACTTTGACACTGCCGGGGATGAAAACATAAACTCCAAGTTTATCACATCCCCACCAGAGCAGAATACACATTCCCACAGCTTAACGAATTATCCGACAGTTGAATTTTAGCCTAGCTGATAATGAAAATGAAATGTTCTCAAAACCAGTTCTATATATTATGACAAGTAAGTGAAGCATTAAGAGTGTATAGTTCAACTAAATCATACAATAATATCAATTATATAATATAAAGTTGCTCAATATAATTATATATGTAAGAAGTGTTTGTAATTTAATATATACCTATGTTAAATGTAAATTTCTTATCCATATTATATGTTATTAAATTTATACAATTCATCACTTGTATTAACACTGTGATTTTAGATTCTGGCTATGTCTATTACTTGTAATATACAGTTCATAGGCAATAAAATTGTTGTGTTGTTGTTATTATTATTGTTGCTATTATTATTATTATTATTATTATTATTATTATTATTATTATTATTATTATTATTATTATTATTATTATTAGCTTTGTGATGGCAAAAGTGCACGAGCTGGACTTCAAAATAGTTCCACACTTACCCTATTCCCCAGATTTAGCTCCATGTGA
Source organism: Metallyticus violacea (assembly GCA_030762175.1). Lineage (NCBI taxonomy): Eukaryota > Metazoa > Arthropoda > Insecta > Mantodea > Metallyticidae > Metallyticus > Metallyticus violacea. Next base: position 60,873,683 of record CM060836.1, read on the forward strand.
CTTTTTCCTAACCACAAAAATTGGCCTGCTGGGGGGGAGGGGACAATTTTCATTGAATGAAGAGGATATCTATGCTGTAAATGAGTTCAAAAGAAAAATTTTTCTGAGGAAATAAAAAAATTGGATGTAATCTCACTGGACCAAATATATTGAGCCCAAATAAGATTATGTGAGAAAAATGTTATTTACTATGTTTTTTTATCAAACTATCAATCTCTCCTTGCACATATGTAAGAATATTAACAAAAAGGAATATTATGCATCAAATAAATATACCTAAATTAGTGCAATAGAGACTTTTTTAAACAATAAATTTACACATAAGCCTAAAAAATGAGTGGATCTATAGCCTTTGGCACTTCCCAAAGGCACTAACACCATTCTTATAAGACTTTAGCAAATGGATATAAATATGGTGATCTGGCATATATGCATTTGTTGTTGTATTATATTCTCATTGACATTAATGGAGTTACTGCAACCTCTTTTATAAGGAAATCACTTAAATTTCACTAATTTTGTTCCATTTACTTTTTTCGAAGGCTGTTAGGTTTTACTGTGAAAATCCCACCATTTAAAATACTTGTTAATAGAAGTTGTTTGCCTCTCTAAACTTCTAGAAAATAGTGTACTATTTGCCTTTGAACAAGCAATTAATTGGGAACTTGAAATCTGTAAAAACATCTTGTTGTTTACATTAATTCTGAACCATGAGACAAGATAGAAGGCAGGCACATAATTGATGCACTTTAATGAGAATATTGAGTACCAGTACAAATGTTTGCACTGCAAATAGTGTATGCATGCCTGTTCTTTAGAAATGTATGCATAAGAGCAGAACATTGCACCAGACTAGAGAATGTCTGATACAAAAGTGTGATAGATTCTTGCCATGCTAGTATTTAGTATGCATATAATATGAGAACTGTCACATTTAGAGGATAAATACTTTTACATTTTATTGTTAGATTTTTCTATAGAAAGAGAAAATATTCTGCAGAGTAAATGCATGAATAACACTCTGTGTGCATCCATATACATTTTTTGCAAAAAATATATCAATACATTGTTCTTCAAACATATTGTAAGTTATTTATTATTAGCCACACGATTATGTTTATTATTAATCATGGCATATATGACCCCCCAGTGTAGCTATGTATGTTACTGTTAATTTTTCAATAAATGATGGTGCATTTACTATGATTTTTCATTATTCATATTCATAATTTCTTAATGTTAGATTACAAAATAAGCAACTAATGGACTGTAGTCTGTTATGCAGACATAAATGACATTCCTGCTAGATTTTATCATTGTTGAAATAGTTCTTAGGAATTATTTTTTATTTATTTATTTATTTAGTTTTGGTAATGTCTTTCAATGCTTATGAAAAATAAATTAATTCATAAACATCACATATTAGCATATATTACACATTTTATGATTAGCAAGTATTGGAAAAGAATTTGTTAAAAAATATCAGCAATATCATAGATATTTTAGGTTTTAACTACTTAAAACTTACAACAGAGAAATAGGCATCTTCAGACAATATGTTGAATTATTTATTTAAAAAGAAAGGTACAAATATAAATAATTCGTCCAAGTTAGACATTAATTATGCTTCAAAACAAGTAGAATTCTTAAGCACTTCTAGCAATTCTCTCTTATTTATTTATAAATAACTCTTAAACTGTTTTAAGAAGCTTATATAGAATTCTGAGAATGAATGTTTGCATTCTTGATTTCCAATTCCAATCCACAAAACTAATAGCAAACTTTGTTACTCTATATTAAGATACAGGTCAATTGCAGTATTTTCACCCTGAAAATATGTTTCAGGTGGATGCTATAGAATTTTATGCGGAGGAAGAAGTGCGACTGCGAAATCAAGTTGACCAGGAACGGTTGGCTGCTCTGAAGAAGCCACTTGGTATTGCATTTATTACACTACTTTCGGTGGAAGCAGCACGTAAACTTTATGAAGACCATAAGCAATCTTGCAAATGTGCCAACAATCCTCCAAGTTCCAGCTTGAGTCGCCAGTTAGAACCACATAACTGGCATGTGCAGTTTGCACCCTCTCCTAAGGATATTTATTGGTAAGTCTGACATAATCTGAAAATGTGCATGCACATGTGAGTTATGGATAAATCTGAGATGAATGTATGAAATTTCTTTTGTTTTGTTGTTATTTAAGTAGCATATCTTATTTTTTCTGACACTCCAAGATAGGTAGTAGGAGGAAACATTGATTAGCAAGCTTGGCTTGTGTATCTGGCCCATTTGAGATATATGGTCATGGTGATGTGTGTTATAAACAAAGAGCAGTAATTGAATAATAAAAACATGATTTACACAAAGGCTGATAAAGATAACAAAATTGTTATTTTAGATAAAGAAGACTACAAGCCAAGGATGCAACATTTATTAAAAAGTGAGGAAATCAGTCAAAGTCAAAACAGACCCATTGAGTAAATGCATTAAATCCATGGAAAAAGTCTTGAAAAATAGTACCCTTATTCCAAAAACAGAATGATACAAAATTAAGGTCCACAACCCATCTTTAGGCAGGATATATACCTTCAAAAGATCCCCAAACCTCGGAGAAGTATAGGTAAATTATTAACAATGTAAATACTCCTATCTACCATTTAGCAAACTGGTTATCATTACATTTCATTCACTACCTAATTTTGATGACTTAAGTTTAAAAAACTCCATGCACCTCATCAACAAAATTAAAGATAAAAAAATAATTACTGAACGAAACACTGGTTTCTTTTGATGTCAAGGTCTGTTTCCCAGTATACCACAGAATAAATTATTAGATTTTTTAAGAAAATGGTTACAATCAGTCAACCTAACAGAAGAACACATGGAAGAATACATTGAATTCACCAAGTTGTGCATAAATCAAGCATTTTTTTATATTTGAGGACAAAATCTTTAAACAGAAAGCAGAACTAGTAATGGGCAGTTCATTATTACCTTTCTTAGCTGACTTATTCTTGAGCTGGTTTGAGATGCACATCACTAAGGCTTTCTCCCACATTTTTAAGGGCATGATATTTAGATGATGTATTTGCCTTTATAAATAATAAATATGTGGAAGACACACTAAAACTTTAAACCTGTAAGAGCCTACAATTAAGTTAATTGTCAAAATGGAAACAGAATATGTTGCCATTTTTGGATCTGAAGATAATAAAATGTTCAACAGTATGACATACAGATTATAAATATATCACTGAACAAAGAAGAAAATAATGATCAACACATAATAAAAGCCACTAAATCCAATGGGTTCAGCAAACAGATGATTAACCAAAAAATTAAAAGATTCTAGAAACTAAAAAGAATTAAACAAGTCACCAGGGGAAAAAACATTTTAAAACTTACTTACCACCTGTCAGCCAATAAGAAATTTACAAAAAATTTAAAGAAGTACATTATCATCTTAACACCTAAAACCAATACAGTGTAAAACATTTATTGAAATTAAAACGGATTCCAGGCCGGAAAAAAAAATCTAGTATTTACCAAATTAATTGTAAGGATTGTGAAAAAATATACATAGGAAAAACAAAGAGAAATATAGGCATTAGGATGAAGGAACATTGGAGAAACATCCATTACAAACAATAGATAGCTGTGGCATTTACATTTACATTTTTGGAATGAAAACCATGAAATAGAAAAAGGCCTTAAGTTATTAAAAACTGTTCAACAACCAAAAGAATAAAACGTATGGGAAATGATTTATATAAAAAACGTGAGCAAAATCTTATGAATTTCAATATACCGGAAGCAGACAGCTCTTTATTCAAGTTTATCACAAGACCACCAGAGTAAACCCAGGTACCTACCTGCCCAAATTTATATGAATTTGAATTTAAATATATTTTTCTTTACATCAACATACAATTTTAAATATTACAATAAGATCTATGTGTTTGTCAATTCCATAATATTAACTCACAACATAAAATTAATACATATCATTATGACTCTATTACAATATTTTAATTCTAAACACTTCATCCAACTATTATCCTATACTTATAAGTAACTTCTACCAATGATCTAACAGATTTAACAACTGAGATTGTGGACAATTATTCAACAATACATGTCCTGAGTAATTCTCATGTAAGTGAAACATAAAGAGTGTTGTAAATATTTTGACTCAGAAGAGCAGTAATTGAATTTCTTTTGGCAGTAAGTGAGGCCAACACTGCATTTAAAGGTATTTAAAATATTAATGTGAGACGGTGATGTATAAAAGCACTGTCATTTGGGTGAAAGGCTTTCATCATCAAAAGGAGGACAAAGCAGTGACCATCCACTCTCCAGGCTGCTACACACTACAATTACACCTACAATGATGGGACATGCTGACATATTCAGGAAAATTCTAGAATATAAAGCAAATAATTCTTAAAGCTTGATATTTCTGTCAGCAGTATAAAAACAGTGATGCATCTATTAAAATGTTTATAAGTTTGTACTGAATATGCTCTAAGCAGTCATAGGAATAGAGAACCATCATCTATTTACAGTTGCATGCTCATTATGAGGATGAAAGAGATAATTTCTTCTCAGTATTTTAATGGCAGATGAAATATAGATTCATCATTTTGAGTCCTGAACCGAAAAGTAATCCATAGAGTGGTATCACAAAACATGTCCCTCCCAAAAAAAAAAAAAAAATTGCTCTCATGGCCACATTTTTGGGGGACTCTGGAGAGATTATTTTAATTTAATGTATTGCCTTTTGCTGAAAAACTTGATTCAAAGTGTGTATCAAAACTATTTGAAATTTGAGGAAGCTATTCTGGTGCACCAATTCTATAAAGATGTTACCAAAATTCTTGATGACAATGCAAAGCCACACACAAGTCTGAGAAGAGATTACTAAACTTTCGTGAACTGTCCTGCCTCACCAGCAACAACCCAGATCTTGCACTGTCTGATTTTTATCTTTTTGGTCCTCTAAAATTGCAATGATGTGGGAGTCACAGCCGCAGTATGAAAATGGGCTTGGAGGGAGGGGGGTAGGATGCAAAGTTGTGCTACTACAGCATATAGACTCTGACATCTAAGTAGCACAAAGCTTAGATTTGCAAGGAAATATATTGAATCTAATACTATGAAGTTAAAGAATTCAGAAAGCATTGCAGTATATTTTGAAACTGAAAAAGAAATGTAAAAAAAAAGTGGGTGGATGCCAATTAAAATTTAAAACTGCCCACTGCTTCACCCATAGAGGGCAGAAAGCAGCTGAATTTTTTGCAGAATTCGGAACAGTTCTTTTGAATATTGAACTTCTGTGTTAAACAATTTTTTTGTTGCATGCATATTTTGCAAGATAATGAACAAAATCATAATTGGTTCTCTGCATGTTCATACACTCTCACATTGATGATAGTTCAGCAAAAAAAAAGAACCACTATAAAATTAAAATTATTTTTGAACTAGAACTTCTTTCTAAATTGAAACTCATAAAAAAATTAACTGAACAAGGACAACAAAATATTCAACAAAAGCTTAAAGGAAAACCATATGAAGATGTAAAGAATTTCAAACATATTTTATTGAAACCAAGAAAAATTGGAGTTGCCCAATTCTGTTTAATTGTTTGGCATGATTGCCTGTCAGAACAATTTTTCAGGATGAAATGAGTCAAGGACAGCCAATCAATGCCCATTGTGTAAGGATGTGAATAATATCCTAAACAAAGATTTAACTTGATAGCAACAAACAAATGAAAAATAATTAAGATCATTGTATATTAGCTTCACTGTACAAGTTACAATTAACAATTTTTATTTATTAAATGAAAAATAATTTGGGAGCTCTTTATTGGGAAACTAGGGAAAAAATTATAAACATCAGCACCCAGAATGACCACTAGCAGCCAACACAAACAAATCTTTTGCAACATGTACAACATGCTAAATAAAATTGGAAAGTAATAGGCTATGAATTAACTCTTTCAAATAATATTGTTTATTGTTTTCATATATATCAAATTAATAATGGGAATGCATGAACAGAAGTATAGCTAAAAGTTAATAAATATAGGAGGAGTTCAAAGCACAAGTGGTGTTAACTCAGGTTTTTCTTAAAATGGATTTATTCTTATTATTTCAAATTACGGAGGATTATATTGTCAGTGCTGTAAGAGATAGTTCCTGCATTATAATTTTTCACACAGATGGCAGCACTTTATTTGTGCTTTGAATGCGTTCCTCTTTTGTTCAGAGCGGTAACTAAGCATCTCATTCTTTCAATGATACAAATGGTGATAATATACATATGTGCATTTGGGATGAAACAGTGGGATATTGAGGCTCCAAGGATGTTGCATTGTGTATTGTGAAACATTTAAAAGAAAATGCACAAATGTGTTAAATAATAACTGCATTTCCTGATTCATATATGTACTTAACAGGAGTTGCGATGTTTTTGTTTCCACATTAAAATTACTCCATGACCCTATCATGGAAGTGGAAATAATAAACCAAAAGTTCATGGTTCCAGGTGAGAGCTTCCCACCTAAAGATACAGACTTTGGTTTAATTGAATTAACTAGTCATAAAAAACAATACATTTTCTCTGCTACTAAAGGAAATGCTAAACTCTGTAGTGGTTAGAAAAGGGTTAATGAGGGCAATATTGCAATGGCCGAAAGTGGCATGGATGCAATTTGAAAAAGCTAAATCATTTACCGTCATTTACCATGAAGTTCTAAGATAGTTTCAACCCAAATGATGAATTCCATGAAATTAAAAGCACCAAAGAGGTAGAGCTCTACAAATCTGTTATCAGTGAAACAGTAGACTTTAAAGGACCAGACAATTTTTGACAGCAGCCAAGAAAAAGAACATGATATATTTTCTTCCTTATATTCTTTTTTATTTTATCATTCATATTTCAAAAATTTATCCAACATGATCTGTTAATGGGTTCAAAAGACCAGGATTCTAATGAGGAAAATGATGAAGTTTTGATAAGATACTACAAATTTGAAGCATTATGGAGGTGTTAACTGAATTAAGTTATTTAGTGGCTACTCCATATTTTTCTATAATTGTTGTATTTTTTAGTTATATGAATTGAATTTATATAACTAATATATTCTAATAACTTATTATAATATAATAACTATATATAGCTTATTATAACTATATATAACTTATTATATAATAACTAATATATCCTAAACTTAGGTAACATGTAACATTTTCGAGTAACGGCGGTTCGGTGAGTAACTAAAGATGGGAGAGATTCTCCTGAAATGCGTCTTACTTTTATGTGAGCAAATGCAGTTTGGTATAAAAAAATGAATACCTATATTACCACTCCATTGTCAACAGCTTCGTAAGTACAATATTCATATAACTAAATTTATATTCAATTCATATAACTATATATTTGCAATAAAGTGCATGATATAATTCTATTTTCTGTGTCAATTTTCAAGAACTTGCCTTTATCTGTAAACTGCTAAAATGGATATAACCAATGTACTAAAATTTGTTCACACTAACTCCATTCACTTACATAAAAATTGGACATATGTTTCGGGAGTGATCCCTCCCATCTTCAGCCTATAGACAAACTGTTGTTAGAAGTGGCGGTTGGGTCTCTTGATGTTCTTGAGGCAGCATCTGTTGGTTCTATTAGGAACTTGCTGAGTTCATCCATTGGAGGGAAATCGAAATTCATTAAGTTTTCCTTGTTTTTTGTAATGAAAATTTTTTCCCAAGTTCTATTGCATTGTAAAGTTGTTTCAGTAGTTTTGTCTCTGGTTTAATTTCATGAATTTTAGTACATTGGTTATATGTATCACTCCATTGTCAATAGCTTCGTAAGTACATTTAATTGAGTGTGCTTAAATGGAGTTAGACCACTTGTGCACTGAACAATATGCCAATTTATTTCATCCCCATCTATTGCAGAGAGGGTATAAATTGTTTGGTTCAACAGCTTTTGTATAAATAATTGTAAAGCAAAATTATATGACATGATAAACATTCTAACTCTTATAATGCATTCTTCAGGGAAAATCTGTCAGTGCCATCCAACTATTGGTACCTTAAGGCAGTGCTGGTGAACATGTTTCTCTTCATTGTGCTATTCTTCTTAACAACACCAGCCATTGTTGTGAGTTTTTTGGATGCACTCAAGGTTGAAAATGAGCTTGAAAAGATGGTAAGCTTATTGATTGGTGAATATTTTTTTCTTTTCTGGATAATTTTAGTATCATTATGTGCCCCTCCCAGAGACACACATGTCAAATGAAACTAAATTCATTGTTATTTTTCCTAACCTACAAACATTCCTATTGGTGGATATTATATTATTGTATATAAAGTTAAATTTGTTATACTGCCTGTATGCCACAGTAGTAAAACTGCTATTAAATACCATTTTAATATTAATTAAAACATTTTTTAAAAAAGAATCGTATTTTAAAGAATATATGGAACTAACACAGTGAAGCCAAGTCATATGAATTTATTGGCAAGAATATATTTTACCTTTTCATTTAATTTATTATGTACAGTGTATACATTTGGCTTTGTTAGTTTATATTACATTTTACATACCTACCATAACTACCATTTCATTATATAACTCTATGGTATAGTTTCCATGAATTCCTGTACAGTATAAAAATTGTTTTACAATTTTTAAACAAATTACATTTTAAGTTTTTTCAAATGAGTTTAGTAATTATTATACAGGATTGCACTTTTTTTATACCTTTCATGTATGTGTGTTTTTTTTTTTTTTTTTTGATTGATTTATTTATGGACGCCCTTTAACATCTCAGGTCATCAGCGTCCCATTCAACTCAGGGCGTGAAACGGACGACCAATTTTGCTCAGAGGCCTCTCTTTCAGGCTTGAGGTTCTTTTTTGTACCGTAAATGTACGACACGGGACCCACAGCTTTACTTCCCTTCCGAAGGAAGCCATACTTAGGATTTTTACACCCCGAAAAAATCCATCGGTCCTAGCCGGGTTCGAACCCGCGATCTTGGGTGTAGGAGGCAAGTATGGTAACCACTACACCACCAGGACCGACGTGTGTGTGTGTGGATGAACGGACGGATGGATGGATCTTTAAATGATCTTTGACTGGGAGCATGAGATCATAATTGATGCATTATTTTTAATATTTTCTTTTGCGATTTAAAGATCATTAGTTGTAAATTTGCTGCTCCCTATGAGGATACATCATAACCTAATATAAAATATACATAACCAGAATATACTCTTCTTAAAATATCTTTAGTACATAATTAAGATCATTTTATGATTGAGTCAAACTACACACTCTTATTGGCTCCATTTATCTGTTTAGTACATGTTTCCCAGGCACTCGTCTGCATCATCAGCAAACCTCCTAGTACAGCTCCTACTTAATGCACACATCAATAGAATATTTGACTTTAAAGCAAATGCTTACATTCCAAGATATGCCATTTATAGCACTAAAATGTAGTGCTATTAAGTGTATTTTCAATTTCCATGCTGTATAAATAATTATTGATTTAAATTCTTATAATTAGTCTTGTAAATATTTATTATTAACTTATTATATTTTAACCACTTATTTAAAAAGTGCATTGCATCACTGATATAGGGGGTGTTGCTTGTGTGAGCATGAAGAGGAAGAACATGTGGAGTAAACATTCTGTCATATTGTAGTTTTGAAGAGCAAGGAGCAGGCAGTGCAGCAGAAAAGTTAAAAGTACGGGTACCCTGACAATTCCTGCTGCTGCCACTACCACCAACAACAAAGAACACACTGCTTTTTCAGATATATTTGTATATATATATTAATGAAAAATAAAAATAAAGAAACACTATTAACAATGTAACAAATTATTAGTGTTAATTTATATATATATATATATATATATACTACCACCAACAACAAAGAACACACTGCTTTTTCAGATATATTTGTATATATATATTAATGAAAAATAAAAATAAAGAAACACTATTAACAATGTAACAAATTATTAGTGTTAATTTATATATATGTGTGTGTGTAATTATATTAAAATATATTGTAACTAATTATTAGGAAACAATTGACAGTGATTATAAAATTAAAAAACAAATAAACTAATATAAAAATTATTATTAAAATTGGTCATTACCATGCTATTTTGCTATGATCATTAGTTTAATTGAAATTTAAAAACAAAAGCTATTATTGGCATTGTCAGTGAAGGGACACTGAGAGTAAGTTTTTGGCTAAAATCGGGCAAAATATCAAATTTTTTAGTACGTTTTTGGCCAAAATCTGGCAAAATATTTTTTTCCCTGCAAATGGTTCTTCATTGGGCATCCACAGAGAACCCTTCCTACTCTAAAGCCATTTAAAGATCTCCGTATATCCTTTTCCAACCTGCCACACCCCCTCAGTACAGAAGTGTGGAATGAGATACACAACTGTTCTGTCTAATGGAAATGCAAAGACTTAGAAGCATCTAAAGAAAGCAGTAGTATATGCTGCTGATGTGGAACTAGTGAAGGAATAAAGTGTCAATCATGTAGCAAAGAGGGTGACTACAGCTTTCCTCAAGCTAAAGAAAGATATTACTGACGCCACACTATTGTGCGGTTGTAGCAATGGTAAGCTGAAGTTAGAATGAAGTTATAAACTAGAAAAAGATGACCAGCTACTACAAATGGTCTTCCAGGAGCATATGCAATGAAAAAATGCCATATATTGGCATGCTGTGGAGGGACACAAAATTCAAATGAAAGTGTTCACTCACTCATTTGGAAAAACAGTCCCAAAGAAATTTTTATTTCTAAGAAGTGGCTAGAAATGGTGTTTCTGCTTTTAATATGAGCTCTTTAGCTTCTTAGGAACTGAGATCTGTGGTAAGAGGTGAGGAATGTTCGGGAGCTGTTGGATATGACTCAGTCTACAAGAACAGGGGGCCAGCTGCCACAAGCAGGAAAGGACCTGCAGATAGCAAAAGTAGCATAACCGCAGCACAGAGGGACACAAAGGGAAGTACAGACACACTTAACTATAAATAAGAAGGGCCCTGATATCTAAAGCGTACAATTCACTGTTTCCCAACATACATTTTTTTGTAAAATAGCATTTATCTCAAAACTTCATTTTCACACTTTCAAAATTTTATTTGCACACTTTCAAAATGTCCCATGTATCTCAGTTTTTGTTTAAATTCAATTAAAATTTCCAAGAATGTGCAGAAGTATCCATTACAATATTCTACAAAATGAAATACATGCTAACACCAAAAAGATTTAAAACAATTTTTTCTATGAAAAAATTGTTAATTTTAATGATATAATTTTATATAGATTAAAAAAATGTAGTTCACTCCTAAAATTTATTTAAAATATCTCTTAATACATGTATGTGGTTCAAAGCTCCAATTGCGAAAATGCCAACCAATTTTCTCAACTGACAAGACGCGTGAAACATTTTGATTATGCAACGCATTTACATAATAAAATTTATGAACTAATTTATAGGTCACTAAGTATTTATCCAATTTGAATGAAATTTGGGATACAGCCATTTAATCTAATTTAATAGCCATGCAATCACTGAAATTTTCAGGAAAAGTCACACAAAAATGTGGAACTTTGAAAATTCACTCTCAGTGTCCCTGAACTGAATGAAAGCATCTAAAGAGGCGAGGACAGGATTGTTAGAATTGGGATGGGATAGGAGTGGGGGGAGAGTTGTGGTGCAGTTATTTGTTGGCTAGTAATTTCAATTAATTGCAGTTCAGCATGGTGTGATACATGATTAAACCATGTCAGTATGAAACTACAGTACAGGATAATTTTATACAGTTAAAACAGATTAATCAATAAATATGTACAATAATTAATAAGATATACATTACATTAGGGTTGTAGGATAAAAAATATGAATGCAGATTGCATTAATCAGACATATAAAAACAGATAAGAACAGTAAGAATAACCTCTAGGTTATAATGATATGTATAATATATGATATGTATTTTATAAAATGTGTGCAATAAAATTAAGATCTAAATTATAATAAATTATCATCAATACTATAGTAGGCTTTATCTATTAAGTAATTTTCCAAAACTTTCTTGATTTAATATGGTTGTTACAGGATTTGATTTCTTTAGGAACAGCATTGTAGAGTATTATCATCATAAAGCTAGGCATCTTTTCATAAAGGCAGAGTCTATGCTTGGGAAGGAGAAGTCTTTTTATTCTGTGTATTATATTTATGTACATTGTAGTTTGTTGCATAAGTAAATTATATTTTATAAAGTAAAGAATGATTTTATAGATGTATAAACATGGCAGAGTTAGAATCTTTAACTGTTTAAAAGTATTCCTACAGAAATCATTGTATGGATTCCATGTTTTGCTTATTGGAAAACCTCTATCTTTGTTTATATTATCTGGGTACTGCTCTATTTTAAAGGCCTATCCTAGCATTCAGATCATCAAGAGCCCTAACAAACGAAATGATATACAGATATTAACATTTTAAAAAGTTACAAAAGTTCACTATATTTTATACGATATACAGATATTTTGCTACACAGACTTCACAAATAGTTATATTCTCCTTATCACATAATTTTAATTGGTTCAATTAATAAAATAAAATACTGTTTATTAATTAGCCAAAGTTTAAAATTAATTATTTGATTAATCAATTAAATAAAATTTTCTATTTTAAATATGTCAAAAGGGAAATGTTGAGTGCTTGCTCAGTGATCATAGTTCTGTAAATGTGTGCTGCATATTATAATGAATTTGTTTCTGTGATACACACTTCAAAGAAAGATATTAATTTATTGCACAATGCTTCAGTCTGTTAACATCTGCACTTTTTATTCAGCATACTAATTCAAGCAAGAATATATGGCTAGTTACATAAACATTTTAATGAGCTTCAAGAAAAAACTCAGTAACAGCCTGAAAATCAAGATGGTCATTAAATTAAATTGCATCAAAACATATGAGCCACTGTTCATAAGTTTGTACATGTGTGTGTGTGCGCGCGCGCACACACGTGAGAGAGAGAGAGAGAGAGAGAGAGAGAGTTATGAGTAAACCCCCCTTTTTATATAGATTAATTGTATTTAATAAATTTTAAATACAGTGTAAACTTATCCAACAACAATACAAGCAGTTTAATGCTCTTCCAATTTACTTTTTCCTCTGTTTTATACCAAACAGCTGATAATTGTATACAAAATATTATTACTCTGGAAGGTCCAGATAAAAATAGAAAAAAAATACATATCTTAACATAGACCATCAAAATATTTTAATATAAGTTCAGAAAAAGAAAAAAAACATATCTTCACATTGACCATAAATTATTTCAATATAATTAGTTCAGGACATGGTATTTTTTGGTATTTTCATATTTTTTATGTACTTATTTATTTATTTTGTAATTGGTTTTAGAGCCCCATCCTGTCAGAATTCCTGCCAACGTTGTTGCTGTGGACCGTAGCAGCTCTGTTGCCTGTATTGGTTTCTTATTCAGATCAATGGCTGTCACACTGGACTCGCTCAGAACAGAATCATTCCATTATGTATAAGACCTTCATTTTTCTGCTGTTTATGGTTCTGATCTTACCATCACTTGGCCTTACCAGGTTAGTTGACATTAGTACTGTAAAAGATAATCTGAAAAACCTAAACTAAAATAAAAACAATGAAAGATAATGGAAACTGAATATAATATATTATGATGAGCCTTGCAATTATAATACTTTTTAATTTACTGTTAGTATGCCATACTAATGTTTTAGAAAATTGTACAAATGATTTTGAGCAGTAAATTAATGTTATGGTGTAGAAAATGGTAGCATTTAAAGAAGTTCATTTCTTTACGTTAATGAAAAGCTCTGTATTAAAATGTGCAGAGAGCTGGCACGTATGGATTTTTAGATGGCGAAAATCAACATTTCAAATAATAAAGTCTTAGAAATGGCCTGATATTTATTGTAAGCAATCTATTAAAAATATTGAACAATTGCTGCCAGTATTTATGGCAATATTGCAATTGGAACAGAAGAGTTGTCCTGGTGGTCTAGTGGTAACCACACTTGTCTCATAGACAAGATCGCAAGTTCAATCCCGGCCTGGGTCATTAGATTTTTTGGTATAAAAATTCTAAATATGGCTTCCTTTAGAAGGGAATTAAAGCCATGGATACCATGTCGTAGATTTAAGGTACATAAAAGACTTCAAACCTGAAAGAAGGGGCCCCTGAGCAAAATTTATTGGCCTTTTCACACCCTGAATTGAATGGGATGCTGATGACCTGAGATGTTAAAGAGCATTTGTAAATAAACCAGATCAACAATAGAGCAGAAGATCATAAATAATTAGTTTTAAATAGGGGGATGATCACAGTGAAATATAGTAAAATACAGCAACCCTTAATGTATCTATTAGCACTGAGGTCCTATGGCATCTGGACAGATTATTTGATGGGGGCAACCCAGGATTCTTTCAGTTAGTTCTCAATTACTGAAATCTTTGTAATCTAGGCTAAATTCTATCCTTTTTAAGAGAGGCTAATGGTGGTGTATATTTCATAGAAAGGAAAGTATAGAGCAAGCTGAAAATTGAAAGGTAAAAATGTAAGATATTACCTATTTTCCATTGTTGTATTTCGTTTGCTTTGCTCCTATGGTTTTTTACTGTTAAGACAAGATTGTATGGTTTGATATAGAACTAGATGTAGAAACAGGCCATTTATCCGTATTATGTTTAGTTAGCATGAAATAAATAAATAAATGAATACCTAAGTTTAGAAAATATTACCACTCCATTGTGAACAGCTTCATAAGTGCAATATTTAAATGAAGACCTATTTCTCAAATAAGTGTACTTACGAAGCTGTTGACAATGGAGTGGTATATATATAACCTTTTTGAAACTTCAAACTAAAAAAAGACACATCGTAGCTAACATAAAATTCCTGAATTTGTGCCTAAAAAATAAAATCACACCAAAATTCGTGAGGAAAACAGTTAAAATAGACAATAGCCCACACCAAAAAGCAGCTGAAAAAAGAGTAATTGAAGTAGAGAGAAGCGTACAATATAAAAAACTAGTGAAACCGACTTAAAATGTTATGAGTTACATTTAAAACTTTCGAGGACTTTGGGATTCCACATTTGGGATAACGTACAACAACATATGCATAAAAATTTAACCAACGAAATGAAAACAAAGAATCAGAAATTGAAAAAGAAGTTCAACAATTTACGAAAACTTCAAACCAAAAATGTACCCAAAAAAGTTACACAAACCACAGAGAACGTAATTAATATTTCAAGCACCACATTTTCAAACAACGAACTAAAATTCCTAAACCAAGGCCTAAAAACATGTGTAGGTTTCTCCAAAAAAATAGAAGATTACACCGCAGATATTAATATAGCCACCAATGAACTGAAAGAAAATGAAAAATCGTTTATCAAATTGAAATGTACAAAAACCTTAGAGAAAATAAAAAACCAAAATAAATTCAAATTACATAAACATAATAAAACAACTAAAAGAAAAACCGGTAGTATTCACAAAAACAGATAAAGACAATAAAATCGCCATATTGAACCAAGAAGACTATATAAACAGGATAGAAACCATGTTAAAAGGTCAAGATTATAAACCAATTACAGAGAATCCACTAAAAACCTGCACTAAAACTTGAATAAAACATTAGATGAAATAAAAATACTGTCCACTACCGAAAAACGAAAACTCACACATAGCAACCCAGTTTTACCTAGAATGTATGCACTTCCTAAATTACACAAAAAAGACAACAGCATGAGACCTATAATCAATAATATCAATTCACCAACATACTTGTTAGCAAAAAAATTAACCGACATTTTCAAATCCTTGAAAAAATACCAAAGTTTGAGTGTCAAAAATTCACAAGATTTGGTAGAAAAATTGCAAAATTACAAAATTACAGCAGAAAATATAATGGTATCGTTTGATGTAGAAGCCTTATTCCCAAGCATACCAAAAGATACACTTATGCTAATGTTAAAGAAATGGTTAAAATCCTTAGATCTACAGACACAAGAAATTGAAGACTTGATAAAACTTACGACTATTTGCATTGAACAAAATTACTTCATTTTCAATAAAAAATATTACCAACAAGTCTCGGGACTAGCTATGGGAAACCCGTTATCTCCATTTCTAGCAGATTTTTTTATGAGTTCGTTTGAAATGCATATCACCAAAGCCTTCCCTCTAATCTTCAAAATATGGTATAGGTATGTGGATGACATATTTACAATAATTCCGAAAAAACATACAATGGATGCACTAAAACTTCTGAATTTGCAGCACAAATCTATAAATTTCACCATAGAGGAAGAAAGAAGTGGATATCTCCCCTTCCTAGATGTAAAAATCATAAGAAATGAAAACTATCTTACATTTGGAATTCATAGAAAGGATACTCACACAGAAAATTACATAAAAAATGACAGTTTTAACCCCATTCCACATAAATATGCAGTGTTTTATAGTTTAGCACACAGATTAGTTAACATTCCACTCACAGAAACAAGAGTACAAATTGGAATACCAACAAATCATAAAGATAGGAGAAACTAATGGATACAACAAAGACACAGTAATAAAAATCATCAATAAAACCAAAAAACCAAAGGCAATAAGAGATGTTTCCACTCTTAAAAGTGCCAAAGATAGGTACAAATTCAAAAGTTTCACATACCACCCAATTTATCACAATAAGTTCAAAAAGATATTCAAAGAACAAGGAATTATGTTAGCCCCAAAGAACAATTTTAATATAAAGAACTTATTAGGTTGCAGAGTAAAGGACTACATGCCAACAGAACAAAAGTCAGGTATTTATGAAATAGAATGTGCAGAGTGCGACAAAAAATACATTGGAAAAACGAAGAGGAATTTGGGAATCCAGAAAAAAGAACACTTCAGAAATATTCGCTTAAAACAAATTGATAAATCAGCAATAGCAGCGCACTTTTGGAATAAAAATCATGAAATTAAACCAGAGATAAAACTATTTTAAACAACTTCATAATGCAATAGAACTTTCCACTTGGGAAAACATTTTCATTATAAAAAATAAGGATAATTTGATGAATTTCGATATCCCTCCATTGGATGAACTCAGCAAATTCCTAATAGAACCAACAGATGCCGCCACAAGAACATCAAGAGACCCAACCGCCACGTTTAACAACAGTTTGTCAACAGGCTGAAGATGGGAGGGATCGCTCCCGAAACATATGTTCCAAATTTTATGTAAGTGAATGGAGTTAGTGTGAAAAAAACTGTATACATTGTATATAGAAGGCCTATTTCTTTTAAATGACAGACTCATAAAGTTATAATCAGTTTCATTTTATTCTATAAGGATTGTTTAACATAACCTTAAACTTTCATGGCTGGTGTTCATAATATTAAAATTAAAAACTGGGCTATTGTGCCTGGTCTTTGTTTTAAAAACTAAAAAAAGAGCTTTCACTGACTATCTACATCCAGCATCATCAGTGTAATGAGAAGTATGTTGTGTTGGACATAGCCAGACACTGAACAATCTATATCGACTCAAATGGGAGGGGTAGGGGGAGCTGTTTGTTATAAAGGGCAAATAGAATCCCAGTATACTAGTGAACTATTGTCAGACCATCAACAGGAATATTCAATAAAGTTATAAGCAACAATCTCACAAAAGGAAAATCTGACCCTATAATTGCAAACATTCTGTATAGGAAATAGCATGCTTATTAATGCATATACAGAAAAAAAAATTATTACAAAAACATTAATTGACAAAATAATTTTACTCTCATCTGCATATTATAATGTATACAGATATACAGGATGTTAATGAACTACACCGAAATAATTTCCGAGAGTGTAGAAATGTCTTATATAAGCAATTTGGGATAGTAAACACATTGCCTATCTGTTAAATTTTCGAAGCTATGGCTATAAGTTTCTAAAGCACCAGTGTGCCACTAACTAATGAAGATGCCCCTCGAAAGCATAACACTTGATAACACAGGCAGGTTTCTGAACGTATCATTCTAGCGCCATGGTTATGACATTAGCTCTGGAGTAAGAGATGGAAATTTGTTTTCAAGTTTGACTCTCATTCATTACTTTTTTATTTTGTTTTCTGACTGGCCTAATAATGCAGCTTTTAGCCTACATTTTAAGTTGTTGTTTAAATTTGTACACTTAAATCTTAACATATTAATTCATATTACAACCCTTATAGTTCTTACTGTACTGTACTATACTGTACTACCAATCAGAATCGTGTTCTGAGTATGTGTTATGTAAATTAAGTTTTAGGCATCATGTTAATAGTAAGCTTATTAGCAATTATATTTTGGTAATACATTCATTGTTGAGAAAGAGAATAAAACTACTTGAAAGCATTAAATGAATTTCATTCATAATTCTTTAGTTTGCATGTCACGAAATTTCATATTTAATAAAAAAAGTAAACTTTAATGCCATGCCAAGAATTGAACCCGCAGTTTGCGGAAGATCAGTTTTTCCATTATGCAATATGCCACACAAGCAAAGAGCTCCTTCTAGAGTAGGCTACTCAATGCAAGAGGCAGTTGATCAGTGTAGCACTGTCACAAAACACTGATCAACATTGATTATGTGGTATAAAGGAAAATATTTGACTTTAATGGAAATCAGTGCCCTGATTTCAAAGAAGTCAGTTTTTGGCTATTACATTTAGTTTTTATGATATGTGCATGTATGTCTATGGTGCTAAATTCATTCAGCTTATACAGCTTACTGCTACATTTCACTGTGTTATTTCAAATCTGTTGTTGCTTTTCTTCCTAATTGGCTTATTTTCATCCTCCCTTATCACCCAGATGTTTATGTTCATATGCTCAGCATTTATCAGTTTTGTTCTATGGTTCAGGTCTGTCTTCTTGTGATGTATTTATGTTTACATTTACAGCTATCATAGATCTGAACTTCAGTTGATATGAAAACGTGTGTTAATATGCATGTTGTTCTTCTATATATGTAGTACTAAAATAAAAGTTTGAGTATGACTTCTACATCAAGATTACGCAGGAGACAGTGTCTACAAAGTCCTCAGAAGTTTTGTTATATTTGTGGGTGGTACATGTTTGATGGGAAGGTACGTAAAATAGTTAATTGATATCATTGTATGATTCAGTTGAACTACACACTCTTAAAGCTTCACTTACTTTTCATAAATGTATGGAACCGGTTTCGAGAACATTTTGTTCCCATCTTCAGCCATGCTAAAGTTCAACTGTCGGATCATTCATTGAGCTGTGGGAATGTATATTCTGCTCTGGTGGCGGTGTGATAAACTTGTAGTTTATGTTTTCATCCCCGACAATGTCGAAGTTCATTATGCTGTCTTTGTATTTGTAGATGTAGATTTTCTCCCAGGTTGCTAATTCCGTAGGTCCTTGTACTGATTTTAATAATTTTGTTTTATTTATTATGTTGTGATTTTGTGTCCAAAAATGATATGCTACTGCTGATTTCTCTATTTGCTTGTACTTTATGTTCCTGAAATGTTCCTTTAACTGTGTGCCTATGTTTCTCTTTGTTTTCCCTATGTAGATTTTTTCACATTCTGCACAGTTTATTTTGTAAATACCTGATTTTTCTTCTTGTGGAATACTGTCATTAACATTATCTCTCAGCAAATTTTGAACATTAAATCTATTAATCGGTGCCAACCTGATATTAAAATCTTTAAGAATATTCTGAAATTTTTTTGTGGCCCATGGATGATATGTGAATTTTTTAAAAATAAGTTTATCTTTTTTTGCTGAAAGTGTTGTGGTTTCTTTGATATGTTTTTGTCTCTTGAATTTCTGCACCTTTTTATGTACTAGTTCTTTTTTAAAACCATTTTTAACTGCTGTTTCTTCTATTTGTTTGTATTCTTTAAAATATTCTTCTTTGCTAATTTGTAGGTTAACTAGCCGGTGTGTTAAACTGTTAATTACTGCATGTTTGTGTGCTGTAGGGTTAAAACTGTCAGCTTTGATGTGATTATCTGCATGTGTATTCTTTCTGTATATTCCAAATTTAAGTTTTTCTTGGCATTTCATTATTTTAATATCCAGGAATGGCAGCATGTTATCTGTTTCTATTTCGTATGTAAATGAAATGTTTTGAGCAGAGCAGAATATACATTCCCACAGCTCAACGAATGATCCGACAGTTGAACTTTAGCATGGCTGAAGATGGGAACAAAATGTTCTCGAAACCGGTTCCATACATTTATGAAAAGTAAGTGAAGCTTTAAGAGTGTGTAGTTCAACTGAATCATACAATGATATCAATTAATATGATTGGCTTCACTGTGCAAGTTCCAATTTACATTTAAGTACGTAAAATAGACTCACAAACAAAGAAACTATATTACTCATATTTCAAAGAGAAAATTGGTGATCAGGATAAATCGTTCATATTGCATATAACAATGTGGATTATATTATTGGTATGAAGGAAAATGGAAGGCAGTGCCATTTGCCAAACCAGTGACAGGGAGACAGCAACAGAATCACCATGACAATTATTACTTTTGCATGTGCAAAGTTGCTGGCTGCAACAAAAAAATAAGGCAGGAATCAAAATATCCAAATCAGAACTCAGCTACACAGCCTATTCCTCATGGACCTAAACTACCCATACCTACACCACCAGCAGACCTCAATTTTAGTGAACCTGAAAGCAGCTCCATGACTTCCGACAATGAGTCAGTTTATGATCCAGAAGAATTTGACATTTCACCACAACAGCTTAATCAATTTGAGTTAAATGATTTAATGAGGGATTTAGGCCTCAAAAAACAAAAGTGAATTACTGGATTCAAGACTACAGGAGAAGAATTAGTTATCACCTGGCGTTACATTTTCGTGATATAGGAATTGCGAAATATAGTTCCACAAGCATTACACAGAAGAAGATCAACTTATGTTTTATGTGTGTAATCTTATTCAACAGTTGTCAGGGAAGCATATGAGCCAAGTAACTGACATCTTTTTATTGACTCCAAACAAAGTCTTACGGTAGTGTTACTTCATAATGGCAACAAGTTAGCTTCAATATCGCTTGCACATTCTACAAACCTAAGAGCATCTTCTGAAATTCCAAAGCATGTTCTTGAGAAAATTAAATACTGGGACCATGAGTGGAAAATAATCGGTGACTTGAAGGTCACTGGTTTGTTACTAGGACAACAGGAGGATATGCAAAATTCCCTTGTTTTCTTTGCAAATGGATGGAAGGCAAGGAACAAACATTGGGAAACTGACCAATGTCCTGAGAGGCAGCAACTGGAACCTGGATCAAAAATGTTATTAATGTGCCTCTTTTTGATCATTAAAACATTCTGTGTCTCTATTACACATAAAACTTGACATGATGAAACAATTTGTGAAAGCACTTGACAAAAGTTGCCCTTGCTTCCAGTACTTATGCATAATTGTCACAGGCTAAAATCAGAGAGGGAGTATTTGATGGACCACAGACAAAGAGATTGATGAAAGATATTAATTTTACCAACTCTTTGAATGAAATTGAAAAATATGCATGGAATGGATTCAAAGAGGTTGTTGAGAAATTTCTGGGTAATGTGAAAGACCCTCAATTCAGAGAAATGTCAGAAATATGCTGGAAAATTTCAGACTGCTTGACTGTAATATGAGTTTGAAGCTTCATTTCCTCAAGTCACATATTGACTATGTCCCATCGAATTTAAGAGCTGTCGGTAAAGAGCAAGGTGAAAGGTTTGAAATACTTGAAAGATGTTCAACAACATTATCAGGAACGGGGATGTACAAAAGATGGCCAATTACTGCTGGTGTCTTGCACAGAATGAACCTACCAGGGAACAGTCAAGAAATTGACATGAATTGCAGTTCTGTGGGAAAAGTAAAAGGGGTACACAAGATAACTAAAATACATTCTCAAATTTAGGTACAGTTTCATGTTATTATTCTTCTTTATTTTCCTTAAAAGTTGTGTATGAGTATGTAATATTTTTGCAAATTTTGCAATTATATTTTCATTGAACATTGTCACATTGCTGAAATGAGATGGACTACAGAAAAATGGAATATATTTTTGAATTCTGCACACTGAAATTAATAAAATTCACTTATTTTTAATCGTATGCAGAAAAATGTTTCAGTGTAATTAAGTAAAATGGTACCTACGAAGCTGTAAACAATGGAGTGGTAATATATCCTATATTAATGTATTCAACTTGTTAACACTAACTCCACTTACATTTTAAAACTAAAAAACTAAGGCTAAAACTTTTTAACTAGTTCAATTTTTTAAAAAATAAGTGAAGTTAGTGTTAACATATTAATCTAGTGTAATTAGTTTGAATTTTGAGGGATATTTATGGCATTAAATCTTGAAAACTCTGATAACATGCTGAGGAAAATTGATATTTCTATGCTTGCAAGGCAGTTTTAAAGACATTGTAAACTAATTTTTCACCCAACTTTGCTTTAATACCTACTTATTAGCATCTGATGCCAAAATATTTAACGCCATATAACTGTGTTATGTTTATTTGTGGACCATGCATTGCACATCTGAAATTGCTTATACACAACATCTCTACACTCTCTGAAAATATTTTAGTGTAGTTCATTAACATCCTGTATATTAAAAATGTAGTTTATCATGCATATGAAAAAAAACAAGAGCATAGTAAATGTATTGCATACAGTTTTTTTTCATTCAGGAACCAGACAAAAATTTTTCATTTGTTGTCCAATGTTATGTATTCGTCTTTTAAAAAATGTTATTCAACTACGTAATTCAACAATAATCACCATATAAAACTCAAGTCAAACTTTCCTGCAAACACATTTGATGAGAGATGATGTTTCAGGTGGTTATGGCTCTTATGCAAGAGGCTCCGCCTGGATCAGAATACTCCACAAACTTACCAAGGCATTGTTTTACACCACAACTGCATGCCAAGTCCTCTACGGATAATAAGTACAAATATCAGGCATGAAATCAAAGCTTGCAACAGACTTTTTTTCTATCATAAAAACATATTAAGCAATAGTTACAGGAAATTAAATGTTGAAATATTTAGGGAAATGCAAACTAGAAACTTACTAGAGAAGCTGCCGGTAGACCAGGCAGTAGTGAGCTAGAAATGTCATAATGTAATATGAGATGCCCAAACTTTGATATTGAGTGCTGCTGTTCTTCAATTGTTTCAAGACCTGTGGAAGACAGATCGTACTGTACAATTCTATAGCGAAATTCATTTGTTTAAAAAGTTGAGCCTTAATTGTTTTATGTCCTTGTTCAGAGAAAAAAGATGATCCATTTTTATTCCAAAACATCTGGACTTTGCTTCATCTTCAAAGCATTAGGCACATGACTGCTCTGTAGTTTCCAAGTCATAATAGTTAATCCATGTTTTCTCACCATAAAGTTAAAGTTATAGACTTGTACACTGCAAAGTAGATGAAGTCTCAACAAAGAAGAAGAAAGTTATAGACATCTGGAGTTTTACCCTTATCGAATTTTTCCTACATAAATTTCACAGTAAATACAGTTTGCTGTTTAATGATCACTAAGGGGAAGTATGACAAACATTCCTTTGCATTAATACATGATCAATTATGCTGCCATTGACCTTGTGTTAAAGTTCCCACAATGTAAAATACTGGTAAGATCATCTTTCAGTATGCTGAGGATGCACTATGCGATTGGATGAGATGAAGTTCATGTTCTAATTTTTCTTATCCTATTTTATATTCACAGTACTCATTCCCGCTTATGGCAGGTGAAAGGGCAGATTCTGCAAAAGTATCTGCTAGTTTTATGACATTGCTTCAGATATTTGCTTAATTTTGCAGCTGTTTACAGTGAAGGATATTATTTATTAACTTATATAATGTGGGAAAATGAAGTGTGTAAGAAATTTACCTGCATTATATAAGTTAATTGCTTCAGATTTTAGTTCTTTGTAAATTGTAGCCCAAAAGTCACATCTAAAGAGCTCATCTTCAACAGTCCACTTAATGACACATGTTGAAATATTTTACAGCAGTAAATATGCATACTCTTTCACAGTGCATTCATATAAATAACATTGAGATATTTTTGTACATCTTATCATAACTTCCATTCATTACTTATTAAGAAGTAGCTAAAACTTTTGACATTATTCTTATGTCAGAGTCCTTGATGGTTATTGAATGGATTACTCTTTCATTTTCTTGGTGTGTAACTTTCTTCCCCTACTACTACATTTCTGTATAAATCATTTTTAAAATAAAAATGCAGATACAAGGGTCTTGGAATGAACTAAAAAATTATTTTTAAAATTATTCTTATTTTTCAACCTTCCTTGACACTAATTCACTTTGTCCAGCAATGCTCTAAAGCCTTTTTCCACATCACAAAATTCAGATTCCTCCACTTCTGCAAAATGTGCCTGAATTGATGATTTAAACTGTTCATCAGATGAAAATTTCTTTCCACCCAGGAATTTGCAAGTTTAGAGAATAGATTGAAGTTTGGTGGAGCATAGTCAGGGGAAATAAGGTGGATGTGGCAGCAGAATACCCCAATTCATTGATTTTTGTCACTGGAATGACATGTGTGAGGGTGAGCATGTCTTGATGCAAGATGTCTTTCTTCTTTGATAAACCTGGCCTTTTATCAAATATTTTTGTCTTCATAGGTCTAAAAGGTTAGCATAAAATGCTTCAGTGATAGATGTTTCAGTGGGAAGAAAATCAATTAGCAGTAGACTCTAGGTAGATCAGTAAACCCAAGCCATTATCTTCCCTGCCAATTTCATTCGCTTAGTCTTCTTTGGTGGTGGAGAAATTGTTTATACTGC
This sequence comes from Metallyticus violacea, assembly GCA_030762175.1. Taxonomy (NCBI): domain Eukaryota; kingdom Metazoa; phylum Arthropoda; class Insecta; order Mantodea; family Metallyticidae; genus Metallyticus; species Metallyticus violacea. The sequence goes on from CM060836.1 coordinate 60,898,661, forward strand.
TGTTTTGTTCAGGTATGTAGCAGTGCCCCATGTACATCATTGGTCACAAATGGATGCATAAAGTCAGCAGGATCTCTCTGAAAATTGGCCAAAGTTTGCTGAGAGGTGTGCATTCTGATTCGTTTTTGATATTGAGTCAGCAGTTGTGACACCTATCTTGCCAGTAATTTTTCCAAGCACAATTCTTTCCTCAAAATGTGGAATATACATTCCCCTTAGGGCCCAGAGCTTCAGCAATTTTGTATACCTTTAATTAGGGTCCAGAACCACATTGTGCACCTTATCAAGATATTGTGAAGGATTTTGGTTGTCCACATGTGAATCATCTTCCAAGCTTTTATTTGTGTTTAAATTCTGTGGTCCACTTGGAAGTGACTGGAAATGACGCTGAAGAATCCCATAGTGTTTGTCATATTTGTATGAATTTCTGTAGCATATACCTTTCTTTACCAAGTATGTAATAACTGCACAATGGTCAATATTTGCCACTTTTCCCATATATACATGTCTGCACCGCAACAAACAGCTATAGCTACTATGATTCTTGAACATTCCATGCATTAGTGCACTAATGTTTCGAATGGAAGATGGCAGGTTTTGGTAACAAAGCTGCTTCAGAACTAGTGCTGCAATCTCTGATTCATTTTGAGAATTTTTCAAATGATCGTTGTAAGTAAGTATTACTTGGACCAATGCTGACAGACCCAGCAATACAGCTACTGAGGTTAGCAAATACTGGTTGTTACAAAGAAACTATGAACCATCCATTATGTCAGTTTTAACTCCTGATCTGTGAACTGTGCTAAAGAGCTAATGTTCGTTCCTTTTAGTTCCAGCTTTTTACTGCTGAATTTCAGAAGTTGTTTATGAAGAATTGTGTAATCTACAAGAAAGTAGTTGCTGATAATGGACAAGTTGCAATAGAGGTATCTAATAATTGACATTATTGTATGATTTAGTTAAACTACACACTCTTAATGCTTCACTTACTTGTCATAATGTATAGAACCAGTTTCGAGAACATTTGGTTCTATGCATTATGACAAGTAAGTGAAGCATTAAGAGTGTGTAGTTCAACTAAATCATACAATAATATCAATTATATGATTGGCTTCACTGTGCAAGTTCCAATTTACATTTTAATTAATGATTTCTAAATTTCATTTCAGAAAGATTTTTAAAAATGTATACACTGCAGTAGGAATGTATGTTAATTAATTTTTTTTATGTAACATCTCTTTCTCATATTTAAGTATATAAGCATTTGTCTATAAAGTATCCAGTCATTCACTATTTTTTAAAAAGGAAAAGATGCTTTCTAAACACTATGTCTAGATTTTTGTACCATTTTTTTGTGATCTTTAAGTGCCATGTTTGCATTCTCCTTACCTTAATCTAGTACATGATATAAAACCTTTCTTATTTTCAATGGTGGAAAGCTAAATAATCTGAGATCTAGGAAAAGGAAGGTCTCAAGACCTAAATGATGCAGTATCTCTCCCTCCAAATAGGTGACTGTCATTATGGATATGACTGTTTTTCTCTCTCTCACTCTCTTTGCATCTTTCTGGTGACTGAGTAGCTAATATAGCAACTATAATGCATGCACAAGAAGCTCATCTGATTGTCAGCAAAGTTACACCCAGTGCCATGCAGCTAATTCTCAAGACATTCAAAATAGCAGAATAATTTATGGACATAAGTTCTATAAATTCCAATTAAGATATTAATAATCAAAAGTAAATGACAGCTGGAGATGATTTTTTTTAAGACTTCCAACATTTCATGCCAATTGCTACTGGAGCGTCACAAATGGTTTTATAAATCAGCACAGATTTCCATGATACTTATCTCATCATGGCATTAGAAAAAGCTTCAGCCAAGATGTATGAACAGAATTCTAATTTGGCTAAGTCACCTGTAATAGTAATAAATGCTGGCAAAAATGTTTAGGTATTTAGAGCAATAATGTTGAGATCTTATGGCATGTTATATTATTTCAATATTTCTATCAGTTCTTATAAGAAATAAAAGTATATTAATAATGTTTTTTTTTCTCTTATTTTTGCTTTATAGTGCACAAGCATTTATGGATTGGACAATACATGCCCGGAATCAGACAGATCGCTGGAAATGTGTATTTTTACCTGATAAGGGAGCATTCTTTGTGAATTACGTAATCACATCAGGCTTTATTGGTACAGCTCTGGAACTCATCCGCTTTCCAGAATTGTTTGTTTATGCAATTCGTCTCTGTTTGGCACGGTATGTTATTAATCATATTCATCATAATAGATACATTTTTAGCATCAATTCTTGGAATTTTTGATAAGTGGTGTCTTATTAAATGAGAACTTTTATCTTTAACTAGATTATTTTTAAAACTGATTAAGAAATAATTATAAATATAATTAAGACTAGATGGGGATAAGTCAAAGTCCTCTGGATGTTCCAGTAGGAAACTATTGATTGAACCAAGGATTTGGGCTTGGTTTTTATTGTTAGAATATAGTTAATTAATTAATATTGGTTCAGTGTCATATATCATTGTAAAGTTTGTTGTATTTAACTGTTTAAATAAATAAAACAAATTGGATTATTTTCAGTTGCCTGGATTGCACTGTATTTTCAAGAACTATAGGTTTCTAAAGTTTCTGTGAATTGAAGTTCCACTTGATCAGGATATTAAATATTCATTCATTTAAAGCAGTATTTTGGATGTATGGTTGTAATATTGTACTTCACTAACCTTGTTTAAAAATAATGGTCATTCTGATTGTTTGCTATAGACTGATGGATATGATTGTAGGTGAACTGGAGCTATCCAGCATTGCAAGATTAATTTACTCAGGTTGTTCAATGTGGAACTTTGTTCATTACCTGGTTCTTGTTTCTGAAGATGAAAATTCTTTTCAATGCATTGGATTCTAAGCATATTTCAGTAATTTTATTTCTATTAGGAAATTGTAATTTTTATAACCAGAAATGTTACTTAATCTGTTTGCTTATATTTAATATCCTTAAGTGCTCTTTTATTATTTTTTCTAAGCTCCTTTTTGTTTTCTCTATGTATGAGGTGGTTTGATAAGTAATTTGGTTTGTATTATATTATTTTTTGACATAGTCTTGTCTAAGTTCAAAGCACTTACTCATATTTCTCCATGGTTGTGATTCCCTCATGGAAGTGGGTTTCCTCAAATAGTTCATCAAAAGAATTGCTTTTGTGTTCTGAAAAACTGAAGCCATCACCTTTTCAGAAGAGAAACACATTTCACCTTTTTCAGAGCCTGTTCGACTTGTGCGTTTCACTGTTTAGTGCTACTTCACCAGTGTATAGAGTGTATAATAACGAATTCAAAGTTACAAGATGCTGTATAAAAGGTTAGATTCTTATTAAATATTTCCACACAGTCAGCCGATGTTTGCATGCAATTTTGCTTTTGCTTTAGAGTGAGCAGATGGAGCACTCATCTTGTGCAAAGTATTTTCACGTGTATCATTATGAAAAATAAAATGAACTTGCTCATTTGAGATGCCCATGGCCTCTGCTAACTCACACACTTTTCACTCTTCTGTCACACAAAACAATATCATGCATTTTATCAATGATTTCTGACCTCACAGCTGAGTTTGGAGCTCCAGGGCATGGTGCATTTTCAGGCTTATTCTGCCAAACTTGAACTTGTTTAACCAAAATCGAACAATTCCATAGAAAAAGTATGCATCGCCCAAAGGAAATAATGAATTTCCTTAGCTGTTTTTCTTTCCAGAAAAAAGAATTGAATCACACCACAAATTCTAATCTTATTTATTTTTCACTGTCACTTGAAATGCTATGTTTAAACAATTGCCAAACATTGAATTAACTTCAAAATGACTTGTGACCATAGAATATTGATGCATAGAAAGCAAACTTTATGACCACATATATAGATGATGTTGCTCTCTATTAGTATGTGAATCAAGCTACTTATCAAACAATCCTTGTATCATTAACAATCATGATAGTTAATTTGGTAAAAATCAGATATTTGGTACATCTATGGTTATCTAAGGCTCATGCAGAGTCTCCAGCACCTGAATCAATGATTTTAGATGGTGTGTTGTGAAATTAGATGGCTATGGTATAATTTGTTAATAAATTTCTCAAGTTGAAGCATATACTAAATTAAATCCAGTAATAAGTATAAATCATAAAATGTCATTATTTTAATCTTTTATTAGTTAACTTCGAAATGTTTTATCTGAAGTATATTAAATAAAATGATAATGGAAATGTTAAAGTGTTCTTGTGCATTCAAACTAAAAGATTACTACCATAGCCTAAATTTCTTCTGTAGAATAACTTTATTTAATGTTCATTAATCCATGTGACTTAAATATATTGTTCTGTATAAATATAACTCAACAAAGGCATTTTGTGCAATTGTAGTGAAAATCAAATCTTTCTCTGAAGATTGCTACATTATTAAAGCATTAAATATGAATGTTAATCCAGATTCAAATTACAAAATGTTGAACCAGAGTGAAATTTAAAAATTCACTAATAGCAAGATGAATGAACTTAGGTTGGCATTTATACAGCAAAAAAACTCAGTTCAGCTTTACTGATATACATTTCTAACCTTTGATCTCAGTTCAAATATATTTATAACTTGTCTGAGCTGTTCTATTATACAGTGCAATCAGTGATGCTTTCTCCCATAGGGCAGGGTTTTTTCTATGATTGAGTCCCCACTTGTTTACCATCCCAAGGAAAGGTAGCAAGCCTGCTTGCTTACTTGTTGACCTTACTAACTGTCGCGGTTATAGCACAGCTGTTCCCAGGTGTGTTCTATGTTGTTCATTTCTTAATTTGAAAGTATACATAAAGTGTATTATCCTCATGTGTTTACAACTGCATGCCATGTTATTATGTACAGTTCATATATGTTACTCAGGGGCAAAAGAATCATAGGACCATTTTTTTTTAAGATACAATTGATTCTGTTACTTATGTGAATAATATACCCCCTTTTTTCGGAGAATTAACAGACAGGGAGTGTGATCATACATTTTTTCAACAGGGCTCTACCACTACTCACACTGCGAATAATTCCATGAAAGCAATTCACAATGTGTTTCCACAAGATAGAATTATTAGTACGGATTTGCAGACTCCTTGGTCCCCCAATTTAACAGCTTGCAATTATCATCTCTGGGGTAAATTAAAAAATGTCATGTACAAGCTGAACTCACTCACCATACAAGAACTCATAAGATAATATTTGTCAGGAAATTGTCCAGATTTCCTAAAATGAACTACAGTGAGTGATGAATAATTTCCTAAAGACTGCCAAAATTTTGTGGAGAATGAAGACAGGCAGTTTCAAAACCTCATTTGATAATTTGGTAAGTAATGATCTTATTAAATTGGTTTGTGTATTGTGGTATGGTTGGTTTGTTTTATTTTTTACCCGCTTGCTAATCATTGAGACTCAGCTAACAAGCTGAGTGCTTACTGATCGCATGGTGTATTATGTGTATTGTACAATTTCAAAGCATGGGAAGCACCACTTTAATCAAAATTGAATTTGGTATTGATCAATTTTCCAAGAGCCTTTTGGTTCTAAATTTTGTTCCCCTGTCCTTCGTAAAATGACAGAATAGTTTGAAATTGTGTTTTAAAATATGGTCTTCATTTCAAAATGTAAAAGGTGAAAGGCTTTGAACCAGAAAGACTTTGAACCAAGGGTCTTGAGTATTAAATATATTTCCAATATTGTGCATCCTAGTTTTAAAACTGAACATTTGTATTTCAGCAAATCAGAAGTATCAGTCTCAGTTCAAATAGGGCAGAGTATTGTTATCATTTTGTGTGCATTTTTATACATGCACAGCATGAATAGTCGTGTTTCATTGATATTTGTAAATAAATAATAGTTTGAGAGCTCCATAGTTAATAAAACTGAAAGGAATATCCGAAGCAGCCTGATATATAGGAAAATTCAAGATTAAAATTATGAGTACTATTCTGAAATAAATAATAATAATAATAATAATAATATTTTAACTATTTTATTTATTTTTAAAAATGTTTTTCATTCATTTATCACTATTAGCTTTTGTAGTTATTCAGGTTTATACATACTAAAGTTGTGCAATGCATTACTCCTAACACAGATTTTTATGATATCCAGCCATCCTGTCATTGAATGCATCTGTAGTATTATTTATGTCAGAAAAAAAATCATTCTCAGAGCAATTGAAATAGACTTTATTCTTCATGGAGTTGCTTCATTGTTCTTTCCCTCTCTCTCACTCATAATTTGGTGTACTCTTTCACAGATAAATGTATTCTTCACAAAAACAAGACTGGTTTTCATTTTCAAAAATTTGAAGTAAGCTTGCTTATTTCAACATGAAATATTGCAATTGTGTAGGCATTTTATATTCACTTCCTGATTTATGTTGATATTAACTTAAATCCTATTGGCAATTATATGCATTTTTTGTTTTTTTATTCTTTTTTTATTTTACTTTGTGTGATACATTCCAAGACTAAGTTGCAGATTTAGATCTGATCTAGGTTGATTGTGTTGATTGTGTATTTGCAGCAGTCTCATTGTAGTTATAACAGCATGTGAAAAAACATACTGGAATCAACATACTTAAATATTTTAGTACTTAATGATAATATAAAACACACAATTCCTATAGACCAGTTACCATTGGTTCTGTTGGTGTAGTGGTAACCATACTTGCCTTCTACACCCAAGATCGCAGGTTCAAACCTGGTCAGGATCGATGGATTTTTTGGAGGCCTAAAAATCCTAAGTATGGATTCCTTCAGAAGGGAAGTAAAGCCATAGGTCCCTTGTTGTACATTTATGGCACGAAAAAGAACCTCCAGCCTGAAAGAAGAGGCCCCTGAGCAACATTTGTTAGCCATTTCACTATTTGATTTGAATGGGACAATGATGACCTGAGATGTTAAAGAGCATCCATAAATAAAACAAATCAACAATAGACCAGTTACCAGATATATAATGAAAATTACTGAATCTAAAAGTTGCACTTTAGCAGCACTTGTTCAGTGGTTTACTGAAAATCTTGTTTTATATGAAGGCTTTGGCATTCATTGCCTCTCACCAAGATTTATTTTCAATGAAAAATAGACATAATTTGATACAACACACTTGGAAGGGAGAAATAAATTTGTTTCAAATTTACTTAAATGTAAATTGGAACTTGCACAGTGAAGTTAATCATATTAATTGATATCATTGTGTGATTCAGTTGAACTACACACTCTAAAAGCTTCACTTACTTTTCATAAATGTATGGAACCAGTTTCGAGAACATTTAGTTCCTATCTTCAGTCAGGCTAAAGCTCAAGAGTTGAACTTTAAAGCTCCCTAAGTTCAAGAGTTGAACTTTAGCCTGGCTGAAGATGGGAACTAAATGTTCTCGAAGAACCTAACCAAATACAAATATTTTATATTTATCTGGACCTCAAACATGTTAATGGACATATTTCAGTTTTATTTGTATCCTGCTTTTTATTTGAGTTAATCTAGCACAATGTATGGTGCATTATCTTGTGAAAGGAGTGCCCATTTCTATTTATTGAAATAAGGAGGTGTCATCCAAAAGTCATGCTTTCAATTTCTTAATTCAACTATTCAGGTTATAGTGTAGCATTAATGGGAGAACATTTTAAACAAACTTCAAATGGAAAATACTTTGCAGTTCCACCATACCCATGCATCACCTTCTGGGCAAAGTTACTTAGTCTAACTGATGGTTGAGGTTTTTCAGCACGGAGCACTCGTTGCTTTTTCTTATAAGGATAAGCACTGAAGACCTATTTTTTATCACAGGACATAATCTGCTTCCAGAGTTAGTCTGCAGTGGAATTATCAAAAATTTGTTTGTAGACATAAACTGTCATTTCTCCATCAGTCAGTTATGTGGGTTATAATTGTCAAGCAAAATCTCAAATAGGAAGAGGTTGGTGACTACCTAAAGCCACAGAAAAAACCAAGACTTGCAGACAGTTTATCATTGCTGGTTGCTCTATTGCGATACACATGACCTGATTTTCTTCTTTTTGAACAAGGCATAATTTTATGGCTAATTCAAGAAGTGCTGGAGGGGGCTTGCAAGGTCTGGCATAAGCCCATTGTTAAGTTTTTATATTATTTTCAAGCCTTTTGTAAAAATAGCTTGTGTTGGCCCTGGTGGTTACCATACTTGCCTCCCAAACCCAGGATTGCCAGTTCGAACCCGGCCAGTACCGATGGATTTTTTCAGGCATAAAAATCCTAAGTATGTCTTCCTTTGGAAGGGAAGTAAAGCCGTGGGTCCCGTGTCGTACATTTACGGCACGAAAAAGAACCTCAATCCTGAAAGAGAGACCTCTGAGCAAAATTTGTCGGCCGTTTCAAGCCCTGAGTTCAATGGGACGCTGATGACCTGAGATGTTAAAGAGCATTCATAAATAAATTGATCAAAAAAAAAAAAAAAAAAAGGCTTGCAAGGAAAAATCAATAAAATAAACACACCTATTTCCAATTCTACATTCTATTAAAATAACTGATTGAAATTATGATAATTTAGCAGCATATGACTGGTTGTTGGAGACTTTCTAGATGTATAATTAATGTTAGCAACAACTGCCATATTTGGGTTCACATTTATTTCAGGTGTCATTCAGTTGCCAGACTGTTGTAGCATTCCGTTTTTATTAATGCTTGTATTAATTATTTTGGTTATATTATTAAAATAATAGCTTTTCTATGAAGTGGTACTATTCTACTAGGTAATGAAAATCCTCTTACATGATGAGACAACATACATACCAACTTCGGGGTTTGAAACAGAAGCAGTTAAGTTCAAAGATTCAAAGTCTACAAATAATTTAAGTGGTAACAGTTATATCTCCAGTTGCTGGTCAATTGTCATAGTTGTGTTAGAATTTCCACTCCCTGCTCCATATCTATCTGCTCTGTTCTGGTTGGCATATTCTTTCTCTTCTCTCTCTCTCCTTTCTGTGAACCCTTTATTAAATTATTGTCAGCAAATCCCTTTGGCCAAGTCTCCATCATTGAGCATCTTAAATCAGTTTGATGTCATCCTACTACTCATTACTATTTCACCTTTCACTTTAACAACTTCTTCAGCTGCTGATTCTGCACTGATGCCCTTTTGCAAAAATAATGCAGAAGCACTTGAATTTATATTTATGTTGTCACACATTTTTAATGAGAAACTAAAGGCATCAAGCACTGTGGGTCATGAAATCATATACATTAAATGCTGTTTGAATTGCTAATCACAGATATAAACCATCTCAAATGCAAATAAGTGGAAAAATTTATGAAAAAAAAAATTGAGATAATCTAATATTGAAGTGCAAGAAGGACCATTGAATAAGAAAGAAGAAGCAAAGCTGGCACATTGTTGTGAACAGAAACCATTCAAGAATAAACATGTAATAAGAATGAATTCAAAGTTCAGTTTTCATAGCAACAGTTTATTTTAGATACATACTCGTTTTAGCAACATGCAGATTTCTGTTCAGTAAAGCCTTCTTAAATTCTGAAAGGTGTTTTTTTTTTAATTTATTAAACTGCTTCCCATTTGAAAATAACTTCATATTCTTCTATTACAGTATTCATTCAACAATATCAGGTAATTAAAATATTTGTAATGTAAAACAATGCACATAAAGTACAATCCCTAATGCCATAACTTTCAAATATAAGTACAAGGTAGGATTAGTATGCATTTAAAGTCATGATAGGGAATTTATATTTGGGTGTATGAAATTAATTGATTTCAGGTCTAAAGCTGAGACAGTTAGTGTGCGCCGAGCCATTTTGTGGGAGTTTCCATTTGGAGTGCAGTATGCATGGATGCTACTTATATTTGCTATGACTACGATGTATAGTCTCTCCTGCCCACTAATAACACCTTTTGGTTAGTATTAGCTTTGAACACTGTTACACATTAAGAAATGCTTCTTTTATGCTTTATACATTCAAAATTTGAGTCAGAGGATGCAGAGAAATATATCCAAGGACCTTTGGCACAAAAACATTGGCATTTGATTGTGACTAATAAATCATGGACATCTTGGTTTATATACCATTTTAGCTCTTGCATTTTAGTGATCCAATGCTAAAGGAGGATGCAGAGAAATATATTCAAGGGCTTTTGGCACAAAAACATTGGCATTTGATTGTGACTAATAAATTATGGACAACTTGGTTCATATACCATTTTAGCTCTTGCATTTTAGTGATCCAATGATTAAGCATTGCAAGTTTAATTCTGACAGAAGTTAATGGAATGCATCATACAAGGAAAATTTGAAAACTTTTTTCCTCTTTAAGAAATACTTAAATTGCAGTTGAATACAAATGCTCTCTAATGTTGTATAGATGCTAATAAATGCAACTTCCTATCTGACTGCTGCTTTCTACACCTAACTTTGATTCATCTCACTTTTGCATGTTGCTAGCATGTATATTCAGAAAATTATCACATAATGAATTGATTTAGTTGTTGCAATGGTTATGCATTGTAGTAAAAAGCAACAGGTAGTATAATTAAGGATAATGATTCAAGTTTAGCCATAGTAATAGTTGGCATTCATCAACTTTATTACGTTCAACAAAATTTTAATGTTACCAAATGCAAAGGCAATGAAAATGTGCACATGTTGAAATTTCAATAATATTTCTTTATTACTGTATAAACAAAGAGATGAGGATGATAGAACAGTAATAATGACCTCCTACATGGCCTTGTGGTTAGCATGTCTGCTTACAAATCCAGAGGTTCCAGGTTCGAATCCTGTAAGATCAGTTTCCTGGGTAAGGTTTTTTTTTTTGAGTTTTTTCTTACCCTGAAAAGGTAAATGCCACTTAAACATTGCAGGCTATGGACTCATTTACACACTCATTCATTGTTTCTTTTCATCTTCATTGTTATGAGGGACATTAAGTTGTTTAAAAAGTAATAATATACATATTTCTATTAAAATTATGTCTTGAATTTGATGTTAGATACTTATTATACTTATTCTCAAAACTTAATTCATCAGACATTAAATACTTATAAAGGAGTTTGTTCTTTAAGCCGGATTATTATAGTACTGTCTGGTGTTTTTCTATTCTGGCACTGATAATAAATGTAGACAAATACTCAACAACTGGTATAATTCATGAAAGTGACAGAGTTAATACCATTTATATTCCTGTGCACTGAATTGCATAGGTGTTATGTTGTACTTAAAATAGCATTAAAACAACAGAGAGTGAGCTTAAAGGGAAGTTGTAATCAAATGACCATTGTAGAATAATAGCATATATTCACAGACTTTTATGTACATCAATAGCTTCCATATTTTGAATAGAAAATGCAATAGATCATTTATAGGTCAAGGAATTTTAAAACACTTAAGGAATAATTTTTTAACATCTTAAGCAGATGATTAGATTATTATACATAAAATATATGTGATAAAGTAATGTAGCAAAAGTATCCAGGTAATCAGATTAGGAATAAGCATGTGTATTCATTTTAATGAAAGAGAATAGATTCTGTGAAAATGTGATTAGTGTTATGATATAACCTGTCTAAAGTGAGTTGCATTTCTTTGCATGTTCTATTTCAGGTTTACTTTACATGGTGCTGAAGCATTTGGTGGATCGTTACAACATATACTTTGCATATGGTCCATCTAAGATCAGCTCCCGAATCCATGCCACAGCTATCAACATAGTGATATTTTCTATTACCCTGCAACAGCTGGCCTTTGTTTCATTGTCCATAGTACGCCGAGGTTTTAATGATATCTCCATCTACTCTCTTGTCGGCTTCTGCATAACTGTTTTATTCCTGTTTGCCCAAATCTTTTTGAATTGGTTTAAAGGATTCAGCCCCATTTCCTACCAGGTGAGCCTGGTCAATAATGATATTGTGAGCTATCATGCTGACTATGGTACATTTACTGTGCCTGATATTTAGCAAAATAAAATGTTCTTCTTCTAATAATAGCAAAATTTTTACTGAATGCTAATGTTTTGCAAGCAAATGAAATATTAGTAATATTAAAGTTTCTGTGTTATCATTTCTCTATGTTCTGATTTCTGTGCCATAGTCATTTATGTTGAAGCTCACCTAAATAAATATTTTAAAATATTTACTGACTGAATAGGTTTTTACCTTAGCTTATAGAATGCTAGTTCCTAAGCACATGCATGCATCATTATTTTTTTATTATTATCAATTATAAAATTGATGAACAAAGAATGTTAATGGCAGTTATGTATTTTCTGTTTTTTTTATTCTGCTCATTTTCCAAAATATGGTAATAAGGGCATAAGTGAAGACCTCATGCAGCTGGTACATACCAATAGTGGTATCTCTGGTTTCAGTCCATGTTAGAGAGATTCTGTATATTAATGGATCATTTGAAAAATTTGTGTTTATATATGTGTGTGTGTAAAAACAATTATATACAGGGTGTTCAGAAAGTCTGTACCCCTACATGCTATGTGTTAATTTAATGAATTTAATAAGAAAGAATGAATGTGTATGCGCTCCATCATGTTGGGTACATAATCCTATGCTCCTCATAGTTCTTTGTAACATTTTTCCAAAACTGCAGGTGCGATTGTACCGAAAGCATCCTGTACTGAGTGTTCAAGTTCAGCATTGGTTCCATAGTAACGCCTGGCAACCTTCATAATGATAATACCTCATAACAAGTTATCAGGTGTCATCAGGGCTAATTGGAGACCATGGGAGTGGTTTTGGAATTGCTGGGAACCACAGCGTCCAGAGAATTTATTGTTTAACAAATGCAGATGGTAAGAGTAACGTGTGCTGGAGCTCCATCTTGCTGCATCCACAGCTCTTCACTTAGTCCTCTGTCTCATTTGGGGGATGACTCAAGATCTCAGCATTCGTGAATATGATACAGCACTCATAGGCCCATCAAAAAAAAAATGCAGTCCAAAGAAATGCTGCAATTTCATTCCTGCCCACATAACATATGATGGGTTGTGTTCAAGTTCTGGAGTGAAGTGAGGATTTTCCTTTGACCACAAAAGCACAATTCATTTTCGCATGCTACAGTATATGGCACACTCATCTGTGAACATAACCTTGGACCTTGATATGTTGGTTTGGAATGTTACTAGAAGAGACTGACATGCATCAACATGTTCATATCTGCTTTAAACAGCTCCTGATGGTTGGACAATGTGGCCTCACCTTTTAAGTCCTTCTTCATGTAATTGAAAAGAGTTGATCATGGAATGTCACTCAACAGCCCTTTGCAAATGGGTTTTATGGGGAACTGCTCAATTGACATCTCAAATTCAGCATATGTCTCCAGGTGCATCTTCTTGCTTCCACTTCTCGGTCGGTCTTACGCCTTTCTGTCATAAACACCTTTCTTTTCTTGGAAATCATTATCCTTTTTGTTGGTGCAGTCTTATTAAAACATTCCTTAAATTACTCTTGTATAATGCTAATTGTCTCTCCTATGTGAGAAGGTTCGTGTATCCATACACTTGCAACTAACCTCTCTTAAACAGAAAACAAATTTGTGTCTGCCATTTCAACTCACATAATGAGGATGGAATGACACTAAGGTCACAATACACAAACAGTAACAACCAACAATATTACTAATAATCACAATATAATATGATGAGCTAATAAGAAGCTAGTAAAGTATGGGATATGAGGACTTCCTAGACACGCTGTATATATCTACAGAAAGTATGAAAAACACAGTAAGTCTCCAAAAACAAATTTTACAGGAGGGAGAAAACAAAGTTTGGAACTGCCCCCAAAATCGTGAATTAGTGTTCAAAAAATGGTTTTCAGCAGATATAGCATTTAAAACAAGATCTTTCAAATATAAATGTTTTACAGTTCACTCGTCCTGTAGTTTTTGACCTAAATCGGTTTTTTCTCTTCTGTTGTACAGCTGTTTTGGTGATTTACCTATTTATGTTCACATTAAACAACACACTTTGAGTTAAACATTAATCATTTATTTTATTTTTTGTTAGAAAATGTTCAAATTTGTAAGCAGGGTACAGGGTAGTATTAAAGTATATTTAATTGCACAAATTTCATTATAGCTATCACTTTTTGAATTACATATCTAAGAACAAACTTTAAATTAAATAAAAAAAAAAACTGAAAAATTGCGTGTAAAGTAGGTTTAGAAATATTTAATTTAACATGTTTCCTAAGATTCATCTCTTTTTAACTGAAACATTAAACATTTATTTATTTTAATTCTTATTGCAAAATTTCAAAAACTAGATATTAACTATATTAATTTCATTACATGTTTACAGTTTACATTGCATGTATCTTCATTTAGTTCTTCCAAATCAGGGTCAGTACTGGGAATATTATCTACTCTTAAATTTTTATAGTAGTCATGGAAAAAGCTGTTGATCAATGGTAACAGGTCCAAGATGTCTTTCTTCTTTTCAGCACTTATAGGAACAGGACCATCATGAATCATGGTATTAATGAAGAACAAAGAGACAATGTTTAAGTAACTGAACTTGCATGATTTTTTCCATCCAAATTCTGTTGGTGAAAAATAAACATAGTTGATTTACCTATAATGTTACCACTAACTACGCTCCATGCATTTTTTCACAGTTCAGTGCATCTGCAACTGAATATGCCTTGATTGCAGCCAAGTCTCTTTGCAAATGGATGCCAATAACTCATTTTTGAACAAAATTGGACTATGCAGTTTTCATGCTTTCTGTAGATTTATAAAAAAACAATACATAACATACATAGCAATACATACCTAACATAAAGAAGCAAAATAATAATAAAGATAGACACAGATTATCTCTTGCTGTATTTCAAACTTCTGGAGTTCTTCTAAGACAAGACAAGTGAAGGTAGTAAAAATATGTATGCACTATGTGAGCTTAAGCACTCTAAATGCTAAGGAAACCTAATATTTATCCTGACAAGAACTGAGGAAAGGAAAACGTGAATAAAAATCTTAACCAAATAGCATGACCTAAACAGGGTTTGCATGTACTGTTCATTTCTAATACTGAACAAGCTATGCACTAAAAGTAACATGTTTGTCTTTGATGGAGTAAAAATCTTGATAAACCTGTTTTTGAAGGACAAAGTCAAATATGTGTGTTTGTGCGTGCATGCAGGAAAGAGATTTCCAATGCCATATGCTATATATAGTTTCAAAATGAAGCATATTTAATATGTTAATATAAACAGTTAAATTCTAGGAAGACAAAATTTAGAACGTATATGAAACCCATAATTCAAAAAAGCAATAATTTTTAAAAGTGGTACAAATTTAGGTCCTATGAAACATGTAGGTGAAACATAATTCAAAAATATTAATATTGGTATGGTTCTGGAAGAATAGGCACATCTGGAAACTATATTATGAGATATAGCTCTCTCACTGATAGAGTCCAGCAATTTAATTAAGAGAAGGAAAATAAAATTGTCCCAAGAAATTGCCTGATCCTAAATAGACCCCCTACTGATAGTAAAGAGTCTGGTATCAAACAATAATTAATGGGTATCAAAGGCAGGGAATTCAATCACATTTCCTTGCACTAAGTAATTAAATCCATAAATAAAAATAAATTTAAAAGTCAAGACTGTAAGAGTCTTAATACAAAGGTTTTATGAATTTTTATTTTTTCCCAAAAATTGATTTGCTAATAGTTCGCCTTGTGTATGACATTAAACATCTCTAGTAGTATACAATGCTTTTATGTCTGAATTGGCCAACTGACTGGTGCATGGCTCAACAATCAGCCAGAGCACTTAAACCTGAGAAATCAAATATAAAATCCCTAAAACTGAAACTATTAGCTTTGTAAACTAAAACTATTAATTGGGACATTGCACAGTGAAGCTAATCATATATTAGGATAATTGTGTGATTGAATTGAACTAACACTCTTTTGCTCTACTTACAAGAAAGAGTGTTAGTTCTACTCAGTCACACAATGATCTTAATATATTAGCTTTGTAATTATTCAAACTCTGATAATTACTTATTAATTGATATAATGTGAGTAGCTTTCTTACACACTTCACTTACACTATTGAAGTTAGGGCATGTTTCTGGAACCATTGTTTCCACCCTCAGCTGTTGACCCACCGTTTCTTGGCACTCTTGTTGGTCCCACGGATGATCTCTGGTGGATATGAAATTAATTTGGAAAGGTAATCCTGTGGAGGAATGTCAAAATTCATTGCAGTTTTTTGGTTTTATAGAATGAAGATATTCTCTCAGGCAGCCAATTCATAGGGTTGTTTAATTCTTTAAGAAATTTTATCTCTGGGTCTTTTTCATGGTTTTGGCTCCAATAATGGTGTGCTACTGCAGATTTTTCTATCTGTTTTAATTTGATATTTCTAAAATGTTCTTTCTTCCGAATTGTAAAATTTCTTTTAGTTTTTCCTATGTATTTCAATTCACAGTTTAAGCATTCTATGGCATATATTCCCGATTTATTTTTTGCAGGTATCTTGTCATTTAATTTTGATCCTATCAACCAAAACCATGAAATAGATCCAGAGATAAAACTTCTTAAAGAATTAAACAACCCTTATGAATTGGCCGCCTGGGAGAGTATCTTCATACTAAAAAATCGAAAAAATGCAATGAATTTCAACCTTCCTCCATGGGATTACCTTTCCAATTAATTTCATATCCTCCAGAGGTCATCATATACAACACAATAGCTGCTACAGGACCAACAACAGCACCAAGAAACAGTGGATCAACAGCTGAGGATGGGAATCATGGTTCCTGAAACATGTCCTAACTTAAATACAGTAAGTGAAGTGTGTAAGAAATTTATCTGCATTATATAAATTAATTTATAATACCTTCACTGTAAACAGCTTCAAAATTAAACAGATACATCTGATAATTACTGTTTCAAGTAAATCAAAAACAAGCAATTACCATACTACAGAGGATGCTTCATTTTGATACTTATCATATGAATGCTTATCCTCAGCACACCCCTTATTGGGCTCCTACAAAATATACACCAACTTTAGCTGCATAAATTCTCCCTTTTGGGTCTTAATAATGCTTGATTGCATACAGTATAGCTACACTCTTTAGCAACAATGACTATGCTCTGAAGGTTGCAGACAGCTGCAGTGCATCACATTGTACATCTGTTACTTTGATTCAATTATCAATCAGAAAAAAAAAAGAACACAAAAAGATGTCATTTAAGTCTTCCCACAATATACTAAATGGAAAATATTCTTGCCAGAATGATAGCAATGTTTTCACTAGTGGTTCAAATGGGCTATTCATAAGAAAATGGAATTTTGAGGAGAAGACTTTAAGGATCACAAACTTTAAAATAAAGAACAACTTTACTGTAAGGGAAGTCATTTAGTTTACAGTAATGCTCCAACATCTTCAGATAATCCCCTACATGGTTGGTTGCATTATAAGAGAAATGCTCACAATAGCATGGGATCTTATGGAGACCTATAATGGGCAAAAATAATGACATGAACTTAAAGAAAAAATAGCAAATCAGCGAGGGGAAAAAACAAACAAATTTATAACATAAGGAATCTAAAAGTTTTTAGGCTTTAAAATAATCTGTGAGCAAAATGCGCATATAGTGATCGCTCATAGATTGAATGCATCTGGCAGATTACTATGTAAAATAATACTTTTATAATTAAAGATTCTTTCGTGCAAGCTTGTGTAATGGAATGTAACATAACCTGTCTTTGTAATTTACATTAATGAGTGATTTTTCCTTTGTGGGATTACTTCATTCATAACAGCCAGTCTCTTGGTTCAAGCTGGTACTGGCAAATGGGAGTTAGAAAGTTTGCAGCTACAATTGTATCGTAAATTATTACTAACACTTAAAGAGTACATTTACTTATTTATGAAGCAAGAAGATGCTGGAATTGCCAATCTTCATTTTCCATTCATTTCTGGCATCAGCTTATGAAATTAGCATTTGAAAAATGGAAGAAATTTCTTCACAAATGTTATTTTTTAGTTTAGCTAATGTGTTTGGCTTGTCTTGTTTTTACTTACATTTTTTCATTGATAATCCCTTTCTCTATCAAATTGTGTTCATTTTGATGTCCATGGCTTGAACTATGGCTCTGCAATGCATTTTACATTGTAGAAGACTGAGCTGTAGAACAGGAAGGGGAATAGCCCACTCCTCCTGGTAGACTTTCCAGGGACCCGAGAAACAAGGTGCTGTTTCAGCAGACCAAATCTGCAAAATTCCATTGGTGAGGCATCTGGTGACTTCACAGGGATCCTTTTAAATGGTATCATGTTGACACCAATTTCCACAGTTATCCAGTCCTGGGATGATCGAAAAGTGTGACTGGATGCTTTAACCATGTAGATCAAAACATTTGAGGCATCCTTACCATACAACCGGGGAATATCTTAATCAGAATTTGAGTCAATGACATTGCCTTGGTATAAGGCAGCATTAATTTTTTACATTTCTGACAACTCTGTTAATGTTAAGTTCCCCTGAATACAATAACTTACAACCACCATGAATACCTTGAAAATCTGTCTTTCTTTTACTGGAAGTAGTTGGAGCACCTATTTGGCCCACTTGATGGTAGTAAATAACACAGGATTTGTTTGTGTCATCTAGATAAATCCATGCTTCATCCACAGAAATCACCCATTGCCACTTTTCACCTGCCAGGTGGTGTTCATACAATTTTCTTGCATTGATGAAGCATTCTCTGATGTGTTGTTCTTTTAACACACGCTCATGTGCTTTATGCTGCTGTTCTAGACCCAACTTTTGGTGGATTTCCTACAAATGGTTCCTTTAGATTTTCCAAAGCAACTGTCAATGCATCTTCTTTGTGTTGGAGGGTCACTGCTGCCCCCGCCTTGATTACGAGCCCTTTAGATCATGCAGGTTGCACCACTTTCTTATTTTTTTGCAGATTGGACCTCAGATGGGAATCCATTTAGGTGCAACTATGTTAAATGGTCCATGCCATATTTATAAGGCTTTTCTCTTTACTCTACTACCATTGAAAGGCTGTAACCAGCATCAGAAAGCCAAATAATGTACCCCTGTCACAAATCAGTCAGTTTTGAAGCCTTCACGGAATAATATTTGCATCAGGCTGTATGAGTAGACTGCAGGCATATATAGACGAACTAATGCGATAGCACATGTAAGCATGTCCCAATGGAAGGAGTGGGAGGGCCTTCCAAGATCATCTTGAGGATAACTGGAGCAGTCCTCAGCATTTCATGAATTGTATTCAAGGAGACATGGGCTGTATGTGCTGTTGCAAAGTCACGCACTTATGTTCCCTCACAGTTAATCCATGGAAAAAGGGTTGCAAAATATTCTACACCTAACCATCACTATTGTTTCTTAAAAAAAATGTTGGACCTATAATTCTCTTGCAGTTAATGGTGCACCACACTTCTGCCTTTTGATCATATAGGGGATCCTTGTAAAGCAGGTAAGGTTTTTCTGAACTCCATTGTCAGTTGTTTTGTGAATTTACATACTCTCATAAGTGAAACTAAGATTCGTCTGCAAAGAAAATTAGATTGGGCAAATTTCTCTGTCATTCACACTATTCAAAATCCATTCACAAAATCTACTCCTGGATGCAGGGTCATCCAGTTTAGTTCTTGCACTACAGAAATTTCATAGAGTTATAACTTCAGTAGCTTTGTAGCTGTTAGAACAGAGAAATAGGAAATTCCTGTTTTCTGAGAAAGAGATCAAATTGATTTTTAGAAAAGTTCCGGAGTATGTCCAGTGTTATCTAATGTTTCTTCTGAAAGTACTGTATATGGCTGTGTATGCTTTTTATAAAGAATACTTCCCATTTCACAAAATTGTTTACCAATCTGTGAATTGAACTTCCACTTGGAAGTTGAATATGAGGGTATCTCTCTTGAAACAACCTCCATACATTACGAGCCAATTCTGTACACACATGTGAATCATAAATAAATACTTTTTGAAGAGTAGAATACCTGAATTGAGCCATGTTACATAATTAATACTCTGTAATATGCTACCTAATAAATATTTAATACAGTGTCATAAAACACATGAGAATACCACTTGTTCTTACAGTTAAATTTGTATCAATCTTCCCTCTGGCTCCCAGCCAGCTTTCAGCATGAGAATGAGACAAGAACTGCAGAGCTTGGTCAACAGTAGCCAACCTCACAAGGAGCAGTGGAAAAATTGCTCAATATAATCAGTATATTTGAAAATTTGTATGAAATCTATTGATATTCCTTATATAACATTGTTTCAATAAAAGATGGTAAAGGTAAGATATGCATTGCTGAAACAATGATCTACAAGAACTGCTTTTTAATGGTCCTAACACTGATAACTTTTCTTTGTATTTTAAAACTGCTTGTACTGTTTTGTCATGTTAACCCAGAAAATTACGCTGTATAAAAACGGAATGAAAGTACAAAAGCAAAGAACTTCTAGGAATCTATCACTATTCTGTAATGCTTGTGGCAGAAAGCTGCTCAGCTTCTGAGCAAGAATCTTGGTATGTACATGTGTGCATGTTCCATTTTATGTTTTCTTAGAGTGAAGAATGACTTCAGAATGTTATAGCTAGCAACGATGATGTACCAACACAGAATATATATATTAAGCATAAAAGCTTGTCCTTACAAGCTTTTTATTGTTACAGTGTTTTAATGTTATAAGGCAATTGAAGAAATGTAGAGTGAGATGAAAAGAAACTTATTTACAAATTATGCATTTTGATTTATGCTAAATTTAAAAATGAACTTCCTGTCAGAACATTGAAGCAATCATGTATTCTAGATTAGATGCTGTTTACAACATGAATGCATTTGCAACTTTATTATCAACATATCATTGCTTTTGTTTTGGTGATGCATATTATTGAAATTAGTGTGTTGTGGAATTTATACTTAATTACTACCTCTGCATTCTTTGGATATATTAAAATATATTTTATTTCCCTGCAATTATGAAGGTCTATATATATTTGTTCAAGACTGAGATGATGCCAAATAGCATATAGAATTACTTGAAAGTTTAAGAATAAATTATTAAAACTTTCTCAAGGCTACTAGATATAATGAAAGCTTCCATATTGGCATTGACCTGAAAGTATTACACCCAAAGTTACAAATTATCTATCTTACTTACAGTACTTACTCATCCCACCTGGATGAAGTTGAAAATTTAAGGTTTTATTGTCTGTGTAAGGATATATAAATGCAAGAATTGGAAGCTTTTATTAATTTCTCTGCTGATTACTTTTTAAATTGTTTTATGCTAGTAGTTTTGTAAGCAATAAATTTCATTATCAAAAATATGTTTCATTTACTTTAGTTAAATAAATTACCAGTACTGATCACATCTGCAAATGTTAATCATCATAGACTCACAAGTTTTAGACCAAGATTTATTTCAGGTCCTGGCAAACCATATGACTTTTTTTTTTTTTAATATAACTAAGCTACATTTACTACCTACAGATGTCAGAAGGATAGGTGGACAGTCCATCACTTCAAGAAACATTGGAAATAAGTTACTTTCATTTTCAAAAAGAGACATATGAAGGCATTACTGCTACATTAACTTTTGTAGAGATTGCATGGGTAGCCAGGTCATTAAGGTGGGACTTGTGAGTAGGAGGTCTTAAGCTTGATTCCCACCAGGTTTTCCTCAGTCCTCATAAATGGAAAATGCTGAAAAGGTAATCTAACTTGAGTCTGGAACCTTCCTTTAAAAAAAAAAATCCCTTCCCAGTTTATCATTTCATGTCATGTATCATCAGTATCCACCACCTGTGATGCTCAATAGTTAAAATGGGCATTAAACACTATTTAAAAAAAACAACCGTAAAAGTCTCAGGATTTGTTTGGCTCTGTAAAAGCCATTCTTTGTCTAAAATTAACAACTTTAAGGGCTTTAAGATATTTTTCTGTTACAGAGTTTGCTAGTTTGGGTATACTGTAAGTGCAGTTATCTAGCTAGACCAAAATCTGTCACTTCTGACACTCCTGTATCTTTGCTTCTTTCTCCAAGAAGTTAAAATTTTTAATGTTAGCTGGGATAAGCAGTCTTGCTTCATCATTTATCCTGTACTTTGTCAGTCCTCTTTGCAATTGCAACATGGAATAGTCAGTAAAAGAAAATTGTATTGCTGTATTTTCATTACATAAATGCAGTGAAGATCAAAGAACAATTTTCAGTTTAGAACTGCTTGTATCAATCCACGATTTGTATATCTAACACTAGTACACTAGTTGGCCATATTAGTGAGATTTGGCTATCCTTGTTGAGCTAGCATCTGAATAACTTAAGAAATCCTGTTTGAAAACAAAATATCATGGCATAGATCTTAAGCTCATGGTTTACTTTTTGATTCATTTTTGTTTAAGGACGCTCTTTAACATCTCAGGTCATCAGCACTCCATTCAATTCCGAGCGGGAAACGGCTGACAAATTTTGCTCAGAGGCATCTTCTTTCAGGCTTGAGGTTCTTTTTCGTGCCGTAAATGTACGACATGGGACCCACGGCTTTACTTCCCTTCCAAAGGAAGCCATACTTAGAATTTTTATGCCCGAAAAAATCCTGGCAGGGTTTGAACCCACGACCTTGGGTTTAGAAGGCAAGTATGGTTACCACTACACCACCAGGACCAACTTCATGGTTTACTGCCAAAATATAGGTCACTTACTCATGCCTCATCTTCAGAACAGGAATTTGGAGATACACCAACAATGGACATAAAATTCACAGATGACAAATTCTTTACAATTGGACATAAATTCAACCATCAAAATTAATTTATGCATTTTAACATTTTTTAAAAATGTTAATATTTGACACCACTGTTACAAAAGTTCACTATATTTTATAAAATTATGCATTTTAGTTGAAATGAATCCTGCCAAACTGGGGCAGGTGGTTACATCCTGCTTTGTTGCTGATGGTTTGGTAGAGTGTGTTACAATGGGCCTAATGTAGTCTTATTTTAATGAAAAAGGGGTCAAAATATGTGCAATAGTGTAGATAATGAAGCTTCTGGAAAAATTTTGAAGCCTTTTCAACCAAACTGTGGAACAACAATTTTTGGTTCTTCAAGGCCCTAATCCAGCTCACAAAGCAAGATTACTGCAAAAATGGCTTAAGGACAGTGTGCCAAAGTTCATCAACCATGAAAAATGGCCATCATAGCTCAGATCTGAACTCTCTGGAAATTAGTTTATGGACATGTTAGAGAGTATTCCAAACACAACAACACTAATTCTCTTAAAAAATCCCTAAGGTCAATTAATATATGAATATCATATGGGCAGCTTCAGATAGAATAGTCATTACATTAAAAGGCTTGTGTTAGCGTTAAGGGTGGATATGTTGAATTACTATATGGTTAAAAATGTTAATAAAAGTGTTTTTTAAAATTATATTAAAGTATAATTTTCTTTATATATTTGTTTCTGCAATTACTCTTCATGGTTTGACTACATGTTTCTCTGAGCAGAGTCCATGATAACTTCTAGCAAAGGAAGCTGAAGAAACTGACATAGCCCATCTTGATGGGTCTTTCTCCATGCACTTCAGTTAGATTTTTAATATTTAAGTGCTTTATAAATGACTTTTTGGAGGAAACTATCACAAGGTGCTGAATTTTCAGTGTAGTCAAAATTGTTCACATTGCATCTTTTTTATAACATAAATGTAATTTATCAAGTGAACAGCATATGAAGTAATATCTAAATCTTGTTGCATCCTGAGTTCATTTTCTTTTATATTAAAAGTTGAACTAAAAATTGGAAATTATATTATACTTTCATTTTTTAATAATTTACTTGTTTATTTTTCAGAATTTGCATGCTTGCTTCTGCATTATCTGCAATTTTATGCACAGTTTGCATAATTGCTCATGAATTGATTCACATATTACACTCAATGTAATTTTAATCAGGTGTAGAAGGTTGTGGAAGTTATGGCTAAATAAATTTTTCTTGCAAATTCCCTTCATTTTTTGGTTAGCAAATGTAAAAAAAATTTAATTTTAATAGATGTGTTCATACGTAAGTATGTATTAGCCATTATAAAACAACCTCCTGTTTGCATTCAGTAGAAATGTGAAAAAATGCATTTGGAGTAGATGTAATGCTGCTGTAATTGGAAAAGTCAGAAAGCATTATAGCATCTAGAGGTAAGACCAAACAGAAAAAGGACATGAATATGCTTCTAACATTCTCTGAGCCACTTTGTATTAAAGAAAAGAAGGGGGAAAGTTAACTTATAAGAGGTAGCAAGAAAAAAAATTCATGTTTATTTTCTGTTTTGTGTGAATCATTACATCATTATATGCATAAAATGTAAATTTGGGATGATTTTAAGCAAAAGAAGATCCAGTTTTGCTTGTCTGATTTATATATACCAGGTCTTTGTTTTTTGTTCTTTTCTGCACTTCATTAATCTTGTAGGGATGAAATTTTTAGCAATTTTGTTGCAGAATGTGCTGATGTACAAATGACCTCTATTGTTGTGTTAACTTAGCAAGATATTGTATGATGATTGTTCTAAGTGATATCCAATTTTTTTTTTCTGTTGACACAATATGCCTGCATTTTATTTTCCTGTCCAAAGCTGATATTGCTGTTTTGAATTTAAGCATTTTTTTTTACTGTAAATCTGTCAGATGGACGAACCCCCAGAAAACATTCTTGAAATTCTGTAGAACATAAAGCAGTTGATGCATTTTTTAAAAATTACAGCAAATGAAAATGTCTTGTATTAAATCTCTGAACCATGGCAAACCAATAAATAAAATGCAATAATACAGTAGCTCCTCACTGTTCCAAACCTAAACACACACTAACCAACCTTATCGGTGGAAGTATGCATCCTTGATTGTCTGTGTGTGACCTGCTGGCTGTAGGCCCAGCCTATGTCCATGGAAAAACAAAACCTAGGCTTGCTATGTATATTTTAATGAGTATATTGCAATTTTTCCTGACATTTATAAATGACAGAATTCTTTAAAAAAAATTGTTTCTCTTTGCTAGTTGGCTAATCTTAAAACATCGCTTTTAAGGTTAACAGAGGTATAACCTTTATAATTTTTAAAGAGGTATAACCTGTTTCATGTTTAATTATTAGAGTACTAAAGATAAATGAACAGATAGATCTGATCACACTTTTGTTTTAATGTTGCTATACAATGGAAATATCAATCTAATCTTAACACCTCATGAATGAGACATGATTTGGATATATATCGTAACTGAATTTTCATTTTCATTTCATTGTTCATAATGAAGGTATAATTTTTCTGAAGTGTGTTCTTTTGGTAATTTACCATGCCACATTTTCAATTAGAATTCAGCATCTATTTCCATGTAACATTATATAAAGTCAGTCCTGGTGGTGTAGTGGTAACCATTCTTGCCTCCTAAACCCAAGATCGCAGGTTCAATCCCAACCAGGATCAATGGATTTTTTCCGGTGTAAAAATCCTAAGTATGGCTTCATTCTGAAGGGAAGTAAAACCATGAATCCCATGTCGTACATTTACAGCATGAAAAAGAAACTCAAGCCTGAATAAAGAGGCCTCTGAGCAAAATTTTTCAGCCGTTTTACACCCGTGATTGAATGGGATGCTAATGACCTGAAATGTTGAAGAGCATCTGTAAATTAAAACAAATTAAAAAAAAATTATACACTATT
Organism: Metallyticus violacea; assembly: GCA_030762175.1. Taxonomy (NCBI): domain Eukaryota; kingdom Metazoa; phylum Arthropoda; class Insecta; order Mantodea; family Metallyticidae; genus Metallyticus; species Metallyticus violacea. The sequence goes on from CM060836.1 coordinate 60,924,455, forward strand.
GATTAGTGTACTCTCACACCTTAACAATTAATATCTGATTAAAGAAATTCATGCTTAAAAATGCAGTGACTGTCTATTTAGAGCTGTTGAATATATATGTTCCTGGAGACAGAAAAAGTTTGTCTGATAAAGACCAATTTTTTTTTAATTGGCCTTTAAATGCAGTCCAGTTGCTTTCAGTTACAAGTCCTAGCATTTATGAATCTCCTATGTGTTCAACTTTGGACAGGAAATAAATAGTATTATAGATAATGTGGTGAATTGATACACAGTACTCTATATTCCATTATATGCTTATAGCCCAATAATAGCAATGATGAAAGTTTGGGTCAAATATTTTATTTCTCAGTAAAACAATGGAGTGGATATTTTAAGACCAAACATGGTTTCTTTGGCAAGTTATAGTTGGTTGATATGATCAATTGATTTGTTAAGCTTTTTCCTCTTTATTATATACCATGATTCACTCTAAAAAGGATATGTACAATGTAATTCATTAATTTTTCAGTGTACTGCCTTATTGAATTTAAACCTTTTTGCAGCATTAGCAAGAAAGTTGCTAGGACTGCAGCATATCAGGTTATTAAGAAAGAACATCAGACAAGATGGAAGAACTTCCCTAGTCAAGAACTGGATAATTCTTATTAAAATTTCTGAAAGCACCCCTGGCTAAAGATCTATTGAGTACAGATAGTAGGCAAACTATAAAAGCTGTCAAAATGATGACTGGACACTGGCTGTTCCAGAAACACCTATTGATGATGGGACTTTATAGTACAGTGAGGTTCATTTCAAATCTGCCATTTTCCATTAGAGAGCAATTGGTTCTCCCAGTAAAAGCACACCAAATGGCCTGTTAGAATGCATGGCAGGTTTGAAATGGACTGCACAGTAGATTAGATTGGTGTATGAGTGTGCTGTAATATACCTTGGTACTTGAGTTACAAGCACCCTTTGTGCATTTCCTCCAGACCTAACTTTGTAGTTTCAGATCTAGAAACATAGTGGAATTGTTCCTACTAGCTTAGGAATTATTGTCTCCTAAAGGATTGAATCCTAATTGGTTCTTTGTCTTTCCAGAGCTTCACACTCTAGTAAGATGCCTTTTGAAGTCTCAAAGGTGTTCTATAATGAAAGTCCCACATGCCAATGTAAACAGTTTGATGAGACTACAAAACACATCTTACTAATGTGAAACTTTGGAAGAACAAAGAACATCTATGTAAGGATTCAATCCTTTAAGAGATGCCTTTCCTAAGCTTGTAGGGAAAATTCAAGATCTGAAACTAAAGTTAAGATTGAAGCAATGCACAAATGGCCCATGTGGTTCAAATAACAAGGTGTATTACTGCACACTTAAAAAATAATTCAATCCAATCCATTTCTTAATTTAAATGTTATTTTCTGTATTATAAATTGAATATATCTGCAATTGATATCACTGCAACAAGTTGCAGACGAAGCATTGTATAACATTTTTCCTTACATTTAAAATGAAATTACACACTTTAGGTGCTGATAACTCTGGATTCAGCTTTATCATTAACATAATTTCACCATCCTGCAGCTGTATAACAATCAACAATGTTGTAATTTAAAAAAAAAACAAAAAAGTGCTTCAAGCTCCAGATGCTTTGAGATATTGCAAGCTACATAATTAAAGCTCTGCAAAAATGCTGCTATAGACATAACTTTTCCCCAGAACTATATATAAAACAAATTGAGAAAAGTGAGAATTAAAATGCACTCTATTATTGTGTATTTCTAAATTAGCATATTTTCCTCTTAATAAGCTTAGAACTAACTGTTAAGAATAATTTGTCAGAATAAAATAAGGGAATGAATTAGGAACACCATTGAAGATTATACATCTTCAAATTATGTCCTATTATTTATACTAATAGAAGTTAGATTTCTGAAAAAATTAAATATGTGTGCATGCATAGTAAATGATTTTCTTTAAAGTTTTAATTTTATTCATAGTTTTTTTTAAAAATGTTTCATACTTTTATTTATTTTTTTTTGTAAGGTAACTAAAACTTAAAGAAAGTATACTTTTAAAAAATATATGTTCAGGATATTAATCATTTTTCATTAATTTACTATTTATATTTGCTTACATTATTAAACTATTCAATTAACTTGAAGTGCTAGTTGGAACTTGTGCAATGAAGCAAATTGTATAATTAAATTATTGTATAACTGAGTCAAACTACACACTCTTTTGGCTTCACTTACATGTTTATATTTAGAACATGTTTTGCAGACCATTGTCTGCATCCTCAGCAATTGATGGCTGCCGAATAATTTATGTTATTTCTTTGGGGATGCATATTCTGCTCTGACAAAGATATGATGAACTTAAGGCTTATGCTTTCATCCCCATAAATGTTGAAGTTCATTAATATATATTAAAAGAACACTTCATGAACACTAAATACAAACAAATTAGAAATCAGCAGTGGCATCGCATTTCTGGACATTGTGGGAAAAGCAAAATTATTAAAGTCTGCACAGGGACCAAATGGGAGAAAATCTACATATATAAATACAGATACAGATTAATGCACTTCAACACTTCCATAAATGCAGGCTTTCTGGCTAAAAAGGGGGAGTGCTATATTCAAAACCAATAAAGCCCTGTGGACTAAATGTAAAATTAAAAAATATCAAAACGACCATAGAACATAAATATCAACATAATATTCAAGTGGAAATATCTAATAAAAATTATTCTAATATAAAAGAAACAGTACATAAAATTAAAAATCTACCAAGGAAGGAAGCAGTTGCTCATTTTTGGACATGATTGTCTGGCAGAACATCTGTACAGATTTGGTTTTTATGAATGACAACACATGTAAGATCTGCAATACAGACAAGATTTTAAACAGAGAACATCCATTAGAATGCACAGAATTGAGGAAAGCTGCACCCAATGGGAAAATACACAAATTATATTGGCTGGCCAGGGAAAAATTGATGGATCAAAATCCTGCACATTAGAACAACAACAACAACACTTCCATAAATGGAAACATAAATTTTTAAGTTCATCACACGTCCACTAGAGTAGAATATGCAATCCCAAAGAAATACTGTGAATTATCCAGCAGCTAACAATTAGCTGAGGATGCAAATGATGGTCTGCAAAACGTGTTCTAAATATAACTAAGTAAATGAAGCCAAAAAGAGTGTAAGTTTGACTCAATCATACAATAATTTAATTATATTAAGCCATTGTTTTGCTTTTATGATGAGCAGAAAAATACCAAACAAAAATGCTGCACTACAACCCCCAGTTTTTAAATGATATCTTTACAGATAACTTCAGGTTCATGTTCTTATGTAAATTATGTAAATGTTGATACAGAAATCATCACCGGCTTCTTCAAACCAAGGCAGTCCTAGAAGAGAAGGGTCAGCTCATCATTTTGTTCCTGAAGTTCTTCAGTCCTACAGATCTGCACATCAGCCTGATTTAGTGAGTGTTCAGAGTCCTGTCGAGGGTCTCTCAGTACTGCAGAGAACATATGGGACCCATGGTGTAGACCATGTGGATGAGGCTATTGTGTCTCCAGATAGCATTCTTTCTGTTGGTTCAGGTCCTATAAATACTCATGATAGGTCAGCGCTTTATCAGGATTATGATGGTTTTAACACGGAAGTGTGAATCTTTGCTGCAGATCAATCCAGTTGAATTTCTTTCAGCAAGAAAATGACACTGGAAAGTGGAATATATTTAGGTTGAGGTTACTTTTAGCTGCTTTTATGGTGCAAAGTGGATAAAACCCCTTCTAAAAAGTGATCTTGTTACATATAGAATAACTTTATTATTGGAGGTAAAAAAAAAAGGAAAAGCCTTTGACCTCTTTCCCATCTTTAACTCGCTTTCTTCAAATATAACTTTGTCATTTATTTCATTTTGTGCTAAGATTTATAGTCTGTCTCTGCTTCTTTAATTTGGGAAAACAGAATCAAACATGCTATATATTGTTTATTGGCAATTTTTTTAATTCTTTGCTTGCATTACAGATCTATCTTTAATAGTCTAGTCAAAGTTTGGTTTCTATTATCAAACTATCTTTTAAACTTAGTACATTTGTTAATATATGACTTTTAGAGATGCATAATATATTTTTTTAGTATTTATTTTTGTCTTTATATTTAATACTTTATTGTGGTTGAGTTTCTGAGCAGGATATGAATTGCATGGTATATTCTGGAATTTGTGAAAAAAATTAACTTTTGTTGGTTTTGTTGATTCATGCTCTGAAAAAATTCTGTAGGCTAGTTAGGAATTCAACCCCAGTGTTTAAAGACTGTTAACTACTTAAAACCGCTATGTAGCTTTTTACTATTGAACCTATATTCTTTCGAACAAGTGATGTTATTTAAATAATGAACTTGTATTTTAACTACATTGCATATCAGTATGTTATTCACATTGAGTAGTAAAACTTCCGTAAACTTAGCAACCCATAGCAGCAAAGCAAAAACATATACTGGTGCACTGTTTATTTATTGTTTGTATGTAGTAATACTTTTGAATTTTCTTACTGATGTAAATATTCTTCCATATTCTTTATCATTTTAATATGTATATAATGTATATTGTTGCTTAATTAAAATATTGTTTTAAATCTATATAGAGTACACAACTTAGTATGTGCAAGAAAAACCACAAAATATGTATGCAGAATAATGGTGACTTAAGTATCTAGCCTTCTTTCCCTTTAATTTTAAAAACTAGCAATGTTTTGACAAAATAATATATATAGAGTTCATAAAAATAACCATCATTAGAATATTAACAGATTATTTAATTAGAATTGGCACTGCAGCATAATTTTTACCTTTTTTCATAGCATTTAGGAAAGAAGAAAAACACCACCTTTCCATAATTATGTGTGCATGCTAACAAAAAGTTTCTAAACTGGTTCTGTTATAATGATGCTTAATTTACCAACTTTTGAACACCCTTTCCTTCAAAATAGTCTCCTTGGGCAGCAATACATCAGTTCCAGCAATTCTGCCACTTTTGGAATCCAACCTCAAAATCATTCATGCTATATATCTTGTCAATGGTATTGAAAGTGACCTTTGAGATGGGTTTCATCTTGGAAAAGGAAGAAGTCCGCAGGATTTGATTGTTTTCCTACAATCTTCATTAACAATTTCCCTGATATTTTCAACTTCCAGGGATGTTCTCCACTTTTGAAGCACTTGTACCACTAAAAACATTGTGTAAGATCTTTTGCATTAGTCGTAGGCTTGCCGAAGCATGTGTTTCTGGCTGGAATCTTTATTTTTTCCAATTACACCAACATTTTAATATAAATTTGAATAGTTTGGATACTATATTTCACTGTGAAAACATAACTATTCAAATTTATATTAAAATGTTGCTGAAGCATGCTTAATATCCTAAGTTTAACACAAATTACACATTATTTCTTTGTTGCAACTTGTTGTCCATGATGAAATCGCAATGCACTTGATGACAGTAATACCTATTGCGCTACTCCATGTAAATACAGAGGTCACTTGGAACACTGTTAGTTCAAGGTTGCAGCTCCTTACATGCAACCCGCATTGCCATCTGTTTGCGAGCTACAGAACCAGTCCTAAAAATTTTTGATATACCACCTCTCTCTCTCTCTCTCTCTCTCTCTCTATACACACACACACACACAGAGGGAGAGAGGGGGGGGGTTTGGAAAAATGTCAGTCAGGTAGGACGGTCCTGGTGATATATATATAGCACATATATATATATATATAGGAAGAAATCTTTCTTTAAACTACTCTTTCAGTTATATAATAGTATTATTGCAGTCACTAAAAATTAATTAGAAATGGGTGAAAACTTAATTAAGTTTCAGAAATAGCCTAAAACAATGTGCTGTGTATGATAGATGCCTAATTAGATACAAGAAGGTATGGTAAAGCAACTAAGAATTGTATTATCCTTTCAGCTAATTTTACTGATGAATATGGTAGCACTAGTAATAATTTTTGACGTGAAAACATGGGTAATTGCACAAAGCTAGATGAGTGACAGATTTGAAAGTATGCAATAGTTGCATTGCAACATTATAAGCAGTGTATAGCCCATAGAGTACTACAGAAATAAAAGGTACATATATGAATCATGAGCTGATTAGTATCAGTATGCAATATAATGATTAAAATGCATTATTGCTTGTCTTAATGTGCTGAACAAGAAATAACTGTAATCAAGCACCAGTTCAATGAACTGTCTTGCCAAAATAGTTGTTCAGAGTAGGATAGGCAGATATTAAGTTCACCATTTGCAAAGTAGGCTGAAATAAGCATTACCTGGCTAATGAAATTACTTTCATGTAAAATAATGCACAGAACATAAAGTTGTTCATATAGTCTCCTTCAAGAAACAAGCTTTCTCTCCCTGTGCCTTAAGTTCTTTGATTTCTTTTGGTAGTGAAAATATCACGTGCCATTTCTGAAAAGGATGGAAGTTTCATTTTTATTTATTTATTATTAATTATTTTTATTAATTTATTTATTTGTTTGTTTGTTAATTCTTTTCCCTGTATAATAGCAGATTCAGTAAAAGTTATTTGTGATATTATGGTGACAAATATTCACTTTGAAACAAATACTGTTTATTGTAAAATAGGCTGTGTCTTGAGGCTTTGGTTTACCGATGTTTCACCCTTTCTTTATGAGCTTCTCTTCTTTGGCTGTATGCGCTTTCAGCAGTTACTTTAAACAGTTTTATAAGGAAAGGAATCAATTAATTAATTAAAATCTGTAATACTGACCTGGCTGCTTATTTCTTATACCAAGGCACGTATTTCAAATTTTCTCCCTTTATTTCCAAGGAAAATTTATAATTTTTTACATTATCATTGTACAGATAATTATAATATACAATATGATCAAAATAATAATATAAAACAAAATAAAACTACTAAACAAACAACTAATAAATTCTCATTTATAACTCCAACAATTTTAATTAAAAATTCATTTTAATGATATTTTTAGTCTATTTATATATTTTAACAAATTTTTATGTTTTATCATTTATATTATTATTATTATTATTATTAATTCACTACGTATTAGTAGGCCTGCTGCAACTATGTATTGGTATCCAATACTGATTATTTATTCACCTCTTCAAATTTAAACTTTAACATATAGTCATGTCCTTCCTCTTACTTATTAATTAATAATGTGTTTATTTTACCATTATTAAATTTCAAAATTAAAGTATTGCATATATCTATACATCTTCATTTTTCACATTTAAATATTTTTACACTTTTCCAACTCTCACTACCAACTTTCTCTAAAGCCTATAAATTGTCTACTAGACAAGAAAGCTTTAACATATGAATCTGCTTCTGTGGTCTATGGCCATGTTATTCCAAGATCCATAGTTGCAGTTCCCATCTTCTCTAAGTATCTCCTCTACCACTGCATCAATCAGGGATTGATTGTAACACCTCCCTCTCATCTCATCTTCCTCCCCTTCTTACCTTTATCGTAAAACAAGTAATCCTCCTGCATCTCTCATCCCCTCCTTCTCTCTAAGCTTCAACCTCCTCTGTCTCCTCATTACATCTACTCTTATAGTTATAATTCTTCTAGCAATTTTCTTGATCTATTTCTTCTTTTTCTACCCAGACTTATCTCCCTTTTGTTGCTCAGTAATGTTTCTTCTTGCTCTTTAAAAATAAATTTCTTCCTTTAGGCTCCACCTTAAACTCCCCTCTATATACACCATCCCCTCACTCTACACTGGCTCCTACTACTTCTCTCTCGTTCCTTCTCCTTCTCCCCTTCTTCCTCTTCTTTTTAACTTCTTTTTCTTCTCCATCTTACTCTCTTCCCTCTTCATTTTCACCATTCCCTCCATTTGCTTCTTCCTCATATCTTAGTACTATGTTTGTTGAATTTAATATTTGTAATCTTATTGATCTTCTAATCATTTCTTCAACTTGTACTGTAGGTATTGGTAACTCTTTCTGTTCCAACTTTTCTTCCCATGAAATTCCACTATTTTTTTCAGCCATCTCCAAATGCTTGTATAAATGTTTATCTCTTATAACAAATGATATTTGTAATCTCCCTAAAATGTCCCTTTCTTCTTTAGCCTGTTGTTCATAATGTGCAAATTCAAAAAGGACATGTTTTGGTGTACCTTGCATATTGCAGTAGGAACAGATGTCATAGGTGATTTATTAATTTTATTCCAATAAGTTTTATATGGTCCATCACCTGTTAGATAATGTATTAATCCTTTAGCAGGAATGATGTGTTTTAATTTTAACCTCTCATTGATGTTAATAAAGATGCTCTACACTCTTCTTCCCACTTCACATTGGTCCCATTAACATTGCCAGTTTGCTTTTAATGTAAGTTTAATATCTTTGATTGAATAATTATAACTTTGAACTATTTCTCTTACTTTATCAAAATTCCCCTTTTAAGCCAATAGTTTGCTCCTCATATCTTTATTAAACAGTAATTGGCCAAATACCCATTGTTACTAGTAGGACCATAGTCAATGTTGTGCTTACTGCACCTGTGTATCTTAACAATATTTTCCTCTGAGTTCTTCTTAATTGATTTTTAATCAAGACATCATTCATTCTATGGGCTCATACTCCCATCCCATAGTTTATAATAGCTGCAAATATGCTATTGTGATAAATTGTTATCATTTTTAGTGTTATATTAAATCTTGATTGAATATCCTTGCCAATTGCATTGGAAAGAGGAGACTGCCACATGTGCTCCTATTGCAGATTTTTTGGGTTGATTAAGTTTAAAATTCCTGATGTGCTCTTTACAGCGTGTAGTAATGGTCCTTACCCTTACTGGAACACCTGTTAAAATGGAGTCTGGCCATGGAAGCCTTCACGATTATTTAAACACTCTCTATGGTGAATAGCATCATTTTGCAATAACTTACAATAATAATATTGCTAACTTGTAATCATCCTGTAGTGAGCCCATCTCTTCTTAGTGAGCCATCTCAGAAATATGAACTCAATTGAAACTGTTGCATATTTTTCCCCTCAGGAACATTTGGTGCTTTCTGAATTCTTAGAAGTTTGTAAGACTTCTTGCCATATTAAAATTGTTTGCAGGATAAAATTGAATGATCCTCAAGAACATATTCTATGTAAATTATAATCAATCTATCGTCTAACACACTCTTATGCTTCACTTACTTTTAAATATGGTGGGACCGGTTTCGAAGAGACATCCTCTCCATCTTCAACCAACTTGACGACTGGTATGAGAATCCAACATCTATGAGGACCTGTGGCTCCGTCCTGGTGGTGTTTATTCTTTATAAACTGGAAATTGGTATTACATTGTGCTATAATGTCAAAATTCATAAGTTGATCCCTATGTTTATGAATATAAATCTTCTCCCATGTGTCCAATTCTGTATATCCGTGTGCTTCTTTAAGTAACTTTATTACTCTTTTTATGTCGTGATTATCTTTCCAAAAATGGTGTGCCACTGCTGACCTATCAATCTGTTTGTACTTAACATTCCTGAGATGTTCCTTTAACCATGTTCCTATGTTTCTTTTAGTTTTTCCAACGTATATCTTATCACATTCTTTACATGTTATTTTGTAGATGCCTAACTTTTTCTCCTGTGGAATGTTATTAAAACTGTTGTCCACTAAAGCATTTTTCAGAGTGTATCTGTTAACAGGTGCCAATTTAATGTTAATATCTTTAAAAGTTTTTTTGGAATTTATTCATAGCTACTGGATGGTAGGTGAATTTTTTAAAAGCCGGTCTCTCTTTTTCAGTCAATAGTGTGGTGGTATTCTGGATAAATTTCTTCTTTAGGAATCTATTAAGTTTTTTGTTTACTAAATTTTTGTTAAAACCATTTATAATGACAATCTCCTGTGTCTTCTCAAATTCTTTTTTGTACTCCTGTTTACTGACTGGTAAATTCACCAGTCTATATGTTAAGCTGTTGAAAATTGAGTGCTTGTGAGCTATGGGGTTAAACCCATTTGAATTTATATAGTTATCTGTGTGCGTATCCTTTCTATAGATTCCAAATTCTAGATTTCCATTATTATTAATTTTTATATCTAAAAATGGCAACATTCCCTTTGTTTCTGTTTCCAGTGTGAAGGATATATTCCTGTCTGTCAGGGACATCCCCCTGCTACCCTTTAAATATCATACTCCTAAAAGCTATGCAATCCCTTTTCCTATTTTTTCCCCATGTATCTCTATATGTAGTTCTCTCTGAAAGTCTGATAACTGTTCCCTGATTTGCGAGTGTAACAATTGTCTATCGTTCTTAAATCTCTCTCTTACTTTCATTCAAAACCCCTTAACAAAATTACCATTTCCTGTCCACAAATCTCCTAAGCCATTTCTGATTCAATGTTCTCTGATCTTTATTATCCATGAATAATTCAAATTCTTTCTTGATAATTTTAACAAATTCGCAATATGTAATTATCTGGTACCTGGAAAATCCAGAATAGGTATTTCAGTGATCACTCACTCACTCACTCACTCACTCACTCACTCACTCACTCACTCACTCACTCACTCACTCACTCACTCACTCACTCACTCACTCACTCACTCACTCACTCACTCACTCACTCACTCACTCACTCACTCACTCACTCACTCACTCACTCACTCACTCACTCACTCACTCACTCACTCACTCACTCACTCACTCACTCACTCACTCACTCACTCACTCACTCACTCACTCACTCACTCACTCACTCACTCACTCACTCACTCACTCACTCACTCACTCACTCACTCACTCACTCACTCACTCACTCACTCACTCACTCACTCACTCACTCACTCACTCACTCACTCACTCACTCACTCACTCACTCACTCACTCACTCACTCACTCACTCACTCACTCACTCACTCACTCACTCACTCACTCACTCACTCACTCACTCACTCACTCACTCACTCACTCACTCACTCACTCACTCACTCACTCACTCACTCACTCACTCACTCACTCACTCACTCACTCACTCACTCACTCACTCACTCACTCACTCACTCACTCACTCACTCACTCACTCACTCACTCACTCACTCACTCACTCACTCACTCACTCACTCACTCACTCACTCACTCACTCACTCACTCACTCACTCACTCACTCACTCACTCACTCACTCACTCACTCACTCACTCACTCACTCACTCACTCACTCACTCACTCACTCACTCACTCACTCACTCACTCACTCACTCACTCACTCACTCACTCACTCACTCACTCACTCACTCACTCACTCACTCACTCACTCACTCACTCACTCACTCACTCACTCACTCACTCACTCACTCACTCACTCACTCACTCACTCACTCACTCACTCACTCACTCACTCACTCACTCACTCACTCACTCACTCACTCACTCACTCACTCACTCACTCACTCACTCACTCACTCACTCACTCACTCACTCACTCACTCACTCACTCACTCACTCACTCACTCACTCACCCACCCACCCACACACCCACCCACCCACCCACTCACTCACTCACTCACTCACTCCAACTTTACCTCATTCCAATAATATCTTGCATTAGCAGGGTTTTGTGAGAGACCAAACATTGTTATATAGAAAGATGTCAATAATAAATTCATTGTTGCCCATCCATCCTCTATCCACCAAATATGAGAGAAATTTTTTTATTTTATTTTTTATTTATTTATTTTTTCCCCCTTTCTTCTTCTCAGCTTAGTCACCTTGTAAATCAATACATATAGTCCAACAGCTTTCCAACTTTTTAATACTCTCTATAAAACAAGATTTGTCCAACTGTGAAAAATAAGCTTGTCTCAGCTTCAACTTTATTTGATGTGAATCTTTGTCTACCCAGCCATTTCTTCAAGTTTGGGAACAAAAAGTAATCACTGGGAACCAAATCTGGCAATATGTGGATATGGAAGCACTTGAAAGCAAAGGTCAGCAGCATTCCTAGACATATGTGAAGGCACATTATTGTGATGAAAGAGAACTTTCTATTTTGCAATGGTGGACATTTAGCCTGAATAGCATCAATTCCAATCCATTAGTCAAGTGTAATAACTCTGGTGATGGTTCTGCCCTTCTGGGGTTAGTCTACGAGCATCACATCATGAGTATCCCAGAAAATCGTAGTCATGATTTTGCTGCAAATGGAAGCATTTTTGCTTTCTTTGGTGCACTTTCACCTGTTGCCACCCACTGTTTGGACTGCTCCTTCATCTCTGGCATGTAGTGATGAAAAAATGTTTCATCTGATGCTATGAAATGTCAGAGAAACTCACTGGAATTGCATGCAAACAAGTCTAAACACTCTTGAGAAATGTTCATTTGAATACATTTTTGGTTCATTGATAACAAATCGAGCTGAAAGCTTTCTCTACCAAAAATTCATTGAAAATGTACTGGATATGCTCTATTGAGACTTATGCAATGTCTGTCAATTCACTGGGGATCATTGAGTATAGCATTGTGAATTTTTGTCACAACCTCGTCAGTCATAGTAGTTTTGGGGTGCCCTGAGTGCTCATAATCTTGAATGGATGAACTATCATCATTACTCCTTGCATAGAATCTAACTCTTTTTGGTTTCTGATAGGGTTAAACTCTTCAAAATGAAGTACTTTATCACAGGTCATATTTGTTTTATCCATTTTGTAGAAAATATTAACAATGGTTTGTTTACACAAACCTCACAAATAAGTGACTAAACTTATGCATCTGAAATTTTACAGCATGACATCTTAGTCAGGCTGAAAACTTTAAGAACATCCCATGAACACCCATTGCAGGTGCTACATCTCATGCAATCACAGAAAAGACTTCCTTTAGCTAATGCCATCTTTTTATGATTTTCTCAACCTCTGGTCTGGCTCAGTTTGACTCCTAAATAAATAAATTGTTAACCAGCTGGATCTCTTTGTCATAAATATACCATTTCTCCAATATAACAAATTATGTATGAGGAATTCACTCAAATTTCACTAGTTTTTTCACTTACTTGGACATGTTTTGAAGGCTGTGGCCTTTATCATCAGCACAGTTCCACTGTCAGCTTCTCAGAGTGGCATTAAGGTGTCGCTTTGTAAATTTTATGAAATTTGTGATGAGTTTGCTGTTGTTTGGAAGATCAAAATTAACTAAATTTTCTTTCTGTTTGCTTATGAATATATTTTCCCATTCTATGGGTTTTTGAAGAGCTTTTAAGAGTTTAAGTTCAATTTTGAATTAGTGTAGTAGTATTTTTCCCCCCCATGGTATTCTACTGTTGATTTTTCTATATGTTTATATTTTACATTTCTCATATGTGTTCCTTAAATGGTAGTGTAATGTTCCTTTTTGTTTTACCTATTTATCTCATGTGGTAGTCTTTGCAATTGACTTATAAATGCCTGGTTGTTTTCCTAGTGGAATTTTGTGTTTTGTGTTGATTTTTAGGAGTTTTTTCTAAACTGCATTTGTTCATTGAAGCCAAAACAATGTTGGCATCTTTAAAAACCTTTTGGAAATTTTGGTGTGCCCATAGATGAAATGTAAATTTCTTATATATATATGATCTCTTTTGTAGCCTTTCAGTGTAGTGATGTTTTATATTTGTTTTCTGAATTTTTATATTTTCTTCTTGACCAGATCCATTGTGTAGCCATTTATCTGTATTATATCTATGATTTTTTGGTACCCCGATTTATATTCTGTCTTGTTTGTTGGTAGGTTTGTTAATCTGAATATGAGGCTATTGATTATTGCAAGTTTATGTTGTTTTTGATTGTGGTTGTCATTTTTTATATCCTTATCTGTATGAGAATCTTTTCTGAATATGCCAAATTCCAGTAAAAACAAATAAAGGCATCACCACACTGAAATGCTACAAAGTATGGAAAGCAATAAATTGATAAATAAGACTATTTTGCAGGACTGTCCTAGCCTTACCTAGATCTTCACCTAATGAGGTTGAATAGGGAGACTAGAAGAGCAGATCAATCAGTGTTTCGTAGCACTAGGAAAAATTAAGGGGAGAGAAACTTGGATATCTAAAATCCAAAATATTCTACAAGAAGTAGACATGGGATCAACATGGTATGAGGGGGAAAGAATGGGATTACGATTTTGGAAAGAGATAAAAACAAGAATTGAGAACATTGAAAAACAGAAATAGGGACTAATCTTAATGCCAAAAAATCTCTGAAATTATATACCACACTAAAAAAATATGTGGGGAAGAGAAGAATATATTGAAATCTGTGATAAGGCAAGAAGGGAAAGACTGGAATGGTTTAGAACAGGAATACCTAACATTTTTAAGTGTGATAAGAAATGGTTATATTAAGGGTGTGTCCTATGTGTGATGAACCAGACAGAACTTGACATTGTATATTAGAATGTAAGCAAACAAAGGTTTGGAGGGAACAGTTCCTATTATGAAAGTGAGAAACTTACCAAATGAAATAAGAGGCAGAAGAATTTTAAATCTAAAATCAGATGAAAATATAAAGAAACTTGGAAAATACATAGGCATAGTGAGACAAAAATGGTTATGGACGATGGGAAAGACAATTTCATCATCTAGGAGTGATACATACTCAACCTGGTGTGTTAATTGTAATGAAGTATAGAAGAAGTGCAACTCCATAAAGTCAGGGTGATTAATTGAGAAATTTATGTTTCCACACTATAGGTTCACATGTATTGAGAACATGGAAATTTAAATCGTTTACTTTGATTTTAACAGGTTATTTGTTTGTAAAAATTGCATGAAATTGGTTCTAAGAAATAAATGTATTCAAATTAGTCTGTGAGTTGGTAAGTGGAGCATAAGAATATTAAATCAACTCACTAGCTAATTAAGAATAAATTAATTGCTTCACTATATTAGTTCCGACAAGAAATTAATTTTAAATTCATTCATTAGAAAGTTTATAGAACTTTTAGTGGTAAATCTGTTAATCAGTGATAGTTTTGGTATACTGTTTGCTAATTTTGGTGGAAAGTTAAATTATACGGAACAAAAATTTATTACAGAAATACTATGGACAGTATGTTTTATTCCAGTATTATAATCTCATTATTAATATACATTCATGTGAACTAGCAGCAATATACATTAATCTAAACTAGCAGCATACTGTGGCAACATGTTTATGATTACATGTTTGTGATTATGATTCTGTGATTCTTAGCAGATAATACTGTCCATATGTTGCTTATTATTAGTAGCACTATTACTGTGGTAATCTATAATACATAAGTTTTATTTTTTTTACACAGATACTACGTACTTCTAAACAAGGACCACTCATTGGTTGTTCTGTATCTAGAGATTTCCTTTACATTCTTAAGTTCATATTACCTATTTTTGTCATGCTAATATAGGGTATTATCAAAGGAATTATATTCAATTGTATGAGAATGATTAAACTTCATGGTATCTGTATTAACCAACATATCTAACAAGAACTTTCATAAATACCAGTAATGGGAGATCAACATGCACAGATGCCAAAAATACATATTAATGGAAATATTACATTTGCTCAATGAAATATAAGAGAACTGCCAATAAACTGAAAGAAGTTAGAATTTGAACAACTAACAAACACAATTTCATAATGTTAAAATCTAAATAATGTCAAAATTTTGAACTCCTATACTGTAAAACAACCTTTTTAAAATATGTACATATTTTGGGCACATTTTACTAAATAATAAAAAATTTTAAAATATCAAATCTCTGAATTTACTGCTTAACTAAATGTGTACAGGATCTAGAAATATCTGTTAATATCTGAACACTGTTTTCTTTCTCTCACACACACCCACACTATACACAAAATTATCACAGAAAGATTACTGTATGTGCTGTGGTCTTTATAGGGGTTTCTTCATAAGGAAAAACTTTCCTGAAATTCATTTCATAAAGAGAAGTCTCAAAGCAATGGTGATGATGTGATCAAGATAATCTTTCAAATATTAAAGATATTATGCCACATCATCTATGCAAAGTGAAACATACCATCAATTTGCAGAAATAATAACTTACCCTCAACTTCATATCCCCAATCTGTAGTCTTGATGTAGCAGACTTAAATCCAATAAATTTGCTTTGTTTGGTGCCATGTACAGAAAATAGCTTATCAGGAAGGAAATATTTTTAACGTTGTTTAGAATAGTTCCTAAGCAATTGTTTATTTTGCATATCTTGAAGAATTAGCCATAATCTGCAAATAATTTTGGCTATAAATCTGTAAAAGCTAAAATGGCCATTGAAAGCTTAATTTGTAATCATTGCAAAATTTCAATATAACTGAACAAAATTTTCATTAATTAAATTAAAATTAATTCTGAGTTGGTGCAATTAGTAGAGACAGTTTTTCCATACTTTAATTTTAAACCCTACAAATTTAAACAAAATATAATGCATTGATTAAACAAACTACAATAATCTAGACAGATTGCGCTTTTTTAGTGATATAGCATTTTTGCTAAATGTTAATTAGTTTATATATATTTTAGTGTTTTATGTATTTCTGCTTCAACTCAATTTGGCAGGTTCAAACCTGGCCAGGATCAATGGATTTTTTCGGGCATAAAAATTGTAAGTATGGCTTCCTTTGGAAGGGAAGTAAAGCCGTGGGTCCCATGTCGTACATTTACGGCACGAAAAAGAACCTGAAGCCTGAAAGAAGAAGCCTCTGAGCAAAATTTGCTGGCCATTTCATGCCCTGAATAGAATAGGATGTGATGTTAAAGAGCGTCCTTCAATAAAAAAAACAAATCAAAAAAAAAATTTGCTTCAACTTCATTGTTCAAAGTCTTCCTAAACAACAAACTGCTTCCTTTGTTAAAAGTTTGTAAGTCTTCTTGCTCTTGCATTGATTGATGGAAGTGTTACTCTGCCAGTAAAAAATTTCTTAAATATTTTAGTTCTAAATCTGTTAACAGATATGCCTGACCAGCAAACAGCTAGCATCTTTCACCCAAATTTCTACTTTGTCCAACTACATCTTCCATTTACCTTTTCCTTTTAGTGTTGTTATGGCATGCCTTTTTTGATTTTAATCATTTTGCACACGTAAAAAATGAATGTTTATAAAGAATTATGTTCAGCAGAATAAGCCTGCAGCTTATTATTCAATATCTATATACATATATAAATATTTAATTATTACTATAATACCACATATTTTGTGGAGCACTCAACACATAACAAAGGAATGAATGAACAAACATCAACAACAGGCTCAACAAAAACAAATCATAGTCTTTCAAACCTTTTTCAAAGTAAATTAATAGAATGTCTCTAATAAACCACGCTTTCTGTGATGCTTGTATAAATTACAGTAATTTTTAAGAAAATCTTTTAATCAGTACATTAAACATGTCTTATGAAGCAGAGAAATGTGTAGTGTGCACACATTCAGTTCTTTCTTTGTTTCTTTGGTTTCAGTTCTGTGTACAAATTAATATTTTATATAAATGATTGCACAGTTGATTTTTTTTCATTTATTTATTTTACTGCAGCTATGTCATACAATATGAGAAAAGCCATATTGATTGGCACATACTATTACAATTAAGATAGAAAAATCACATTAAATATCAAATTATAAAAAATAAGACACTGATCAAAACACATGTCCAACCACAGACGTACTTGCTAATGAGAGTACATGTGATATATATATATATAAAAGTTCAAATTGAACTTTAGCCTGGCTGAAGATGGAAACTAAATGTTCTTGAAACCAGTTCCATATATTTATGAAAAATAAGTGAAGCTTTAAGAGCGTGTAGTTCAACTGAATCATACAATGATATCAATTAACATCACCTTGTATTTGATATGGATAGAACAATTGCATTATCCATGTGAAATCAGTTAATGAATGTACTTTATGTCCAACAATTTTGTTAAATGATACATGTAAAGGCTCTTCTGGAAGAAAAACTTTAAATGGTTCTAGCTATGGAAGGTTAGGATTTTATAAATTAAATATTCTTAAACCACTGAAACTGATTAATACAAGTACTCTAACATAAACACTGTTCCGCTTATGCATATGTACTGGTTAATAATTGTATATCATAACAGAATCTCCTCTTTATGAGAATTTTTAAGAGCTAATCTTTCAAATAAAATATGTAAAAACCTTATACTAAGCAAATTATAAATATATTTAACCATTTGCACTGTTATTCAGTTGTGTAAAGACAGCCTTTGATCAAAGAATACTATACATACAACAATACATTCTAACTAAAAATAAATAATAATTATGGATTAGTGTGTCATTAGGTTACAATTGGATGGAGTTTTGTCTTTTTCTGGGAGATTCAGACCTTTTATAGCCACTTCATTGAGTAAATTATGGCACTGATCAAAAGGTACTATGTAAGCAGAAGGCTAATGTTACACATTTTGGCCTTAGGAATTTGCCTTTAACATTTCAATGCTTTATTAATTAGGTGCTTTTTGTTTTTTGTAACTTAACCTGATATTTTAATAGCTTCATTCTATATGAAAAACAAAATTGCATTTGAAATATGTATTGGAAAGACTGTCAAAATGTAATCTTTTTGTTAATACCTCAAAGGCAATCTTTTTTTAGGCCTGGAACGCTTCCTTCCTTAAAATTAAAAAAAAATCCTTTTCCAATATATCATTTCATCTCATGTATCATCAATGTCCACCACCTGTGGTGCCTCAGTAGTAAAAACGAGCATTAAACACTATTCAAAAAAAAAAAAGGGCAATCTTTGGAGTGGATCAGTTAGGTTTTCAAGGACATTTCATAACCTCAGAAGGATCCAAATCCCTATCTGAAAGGTACAAGCAATTCTGGAATAAAGGTTACCTGATAAACACTGTACATTTCTTGGTATTGTGAATTATTATTGGTATTTCTGTAAAAAATGCCACAAAAACTCAAGTTATTCTTCATGACCACTTGAAAGAAGCAAAGAAGAAGGGTTATTGACAAATTCAGTAAACAATGATAGCAAAAGAAATGTTTGAAAAGTGCAAACAAAATATTGCTAATATTGCATTGCTCACATTTCCAGATCCTTACCTTCGTATTACTGATGTCTCAGACTTTGCTATTGGATTGGTAGTTCAGCAATGTGAGAATGGAACTTGGAGAGCAATTTTTTTCTCAGAAGCTCAATGCTACATAAAAGATTTATGGAACATATAATTGTGAGAATTGTTATCAATTTGTTGCTCAATTAAAAAGTTTATTAACTCTCATTAGGAAGACACTTTGTAATTTTCATGGACCCAAACCCATCACATATACAATGAATAAAATTATGAAAAGGCAACTCCTGGGCAATGTTTAATTCATAATTTTCCATAGATATCCATCATATCAATGGTTGATTATATGAAAGATAACTTTGTTGCTGCAGAGGCTCATGCCTTTTACAAGTTGGGGCACTGCTAGTTACATACCTTGAGATATCGCTTACATATAAGCTCCATGCACCGAGATTTGCAGGAAGCAAGTTTCTGAATAACTTTTTCGTTGAAGTTCCGGACATTTGCTCCTTTCCATTGAAAACATTCCAAGGGCAGTCAGTCTCTCCTTTCTCATGGTGTTACGCAGATAGGTCTTAATTCTCTTCAAAGAAGAAAATCAGCATTCTGGTTCACTCTTAATCATAGGTAGGTTCACAGCAATATGAAGGAACTTCCAAAAATTAAGAGTGTAATTTATGATAAATCTTAAACTGCAGCAGTTGAGTAGGGCCTTCAACATTTCTGAATTCTTCTCTCGAATACAGAACAGATAATTCAGTGTGTAATTTTTTTTTTGTCAAAAACAGGAAATTGTTTAGTACATTCAATCAGTTCTTGTTCAGGAAATGTTTTGCAGAAGTTATCAAAACTACTTTGCAACAGAAGAGTCAATACCTGGAGATGATTTGTAAATTGGAAGTATGTTTTTACCTGAGTAAGAATAACATCACACACTTCCTTGGTGGCTACAATTCTTGACTGGCCATAGTTAACCTGGCGACATTTATTTGAATTTTCAGATTCACGATGTTCTTCATTTTCTTCAGTCGAATTCCTGATACCATAAATGACACTCTCAAAATTAGAAATATGGCATCGAACAGTATCTGCATCTGCAAATCTATGCTGTAGGTGATAATAAAGAATGTCAAATGTGACATAGTTCTGTGAAAAAATGCAATCCAGGAAGAAAATTCCTGATTCTGCAAAGTTTAAAGAAAAACATGGGCTTCATTATGGTAATGTTGCTAGACATCTGGGAGTTCATGAGAGTTTCAAAGCACTCAATCAAAGCGTCTCTCTTTTCATAAACTACATCGACTGTTCTGGACTTACAGTTCCATCTAGTTGCACCATCAGATGGTATTTGTTTTGCTACACAAGAATCCAAAATGTAAGATCTCTGTGTTGATCAAGAAAAGAATGTAAGGATGCCATTTAAGTTTGCAAAAAATATTATTTTTAGTATATGCCTACAATCTCTTTCCATTGTAAGATTTATTTGATGAGCAAAACAGTGTAAGAAATGAGCATTGGGGTACACATCCTTAACTTTCATCTGCACACCATTCATCACTCCACTCATCACTGCAGTGCCATCATATGTCTGACCTATCAGTTTATCCTTTTCATTCTTTAAAATTACAACAAACTGTGATAAAATGCACTCTGCTACGTTCGTTGCATTTTGACCAGAAGGTTCAAAGAAATCTCAGAATCTCTCAACAGGACACCTTTGACTATTGCAATATTTTAGCACAAGTACAAGTTGGAAACTGTCTGATATGTCCATTATCACCATGACAGCCACACATTCAGCTCAGCAATTTTCGCTAAAATATATTCTCTACAGACCTATAACATGCACTCTTAACAGCTCATTTTGAATACTCTTGGATTTACCTTTAAAGGAAAAAGCGCTATCTAAATGAGATTTAAGCAATGAATCAAGTTCACAAGTGTATTTTATTAATGACAAAAATCTGAGGCCCAAAGGTTTATGCAGTTTATTATTTAGGACAATGCTTCTCTGTTTTTGCGAACTTCATTGTTGTATTGCAAGGCTGAGTCTTGGCAGCCCTCAGTTAAACTCACAAAGACACCAACCGATCATAGAAGAACAAGGTTAACAGAAAAGCACATTTTGAACTTTACAGTCACAAAGCCAATCAAACTTGTTATAAATATCATGATTAAAGCTCTAGTATATTGTTTTTGTTTACTGGTAGCACACTGAGAAATATTTAATATAGGAGTAGGATGCCTACGTGTTTTTATATCACACTT
Source organism: Metallyticus violacea (assembly GCA_030762175.1). Taxonomy (NCBI): domain Eukaryota; kingdom Metazoa; phylum Arthropoda; class Insecta; order Mantodea; family Metallyticidae; genus Metallyticus; species Metallyticus violacea. The sequence goes on from CM060836.1 coordinate 60,945,833, forward strand.
TTCATTCAGTGTTAAACTAATAAATTTCTATGATTTTAAGAACTTCACACTGATCTTATTTGCCTCCATTATTGTATTTCCCATTCACATAAAAGCTACATTACCTACATTAAATTGAACTAATATTTAATTCGCCTACCAGCACTCACTGAAAATGTCACTACATGGTAACCCACATGTTTTGTTTTGTAAACTGTAACAATTATGAACCAGGTGGACTGCACTTGCTGCAGCACAGTCAGGTACATGTAATGCATGATGGAGAGGAAGAAATGGAATCAAGAGCTTCAGTTGAAACAAATGCCATTGGGACTACCAGGTGCAGAGAGGGAAATAGGCAGACAATCATTGAAGCAAGGAGCAAGGGCATATGAAGCTGGATAATCTTGTCAAGTCAAAGTAATATTTGCAGATTAAAATTTACAAACATGAACTATGTTCTAACAAATGCATTAAATTAATAAGTTTACTTCAGGCTGATCCTAACAGGCGGGGAGCTGCAGCCCACCTTCAAAAACTGCCACTGATTGTTGACGATGCCTTGTCCAGAATGGAAGAAGTTTTAATAATCAACTATGAAATGAAATAGCCAAAAGTCAATTTCAAGATAATGAATTTCAACAGCTGTAGAAATAAAACAACTCTTACATTTCAAAAGGTACTCTCCTCCATCAGGACGAATGTTCTGGTGTGATACTTCCACTACAAATATCAGGCCATATATTTCTCAGCAGTTTCATTGACAAATATTTTTGAAATTTCATAGCTTAGCCCACATTAATATGAGATAAAAGCTATTAATCAGCAAATTTATTTGCTCAAATATAAACAGCATTCATCAATGAACAAAATCCTGTATTAACTGTCAGAGAAACAAGATAACTCAACATAAAGATCACATCTAGGGAAGAATGAGGAACCTGATAAATGAATCGCGCGATATATATTGACATCAATAAACCCCTACCTCCTGATGGCATGACTTATTAACTCGCATTAACTGATTCACATAGATGGAAGCTATACCCATTCCAGATATTACAGCTGAAATAGCCCAGAGAGCTTTCTACCAGCATTGGATATCAAGATCTGGTGTCTATCATGTGTTATCACAGCATGGGATGCAATTCAGTTCATTAATATTTAAAAAAGTTTATAGTATGTGGAATGAAAATACAATACATAGCAACATATCACCTTATAGGATCTTAAAGTCTGTAATGATTAAGTGGACAGAAACTCTACCTACTGTTCTGTTAGGATTGAAGGGTACACTAAAGGATGCATCAAACTTCTAAATAGCATAAACCTATTGTACTTCCTCATGAGTTTTTAAAGAGCCAACTGCAAATGTTGAAGCAGATACATTTGCATCTCAATTGCAAAAACAGATGTTGCTTCTAAAACCCATTATAACTAGACACAGAACATCAAGTTCACTATATTTTATACAATCAAGATCACAGTTTGTTCCAAAGGACCTTAAATCATGTTCCCATGTTTTTGTCAGATGTGATAGGGTAAAAAATCTTTGGAGCCCAAATATGATGTACCATTTCCTGTAATAACAAAATACAAGAAGAATTTTTTATGCTTAAGATAAGAGAATCTGTCAACCCTTTCAGTGGTAGGCTTAGACTGGCCTAACTGTTGACAGAAGGACCTCCAGTAGATATTGGAACATAATGAGCATTAGACAATCCTATCACTAATATCAAATGTCAAAGAGAGGAAGAATAATTAGGTTTCCTTCATGTTTTTAGAGCAAGTTGTTGTTACTTGATTAACATTAGGACTCGTGTGTAGTTGCATAGCGAATTTCCTCATATGTTGTATTTTATTTGTTTATTTACTGCATATTATATAAATGTTATTGCAACAATTTACTGGGGGAGGAGTAGTGTAGAGACTAATTCAGGAGTGTGTGTGTGGTTTTTTTTTTTATATATATATATATATATATATATATATATATATATATATATATATATATATATATAAAGCATCCCATTCATTCAGAGCATAAAACAGTCATTAAATTTTACTCGTTTCTTCTTTCAGACTTGAGATTCCATGAACCAATTAAATGAGAATTAAATGATTATGTATATTGTTATGGGTCATACACAAAAATTTGATTAAAATTTTGTTTGCATGTATCAAAGAAAGTGAAAATAAATGTTATAAACATAAGTAAGAAAGTGGATTATAATATTTATGTTAGTGATATAATTTCTGTATACAATGTTACAGAAGAAAAAGCTCATAAGATGTTGTATCTTTTTTCCTTAACCCTAGATACTCTCTAGCATTGCACAGCACATAATCACCATGTTTTTGGTATTAAAAAAAAATTCTGTCTGAAATATTTATCAGGCTTAAAACAAAATTCAAGAATAAGTGTCCCTGGCAAGGGTGTTTGGTTAAGTGAATAAATATCAAGATGGAACCTTTTGGAGAGCAAATCTTATACTTGATGAACAAAAGAATAAGTGACTGCAATAGTGCAAGAAAAGATAAATTTATTCAGTTTGAACCATTAATGTACAGGATTACACATTATGTATATGTATATATAAAAAAAGATAAAAGAAAACTAAAAGCTGGTAATCTGCTCCCCCATATTGCCATAATATCAACAGCATTAACAAAACTTAAATGCTTCATCACCATATACATCTAAATTGGCTCTCTCAAATTACCATTTGTTTGGTTACTGAATCATTTTATGAGAAAGGCATAAATTCAGGATTAATGATACGCTCATTATAGCTTTTCATGAGTGGATACATGGACAGCTGAAACTTCTGTGAACCTATGATATTCATAAATTAAATTCACAGGAGATTATTAAAATATACAGCAGTAATGAGGAACCATTTGAAAAACAGCATGATAAATATTTCAATGCAATGCTAATAAACATTCTACATAAATCCATATTCATATCTGAATACCCCCTAGTTCGCTAAAGATTTATTACAAACAATAATGCTCATAAATATTTTCAGCTCCTGAACAAAGATCAAAATCACTTGTGTTCATAATATACATTTTGATAAGTTGGTAAATTAAATTTTAAGTACACTAACTTCATGTTCCAGATTTGAGAGTTATGAGATTTTTCATTTCTTGCTGTAACTCTTCATATCTTTTCAGATTTGTAGCCTTGCGTTGTTCAAGTGCTGTTACCAAAGGTCCAGATACTAGCTCAGTTATATGGCACAAGGCTTTGGTCAATACTGAAAAAAAAGACAACATATGCCATGTATAACACACGTATACAAAGCAAAGTTATTCTATTAAAAATAGTTTTAAAAATGTAGAAGGTTAACAAAAGTTAACTGCATGTGGTATAATTAGAATAAGAACTGTAAAACTGCAAAGCACTCTTATTTCAATTAAAGGTGGAATTGTACATATAAAAATGAAATGTTATGTGCTGCTGATATTTTATAATTATGGCATATTTGTCTAGAGTCAATTGTTACATTTAACACCCACCATAACAACAAAGGTCTAATGAAATGAGTATATAAATGAGCCCATAGTGTGCAATGCTTAAAGTTACCCGGCATTCACCTTTTCAGCTTAAAGAAAAACTTCCAAAAAAACCTTATCCAGGCAAATGACCTTGTGGGATTCGAACCTGGGGCCTTTGGAACCCATTGCTACTCCTTTGTAACCTGCAATTGCCAATGGAGGCCTTTGAGCAGAAAACCTTTGAAACCATCTCTTTGAAACATTATAATTAAATGGATATAATAGATGGGACCTAAGGAGATATTTAAGGACAGTGAAGAATAAAAGAACTGAAGTTGAAAGAAATGTTAACACAATAAGAAAAAAGAAAAAAAAGCATTTGTCCCCTACTGTGGCATTCTCTCTAATAAGATCAGAAGAATAATACTCAAACATTATAACATAAGGACAGTCTATAGACTTCATAAAAAATTTGACACATGTTATGGCCAGTGAAAGATGGCTCAATCTAATAACCCCATCTTGCCAATGTGGAATGGTTTATGTTGGACAGACTGGCCAAACAGTAGAAGATAAGATGCAAGCAGCACCAGCGCCATATTAAGTTGTTCAACCTGACAGTAGCTGAATAGTATACCATGGCAGGCTATGGAATAAATAAAAAGTTCCAGTTCCAGTTATTGGGATAGCCTCGTTCAGGAAGCTATCGAGATAAAGCTATGGACAATATTTTTCATCAAGACAAAAGTCTACAATTAAGTCAGCTGGCAATTGCTATTTTAAAATAAAAGAGCAGAAGAAATGGTAATCAGAGTTGGGAATTGGTAACTGATGACCGAGAAGCTACTAACCCAGAGTTAAGCAGTGACGGCACAGCATAAGCTACACACAGTCAGGCATGGATCTCCAAGGAAACAAGCCACCCTCTGCTTATGATGGGCCAATGACAAGACAGTGTGTTACATTAAAAAATATGGATGCATTATTTGTTAATTGTTCCGAGCCAATCACAAGTATTAAATTTTACTATAAATGATCACCCAAATGCTCATCTGCAACAGTACCCTGAAGAAAGCCATGCAGCAAAGATGGCCAAAAGCTTGAGTTTTAATGCATCACTCAGCTGAAAACCTGTGAAGTCATTATAAATAATCAATGCCGAGAAAGCTTTAAATCTTATGGCAATTTATTATAGGTTGATTACAAGATTGAACATTGAGATTAAAGATGGTTTCTAGAATTGGTACATGTCTCATTACTCCTAAAATTAGTATCTTTTACATTACTGTATACCATAAATATATTTTTAGCAACAGTATGAATGAATTAATTCCACAATTAACTTTACAATTTGTTACAACAATATACCATCAATTTACAATATCAAGTATATCTGTACATATAAGGGTAGGTCCATAAGTTTCCAGCCTCGCCAATAAGGATTATCACCTTTTCAAAATACTTATCTGGTGTCGTACCTTATCTGTAAAGTATAATTGCAGTTGTAACCTCAGCTCTGCCATGTTCAGTTGTTCAGATAGAGTTGTATAAAGAAGGCTATGTGTAGAAGATTGTGGCATGTTCAAAATAGAGTATTGAGCTGTTATTAAGTTCTTCACAAAAGGACTCCCTCCAAATGAAATTAAACAGTGATTGGATGGTGCATATGGGGAAGCATCCCCCTCATATTCTACTATAAAAGAATGGGCTAAACTTTTTCGAATGGGTCAAGAAAGCATTGAAGACAACAGTGTGCAGATTGGACCTTGGAGGTGCTCACTCCTGAAAACATCGCTCTTGTGGAAGGAGAAATTATGGAAGACTGGAAGCTCAAAGTTACAGAAATAGCAGCAAGGTTGGGCCTTTCTAAAACAACAGTCCCTCGAATTATTCATGAACATTTAAACATGAATAAGGTTAGTGCCTACTCTTTCCTCAGTTCAAAAGCAGAAACTAGTCATCTGTTGTCAGGCATTTTTGGAGCTCTGCCATAGCAACGAGAGAGAAGTTCTGCAAACCACTGTTACAGGAGATGAAAATATGGTCTTCTACTAGATCCCTTGTCCAAAAGAGAATCAATGGAATGGCATAAACCTGGCAAAGCACTGCCTCTAAAGGCTAAGGTCACTCAGTCAACCAAGAAGATCATGGTCACAAACTTTTGGAACTATAAAGGAATACTCTTCATTGACTTCAAGGAGAGGAACACCACAGTAAATGGGGGAGTACTACGCTGGCCTACTGCACAGACTATATGCTTCCATCAAAGAGAAAAGGCAAGGAAAACTGAGTGGTGGTGTGCACCTTCTTCACGACAACGGGCCTGTGCACACAACTCTTGTTGCAAAGAAAGCTGTGAAGAAATGTGTCTTCAAGGAGATTGACCATCTACCCTACAGCCCAGATCTAGCTTCCAGTGACTATTTCCTCTTCTCAAACTCAAGAAGGACCTTCGAGGAAGGAAATTTATGTGTGACGAAGAAGTGACAGATGCTGTTTCCATTTTGTAGACAAGACTTCTGACTATTTGGGAGGGGAGGGGGTTGCAATGTTAATTCAAAAATGTGAGAAGTGTTTTGCAATAAAGGGTAACTATAATGAAAAGTGAAATATAGTTTTTGTCTTCATCATACCTAGAAAATGTTAGGCAGGAAACTTATGGACCTACCCTCGTACATTATTAACCTACTCTTTTTACTCTAGATCCCAGCAGCATCCTCCAAAATACAGTTTTATACCTCATTAACCATATGGTTGTCTGACTGTAAGAAACCTGTTTTACTTTCTTCCTATTTTGTTCCCACTTCTCCTTAGCTTTAGGCAAAAACTCTCCCATTTTCTGGATGTTTTTTACACTCTTATTAACATTTTATTTAACACTTAACTCCTTCTGTAAATTGTCCCAAACTTTTTCCTGTCACCATTTGACTTTCTTGCATTCCAATAAATAATGGACACACTGACCACTCTTCCACACATACTACATCTCACATTGTCTCCTCTATATCCTTTCAGTTACTCGTGTATGCATCCACGCCCAACCCATCCTACCCATTTGATCACAAATTGCAATATATTTCTCTTGTTCCCAATTTTGTTCAATTCTTTAATACACAACCAAAGAACTATTATCCTCTAAACTAGCTCAAATCTCTTGCTTTTCAATATCTTCTATCCTCTGTTTCACTATCTTCTAAAATCCATTAATAGTACTTTCACCTGCTCTCCATATATTCTCCAAACCTATTTCTTTTAGTAACTTCCCCACTTTCCCATACCTCTTTTTGATATTTCAGACATTCCTTTAATATATTTCAGCTATCTAAATTGAGGATACTTCATTCAATACTTCATTACTCTCTCTATAATTAATTCTTTCCTCCTCATCCTTCCTAATTCATGCAAACTAACCACCTTGGAGAACACTTGGGTAATGTCAACACTTCCCTACAAAACATTGTGTGTACCACATCCACCTTCCTGCACTCTTCTTCAACTCTCCAAACCTGGACTGTATACAACATCCTTGCCTCTACCACTGCCTCATATATACTCTCTCCAACCATTCCATAGGTAATGTTGGGGTCCTATATAAACTTATTCTGACAGATATCATTGCATAATTCAGTTCAACTACACACTTTTAAAGTTTCACTTACTTTTCATAAATGTATGGAACCGGTTTCCAGAACATTTATAAAAAGTAAGTGAAGCTTTAAGAGTGTGTAGTTCAACTGAATCATACAATGATATCAATTACTATGATTAGCTTCACTGTGCAAGTTCCAATTTGTTATAACTTATTCGGACTGCTTTCACTGCCTGTTTGCCTTTAACTTGTGCACATTTCACCTGTACCTCCCATTACTTGCAAATCAAACTCCTTCACTCAGCAACAGTAAATGTGCAATAATAAGGTGAAGGGTAAATGCATGTCTCCTGAATATTGCAGTAAGAGACTTGATGAGCTGGAGGCAGGTGTTTAAATTAGTTAAATGTAGAAGATTAGAAGGTAGATTGTGAAAATGCACTAAGAAATGAATTATTTGTTTTAAAAAATAATGTTTGCTGCAATTAAATTATTGTGAATACCAGAAGTTACTTAGAAAAGAGCCAGAAGTAGGTGGATGCCATTTTGTAATATATTTTAAAATGAATAGAATGTAATAGATTACTGACAAGAGAAATTTACTCTGCTTATACTTAGAGTTTTCCTGAACAGTATCCATAAAGATTCTTTACAGTGTGCTAATAAGTCTTGCTAGAATAATTTTTCAGCAGAAAACATATCTGAATCTTAATGTCAGTTGCTTACCTGCTTTATTATTTAACTGTGCTAGTATATTCAGAGAATTTAGTTTGGCTGTCATGTCAAAACTGTCCTTCTCTTCCTGAAACAGGATCTCTGGTAGTTCAACCATAGACTGAAATACATAAATGAATAAGAACAAAACAATATAATGCAAATAAGCTGGTCTACTACAGTGAGGATGTTTGAGTTATGGGTCATCAGAGAATGGCTACTTAGTGGAAAAGGCCAGTTGTCAAGGACAAATAATGTATGTTCAAGTAGCAGCTTGTGGTTAGGGTGAAGCTTCCAAATTGATAAGCCAAATGTAAAACTTTTAAACATACCTAGAATAACAGAGGAGAATGAATATAAATATTATTAAAAGCTCAAGTGATTGTGTTAAAAGCTATTAGTCTATCCACCACCCCAAAAAGTGTCACCTTTTATAGCTGAAAACAGAGCAAGAAGGAGAAAAATTGCAGCATAGTGTGCTGACATCACAGTTATACCAACAGCAAGCAATGCATCAGATAGCAGTATATAGCAGGAAGGGTAAGAGGTAAAGCTAAAAATGGAAATTCCTAATTAATTCACATGCATGCGCACACACACACAAATGTAGGGCTAACTTCAAGTGAATCATAGAAACCAGAGGATCCAGTTGTTTATGGCCCCTGTTTACCTCCTATTTGGTGGTAATAATAAATTATATAATGGTTAGCAACTCTGAAAAATAAATGAGAAACTACTGAAAATAATGCCACCCTGGTATGAAAAATGGAAGACATATAAAACATCCAGTATGAAATTAATAACAGTGTCCAAGTCTAAGGGCCAAAGCATGGGGCCAGGAACTTCAAACTATTCACATCATATTCTAATAATGTTAATATTCATTAAACTGTCTTTGTATTTGTAAATGTAGATTTTCTCCCATGTTGCTAATTCTGTAGTCCTTGTGCTGATTTTAATAATTTTGCTTTATTCACTATGTCATAATTTTCTGTCCAGAAATGAGATGCTACTGCTGATTTCTCCATTTGCTTATATTTTATGTTCCTGAAATGTTCTTTTAACCATGTGCCCAAATTTTTCTTTGTTTTTCCAATGTAGATTTTTTCACACTCTGCAAAATTTATTTTGCAAATACCTGCTTTTTTCCGGTGGAATACTGTCATTAACATTGTCTATCAGGAGATTTTTAACACTTCCAGGGATGAAAACATAAACTTAAAAGCTCATCACACCTCCAGCAGATCAGAATACACATTCCTATAGCATAATGAATTATCCAGCAGTGGACAGCTGAGGATGCAAACAATGGTTCGTGAAACTAGTACTACATATTATAAACAAGTAAATGGGGTAATATGAGTGTGTAGTTTGACCCAATCATACAATGATCTTAATTATATGATTAGCTTCACTGTCTAAGTTCTAATTAACATTTTTAGTTAAGAGTTATGTGTTCATCTGTTACTTGGTGCTTTCTTTGTGTATAAATTATGTGCTAAATATTCTTTGTTAGTTACCCACTATATAAATATAATTTTAAAAACAGATTTTTATGGACAATACTTATATGAAAATTAATTTGTTTAGAGAGGGGTAGGGCAATTCATAAGAAAATATCCTGAAACTTGTGTTTCAGGTAGAGAAATTGTTTGCCAACTTTTTAAAAAGTAATGAGAGACAGGAGGACAAGAAACATATTTTAAACTGTCAAGAAAAGTTAGATGAAATAATTTTCCTAAGCAGTTATCAGTAATATATTGCTACTGGGCATCTTTATAACATCTCTTATAAGACAGGTTAGTGCTTACTATTATCAGTTTTAAATACAGTATCATTTTATACTTTCGGTAAAAATATAAATACTAATGTATGTGTGGCAACTCTATCTCTCATTTTCTGGTTGTGACAGTTGCATTTCCTTAATAAGCAGTCATGCTCAGGCAACTCTGAACTCAAATAACTTCACACATACATAAATGTATGCATACACATACACATACCTGCAGACAAAGCCTTGAAAGAACTTCAGTAGGCTTGATGTGCAGTGGCACCTCTATCCGGATATATTGAGATGGTTCACCTTCTGGATTTTGGTTAAATGACTGAAAACATGTAACCTGCATTTGCTGTTCCTGTTAAAATAAAAGCTTATTGTTACACAAACTACAAACTGTTGTAATAACTATGATTCTACAAATACTTTTTCTTTTCCTATCTACAATAAAAAGCTTTCAAAAAGATTTTTATGCCTGCATATGCACGCAAACTTAAACACCACTTAACTCACTTTAATGTTCAGGCTTTGGTTAATTAGTGAGTGAAGCATTAAGAGTGTGTAGTTCAACTAAATCATATAATAATATCAATTATATGATTGGTTTCACTGTGCAAGTTCCAATTTACATTTTAATTAATTTGGTTAATTAATTTATTTATTCAATGTTTCAAGCTTTATCCCAAACCACATAAGTCATTACAAAACATTAGCAAAACCCATATATAAGTTTCAACACTTAAAAGGAAAAACAACCCTTATTTATAAAAGATTAATCTAATACTGAAGGTACCTGTAAGTTACAGGTATCTAAGGTAAGGTATAGATAGTTATCTGAAGTTATAAACATGCTCTCTTTTAACCATGACAAGAACCATGTCTCTAGAATTCCAGAGGAGATAAAGTCCTCAACTTTACTATTCATTACTTACCTAAATTTAATCCTTCTTCTTTCCTTACCATACCTCCTTGTTCTTAACTCTATACCTAAATTCTAATCCTCATATATGATCCCTGTATGCTACTCCAATCTTAAGATATTTCTTCAGTGCTGACACCAAATTAGAACTTGTTTTGTTGTCTTTTATCTGCTCCAAATTCTTAAACACACATACACCACCTCTAACATTTGACTTCCTGCTGCTTTCTCTGAATTATTTCCCAAATGATAAACAGAAGTGTTTATTACTTAAATGTAAAATTGGAACTTTACAGTTGAACCTTAGCATGGCTGAAGATGGGAACAAATGTTCTCGAAACCGGTTCCATACATTTATAAAAAGTAAGTGAAGCTTTAAGAGTGTGTAGTTCAACTAATCATACAATGATATCCATTAATAGAAGTGTTTATATTAATAAAAATACCTATACTCTTTAAGTTTTTTGCATTCCTTAGCATTTGATATGCAAGCTAAGGCTTCACATATCCTGTTATCATTCCATTTCCTGAGAGCCATTCAAATGGATATGCTTTTACAAGCTGCCATAGTTAAACTGTCATTCTTAGTTGTATTTCCAATATTTCATGCATCTCTTGAACCTGCTATGCTTTATTTATTTTTCTTTGCTCTAAAGAAGCTTAAATTAAATAACAGTTTCTTTTTTTCATTATGTTAATCTTGTACATTTTTAACTTCTTATATTTCTACTTTAAGTCTTCCCTTATATCTTTTGCTATGTAATTCCTCTTAATTTTTCTTCATCCCATCTAGTTTGTTAAGAAGCTGCTCTGTTGTGTCTTTTGTTGCTTATAATGCTCTTCCACACCAATGCAGAAGCTATCAAACAGTACATCTTCTCTTCTGTACTAATAGCCCTCTGTATATTTATTTGAAATTATTTCTAAGCTCTTCTATACCATTATTAAATACTTATTAAAGAGATACTTTCATGTGCCAATTGTTAATTTCTACTCCTTTAGCAAAGAAGATTATTATTCAGTTATTTGTCATTCAATTAACTGTCAAAGGTATATTTAAAATGCTAAAATATTTCAAATAAACTACATAGGGAGAGGGGGATTTTTAAATGTGTTTCAAATTTCAAAATGTACTTGCAAAAATTTTATTTAAAATTCTTTTCTCATTTTTATCATTTCATTTTATGTATCATCCATGTCCATTTAACCGTGATCCCATAGTAGTAAAAATGGTAAACACTGTTTTAAAAAAATTGGATAGTTTCTACAATCTGCATCATTTTTAATTTCACTATCCCTTATACACTGCTAGTCAATAAATTTTAAGGAATAAGGAGGCAAAAAAATTTAACAATATATAGTAATATACCTAAACATAACAATGCTTTCAAATTCTTGACTTGAAATGTATAACTTACTCAGTGAGGCAAATCATATGATCATTTTTGTATGACTGAGGTGAACTTAACACTCTTTGGCTTCATTTGTTTATATGTATTACATGTTGCATCCTCAGCTACCTCTTGACTGCTGGAAGATTCTTAGTGCTACCATGTAAACATGTAGACTTTCTCCCATGTTATTAGCTCTGTGGATCTCTGTGCTGATTTAATAGCTTCACTTCTTTGCTCATTTTTGGTTTTCGGTTAGAAAATAAGAAGCCAATGTGAATTTTTCTATTTGCTTGTATTTAATATTCTTAATGTGTTCTCAGACATGTGCCCATGTTTCTCTTCATTTACCCAATATGGATATTTTGCACAGATTTTTTGATAAATGTCCAATTCTTTTCCTGGTGCAATAATCTCATTCATTTTGCTCTTCAGGAGATTTTTCAATGTTAAATTTATTTGTGGTGCCAATCTGATGTTAAAATCTTTTAGTATATTCTGTAATTTGTTAGCTCATGGGTGATAGGTAATTTATTTTTAAAAATGATCTTTCCTTTTTCTGCTGAAAGTTTTGTGGTTTCTTTAATAGGTTTTTGTCTCTTGAATTTCTGCATTTCGCAAAATTAATTCATAAAAAAAGTGCAGATTTCACTTGAAAAGACCCAATTCTGTTTCTTATGCAAGCCTTCATAAAAATTTCTTTGGACAAAATATTCTGCGAAGTGCAAAAACATTGGGGAATTTTCCTGTAATCACCATGTCAATTTTTTTTTGCAATAGCTTGTTTTCACATATGAATAATTTATGAAAGTGTTCTAGTGTATTGTCTTTTTGGCATTATAGCAGCACTAACACACAAATAAAGTGAAAAACACATAATTTCACAATTTATCATCTTCAGAACAGTCGAACAATACAAAGATAAAGCTCCAACTGCTTTAGATGGAGACACCAAAAGACAGAAGAGCTGCTTAGAAGCAATTTTTCTCCACTGTCTTTGCCTGCACTTATATTTCAATTATTTCCTATCTTTAAAATTATCCTTTCTTCCATATCTAATAGCGATTAGATAATACCAATAGCCATATATAGTACAACATTCTAAGGCAGAAAAGTTCAGATAGAATTTCTATCTTCACCTCTTCCACAGAAAATTGTTGCCATTTTGCACTTATGAAGATTTAGAAAATATTCTATGGGAGATAGGGAAAATCTGGAATCAACTTTTCATATTCATATTCTTGCCATTGTATGTTAGTTGTATTAAGCTCATGTGAGTGTTAATATATATTGCAGATCTGCATTAAAAGAATATTATTGACTTTGTTTACTATTCTGATGTGTCTAGCCGCTATTAGGTTAGCTTTTTACAGCTAATTTTAATTATCAGCTTCAGACATAATGACATTTCATTTAAGAACTTTCGAAAAATAAGACATTTTTAAAAAACTCTGTTGAAACTGACACAGTGAAGCTTGTTAAATGTAAATTAAAATTAATCTGTCATCTAACACACTCTTTATGTGTGTGACTGAAGCTATACAGACTTGCACTATAATACCAGACATAGAAAAACGTAGTTTAAAACAAAACCATCCTAAAATAGTCAGAATATATGGGTTACCTAAAATCCATAAACCGGGGAAGGGCATGAGACCCATCATTAATAAAATAAATACCCCTACATATCTTCAAACAAAATGGCTTACAGACAGATTTACAGCTCTACCAAGGTTTCAAAGTAGAAGTATAAAAAAACTTGTTCCAGATAATAGGAAAAATAAAAGATTTTCAAGTTCTACCCACTGATATTTTAGTGTCTTTCAACGTAGTATCTTTGTTCCCGAGTATTCCAACTGACAAGCTTTTATCATTTTTGAATGATTGGTTAAAGGAGATAGGAATTAATGAAACTCATAGGAAAGAATATGTCCACCTCACTAACAATAGTATAAACTAGTCATATTTTACATTTGCAGGAGAATTCTATAAACAGAAAACAGGACTCACAATGGGAAATCCTTTGTCCCCCTTTCTGGCAGATTTATTTATGAGTACATTTGAAACTCACATTATATCCGCTTTCCCACAATATTTTAAATGCTGGTACAGATACATAGATGACATTTTTAGTATAGTGAAAAAAGAATTTGTTGAAGATGCTTTGAAGCTTTTAAATATACAAAATAGGAATATATCCTTCACACTGGAAACAGAAACAAAGGGAATGTTGCCGTTTTTAGATATAAAAATTAATAATAATCATGGAAATTTAGAATTTGGAATCTATAGAAAGGATATACACACAGATAACTATATAAAATCAAATGGGTTTAACTCCATAGCTCACAAGCACTCAATTTTCAACAGCTTAACATGTAGACTGGTAAATTTACCAATCAGTAAAGAGGAGTACAAAAAAGAATTTGAGAAGATACAGGAGATTGCCATTATAAATAGTTTTAACAAAAATTTAGTAAACAAAAAACTTAATAGATTCCTAAAGAAGAAATTGATCAAGAATACCACCACACTATTAACTGAAAAAGGGAGACTGGTTTTTAAAAAATTCACCTACCATCCAGGAGCTATAAATAAATTTCAACAATTTTTAAAAGATATTAACATTAAATTGGCACCTGTTAACAGATACACTCTGAAAAATGCTTTAGTGGACAAGTTTTAATAACACTCCACAGGAGAAAAAGTCAGGTATCTACAAAATAACATGTAAAGAATGTAATAAGATATACGTTGGAAAAACTAAAAGAAACATAGGAACACGGTTAAAGGAACATCTCAGGAATGTTAAGTACAAACAGATTGATAGGTCAGCAATGGCACACCATTTTTAGAGAGATAATCACGACATAAAAAGAGAAATAAAGCTACTTAAAGAAGCACACGGACATACAGAATTGGACACATGGAAGAAGATTTACATTCATAAACAAAGGGATCATTTTATGAATTTCAACATTATAGGAGAAGGTAATACCAATTTCCAGTTTATAAATAAAAAAACACCAGGATGGAGCCACAGATCCTCATAGATGTTGGTTTCTCTACCAGTCGTCAAGTTGGTTGAAGATGGAAAGTATGTCTCTTCGAAACCGGTCCCACCGTATTTAAAAGTAAGTGAAGCATAAGAGTGTGTTAGATGACAGATTAATTATAATTTACATAATGACATTTGTTTAAGTAACTGCAAAATACTGAGTTCAGCCAGAGACATATAATATATAGCATAAATACCTATTATGCCTTTATATATTTTAGCCATGCATTCATAAAATATTCTTTCCTTAAGCATAAATTTGCAGCACTTCATCAATAATGCATATGAAACAAGAAATTAATAATAGTGAAATTTATATTTTTCATAATTTAATTCTTGGGTTCAATTTTTACAGAAAATAAATATCCTAAATATATGCAAATATGTTAAATTATGTCTGAATGTAACTTTTTAATTTCTTACTTTGGTAGACTTGTCTTCTGTAAAAACAGATAAGATGATGCCTACAAAGCATTCATCCATCATTTGGTACATGGCTTGAGTTCGAACATCTGAAAATAACATTAATGATTAAACTATTTGTATTAATTTAACTCATTTTTTAGTTTATTTCAGCTTAATGTAATCTGAAGATGCTTTATTTATAAAAAAGTAGGGATTATGTTTTTCAGGTTAGGCTGCATGTTTGAACACATGCACATTTCACACAAACTATCTTGTGCTTTCTAAAAGCTGTGGGGTTCATATTGCAATCAAGATGCCTTATATAACAATACAGCTGGAGTGGAGGAGTGGGTAAATGATTATCTCTTTGATGCTGTGAAATAGGTGTTGGCTAACACTCATTCTTCCAGAAGAGGTTTTCAAATGTTGCTGACAATATAGTGGCTTTGTTCAAGTCAATTGTGATGTTTGCTCTGAATGGAATATTCTTTGAGTGCCGATTTTTATGGTTCATACACTGTGCTCACAAAACACTCCCTCTAGAGCAAACATTACATTGGCTTTGATAAAGTGATTATGATCACAAAAAATAGAACATTTTATCTTAAAAATATCAAGGAGGCCATGATTATGTGTAAAAACAACAGCAAACTGAATACCTACTTGGGTACAAATATCAGCACCATTGGGAAACCTTTCCTGGAAAAACAAGTCATTAGTCAATGATCCCAAATCACATCAAGGAGGCACCTTGATGGCAACGTAGTGCTTCCCGTTGTTCCACTCCAGCTGTCTGTTATTTCTTATGGGATCTTATTTTAAGGTGTAACAACGATTAACAAAAAATTAACCAATCAGTAATACTCAGAGACAGTAAAGTACAAAAATACAAATAAAACAAACATTAAAGGTTAAAAATACAATGTTCAGTTTTCACCAAATGGCTGGAGTCAGGCCCATTTGATACTTATAGCTTATTTGAAATGTTTTCTAAAATGTTTTCTCATCTTGAAGAAGCCAATGGCAAAGATACTTTCAGCTAGGTAATCTGTGTTTTTGGCATAATTAATTTAAACCTAAAAAATTAGAGGAACACATGCGTAATTCAAGATCTCCAAAGAAATATAGAAACAAAGCATCTTTTTACTATCTAATGTTATAGAATGGTTTACTGTTGACACATTGATTAAAATTCTTCTTCAATACTTTGACTCTTTCCCTGAATAAATTTGTAAAAATATAAGGGGTATCAAAATTAAAATGAGTGGTTATTTACTCAAAAACATAATTATTTTATATCTTCTAAGATCAATATAGAGTTCATGAGAAATTTGAATGAAACTAGTTGCATATGCAACTGCCTTGATTGAAGATGCTCCATAAGTTCTTTGGGATGCTCCATTGAAGCCCTTCTGTTATCCATTGATTATGGAGGTCTACAGGAAAACAGGATACAAGAGGAGGCCTGAACAAGGTTATAATAGGTAGAAAAAAATGTTAAAAGCAAATATCTTGTGTTATCAGCTTTACAGTAATGCACTTTAAAGAGTGATCTACAAGCAACAACTGGTGTAAAGACTGCTCATCTAACTAAGAGAAACAGATTTAAAAATTCAAAACTGAGTCCTAGAATTTCATTTTGCACTCCTCATTTGACACATAAGCACAATAAACCTTGACAACAGTTTGCTCAAAGCCATGTTAATTGACAACTTTGACATTGGAATGTTTTCCTCTTTAAAGATAAATCAAGATTTTATCTAATACATTATACAGCCATAAATGTGTAAGGAGATGATGTGGTGAATATTTTTCTCCAGTCACTATTATTGAACACAATAGATCTCAATGTGATCACTTATGATTTGTGTTGGCATTGCTAATCTGACAAAACTTGTCATTGTCTGATAGCACATCAATGCAAATGTTTACATAAATATTATCCCTGCAAAAACAAATGCTTTTAGCAGTTTCAGCAACAGAATTTGCAATCAACTGATTTGTTGCAGACAAATGAATGCATAAAAATATATAAAATGCTTTGATGGATTTCCAAATCTGAGCACAAAAAAGAGAAATCATTGTTTAGTTTAGTTCCCAGAGCATTCCGTGAGTTTGCAAATTGTCATAAATACTTATGAATGTAGAATTTGTCACTGAATGTGTACCTTCCTCTAAAATTATAAAAAACAGTATATATCTACATACATGTTTACATATACATTGATATAAAATCATCAATGTTTTTGAATTGGTATAATGTACTGTCACTCATATATTTCTTTACACAATAATAAGCCTTTTTATATCGGTATTTTTACAAGCAAATTTGAAGAACTTGCCATAGTTTATTAAGGCTTTTAGGCTAAAGGAATGGCATTTTGTACTAAAAAATATTTGTAAAACTCCTTTTTGATGGCAAGAAAGTATTGAAACTGTATGTAGATTTGCCTTTTGTCTATATTCTTCTCTTGGTTTTGTACAAATTTGTCTTTAATTCTAATATAAAAGTTTATGAGGGATAATATATATATATATATATACACATATGGAAGAGTTAGAATGTTAAATGCTTAAAGCAGTTAATGCATATGTAAGTCATATGAGATTATTCATATGGCTTTTTTCTGTAATAGGAAGACATGCTTAATTTCAACTGAGTTTCCCCAAAATATAAGGCCATATGTCATTAATGAGTTGAAAATTAGTATAAGAATTTTTAAAAATAAATGCATATATTAAATAAAGTTTAAGTCAAATATATGGAAAACTGTTTAATAGCAAATGGTAATAAATAGAATGTCAGCTTCACATTAGAAATTTAAATATATAATCAAGATATGTAACTTACCTACATGTGAAGGCCATACTGTTATGTGTGGATGAGAATGATACCAACCAAGAACTCTCATAGGCTGCCCTAACTCATGTGTTAACTTATCTGCCTGAATGGCTGCATTTGTTAACTGCTCAGGGGATATCTCTACTCTGTCTTTCTGCTTATCAGAACGCCTCAACATAACAACTGCTGATATATGGGCAACTTTTTTGGAGTCGATCTGTAATGATAACCGAGCTATTTGTTACAAGAAGTTTTGACAGCACAATTAAACATGCCATATATAGTATAAGAAAGTACTATTTTCGGTAATTAAAGTGCATTAAGGGTTACACGATTCAAGCTCTGCTTGAGCACCATAATAGTATTTGCAAGCACAAAATTCGGCCTGACATGCCCCTGAGTTGCAATTGGTTAAACATATAAACCATTAAAGAACATATTCTTCTATTTATTATGTCTTGATGTTTTATTTTATATATATATATATATATATATATATATATATATATATATACATACACACGTCAGTGGATGCAAAAGTCAATTTTTCAACAAAAGTTAAAATTAAATTTTAATCAATACCATTAAACCACATTCAACATAACCTAACCTCTCCAATAAGTAGTCCCATAACCTCCTCTTTTTCTGTTGATAAAGCATGTTGTAAACAAACCAAATACACATCTGCCTCCATAATTACAGTAGATAAAGACATGCTTCTTAACACCAATCCCACGAGTCCTGTAAAGATGATTTAATTAACAATTTTCATTTAATTGAAGAAAAACAAATTCTCTTTGCACAAGTTCAGGTCCACCACAATTTAAATTTTACCCGATCAATGTCAGACTTCTTGTTGCTGCAAATGAATACAATTGTTTACGTGGAAAAAAATTGGAATATATCATGGTGCATTAAAATCGTTCATTTTAGTAGAACTGATAACTGATGGTAATTTTTATTGCAAAATATGAAAATACATTTGGGCTCCTCAACCGCAAATGTTGGTAATATAGTAAGAATATGGCGCATTACATCAAATGAGATATAGGTTATGGGCTGCTTGATTTAAAACTTATATGAACATAATTGCCTGAGATAAAACAAAATATGAAAAATGGGATTTCTGGAGGATACTTTAGTTATTCTTATAACTCAGGCAAGCAACATCACAATCTGCCATTAATACTAGAATTTAATTTTTAATATTTTTTTCTGAATACATGATTTTGTATTATGTTTCAGATATTTTTCTTTGTTGGAGGTTGGGTATTTTTTGTTAAGAAATTGTTTAGAGATTATGAAGTGCACCATAGAATGGTTCAGCTCATATTTTCTGTCACCTTTTCGTTGTCATGCACCATGTTTGAGCTCATTATCTTCGAAATTCTGGGCATTTTGGACTCAAGGTATTACTTCGTACGATTTAATATATTGTTTAAGTATTTAATAGCGGAAGAACATTTCTTTTAAAAAAGTAATTCAACTATAACATTTTTTTTTTTTTTTTCAGTTCCCGTTATTTCCATTGGAACTTGGTGCTTTACATGATGCTTTTTATGGTTATTGTGCTCATTCCATTTTACATAGGATATTATATCGTAAGCAACATAAGATTTGGTAAGCATATTTCTAAAAATAATTTTATGCATGTAAGTTCACATTATGAACTTTATTGAAATTAAAGTATAGTAAGAAAAGTTAGTCACTAGCTATCTGCTAAACTTGAAGCATTGTTACAACCATGAAGCCTTTCTAAATGTATATTTAATGTTAATGAACTAGTGAAGCTTCAAATGATACGTCCTCTTACAATCATGATCTGGCTGGTGTACATCTACTTATTCTGGAAAGTTGGAGATCCATTTCCCATAAGAAGTCCAAAACAGGGAATACTTTCCATAGAGCATGGAATTAGTCGCATTGGAGTCATTGGTGTCACTGTGATGGCTCTTTTATCTGGTTTTGGTGCGGTGAACTACCCATACACCTCAATGGCATACTTTATGAGGTAATTAGACATAGATACTGTTACTTTTTTTCTTTGTAACCAGTGTCAATAAGTTGCATAGTGTACCTCAATAAATCATAGTTCATTCAGACAAGAAATGGATGGCTGTTCATAGCTGCAGATATGAGAGTGTTTACCATTGCAACTGAAACTGTAATGCAGCATGTGTTGCTCTTTCCTCCATGTTTTCCTCTCTCCTTCCACTAATTTTATATAAGATTGTATCAAGAGAGCAAAAGTACATAGAGTTCAAAAGAAATAATAAAATTATATTCTTTGAACACAGTATAAACTTCTTGCCTATAATGATTAGTTAAAATCATCAGGCTAATGTTATTTTACAGTAGGAAAAGTGGTGGAAGGAAAACGGTAAATTTGAATAATAGATTACTTAGCTGCAATTATAAAACTTAACTACTTCATGACTTCCAAAAAGGGATGTTATGACTGATACTTTAGATAAATATGTTTTTTTTATATATATAAATTAACACTAATAATAAAAGAAGATAAAGATAAAACACTGAGAAAGAGTCACACTTGAAATTGCTATATTTCGAACTACTGCGAGTTCTTCAATGGCATTGGTCAGTCTAGCTTCTTGCCATTGAAGAACTCGCAGTAGTTCGAAATATAGCAATTTCAAGTGTGACTTTTTCTCAGTGTTTTATCTTTATCTACTTTTATTATTAGTGTTAATTTGTTACATTGTTAATAGTGTTTCTTTATTTTTATTTTTCATTAATAATATATATATACGTACACGGGTATATCGGAATGAACTATTCCTAATTTTTTGATGTGATAGAGGGCATGAAAATAAACATTTTTTCACAATAAAATCTTCTCTTCTTCTCATTTGATGCTACAGCCTGGGAGTGAGCCTGGGTCTGTTGCAATGACCGGTGTCTCCTCTACCCCATCTTATGACTTCATTGATTGAGGGCAGTATTGCAGGGGGTATGTGATCAGAATGCTGGCATCCTACTGGTCACCCATCACGCAGCTTTCGTGATTAAAGAATGCCACCTTTCCATCAGACAGCTTCCCAATTTTCCCATGAGACTGGGTGGATCCTGTTCCAGACCTTCCTAATTTAGAAAAATTCCTAAGTGGGTACCAGAAATCGAACCCAGACCTCCCGGCCAGCAGCCAGAATAACCACTAGACCAAATAGTTGGTCTTTGGTAATAAAGTAGTGTCCGGTAATGCTTCATTTTCAATATAAAAGACAGCTCATCACTCACCTTATGACTGCATTTATGTTTCAGCTATTCTTGTTACCCTGGAAATTATTTACAACTGAAGTTAGTTTGCTGTTGTATGTCAAAAAATATCTTCTGTGGGATCTGTTTATTTAATTTCATGATATTAAAATGCATTGATATACAAATATTGAATTTGCAGACATGGCATAAGGCATTTGGAGCACCTTATGGCAATGCTAATTTGTCAAAGCAAATCTATGAGGAGCAACACCCTCAATTTCTGTATAGCAATTCCTTGCTATACAGCATTTTCAAGACTGGATCACCATCTGCGAGATAGTGGCCAGTTCTAAGTAAAGAAAATAAATTCAAGAGCTAATCAAACTGTAAGAACATTATACTTTGAAGATGAGGATTTGCAGAGGTCTGAAAATAATCCACAAACTAGCATTAGAGCTGTTGCACATTCAATGAATACCAGTCATGTATATATAGAGATTCTTAAGTGAACATGAAAAGCATCCATTTTCTATCCAAAAGGTACAAACATTAAACCTAATTGATTATCCTAACAGACAATTTGCTGAATGGTATTTACATGTCATTAACAATAAGCCTAATTTTGCTAGATGAATATTATGGACAGATGCATGTTTTTCAAGAGATGGCTTTTCAATACACAAACAGTCACATATGAAGTGGCACTAAACCTAAAGCTGTGGAGAATCTCTGCAATCAATTGAAGTTTCTGTAAATATTTGAGTTGGATTAGTTGATAAATTTTTAGTGGGGCCATATGTTATGCCTGCTTGATTGAATGAATGGTTTATGGTGTTTTTTCTTGCAGTAATGCTTCCGCAGCTACTTGGAATTGTCCCAGTTAATATTCAGAGAAAGATGATTTTTTCAATGACTATACACCCACACATTTTGACTTAAATTGTCAAAATTATTTAAATGTACATTTTCCAAATTGTTAGATAAGAGAGCAGGTCCATTTGCTTGCCAAGCACTTTCCTCAGATATGACTACTGTTAATTTTTGTGTTTGGGATCATATTAAATTAATTGTTTATGAGACACCCATCGATACAGCATAAGATTTAGTTGCTAGAATTATTCTGGCTTTTGACAATCTTTGTAATCAACCACAGATATTTCAAAGGATTAGTCATTCAGTCATACAGCATTATAGTGTGTTAACAATGGCAGTCACAATTTTTAACAGTTCTAATATTTGCCAATGCCATTTTCTTAATATCTGGTGTTAGATAAAAAAAACTTATTATGTAGCCATAAAACTTAAATAAAGTAACTTTCAAATTGAGATTCATTCATTGTTTCCTTTATACCATTATAACTTGAAAACAAAGCATTTTTGGACATTATTAAGAAAAAAACGTTAATTTTCATGTCCTATATCACATCAAAAAGTTAGGAATAGTTATTCTGATAGAGCCTGTATATCTATTTGTATCAATTGCTGTGACTGAACAATACTTGACAATTGATAAGCATGTTTGATTTCCAGTATGAACTGTCTAGGTGGGTGTATTTAGAGTTGAAAAATGTTGAAATCGAAATGCCAGGTAATTTTGAGAATCAAGAGACCAATTGCAATGTAGAATAGTACATACTCATAAAAAAGAAAACTCTGTATTATGTCATTGATGAATTTAACAGTGTGTCCTTTTATAGGCCAGTAACTCCTTCAGATGTACAAACAATTGAAAAAAGATTACTACAAACAATGGATATGATTGTAGCAAAGAAGAAGCGAATTGCTCTAGCAAAGAAGGGTTCAATGCTGAATGGAGCACAGAATGGTCAAAGCAGCTCTGGAGGAATTTGGGGAATGTTAAAAACAGTCACTATCTCTGTTGGAAAAAGTGGAGGAGAAAGTATCCTTTTGTTGATGTTTACAGCTTGAAACATTTGAGTGTCATCATAGAGTTAAGTAACAAAACAGATATGCTAATGGCCAATGAGGTATTCAATTCCATTAATCAGCAATGGAAACTTTGCATAATGATACAGGCTGTCAGAGTATAGCCTGTCACCAAGCAAAATAGGTTAACACTTCAGCATCGGAAACAGCTTCCATTGTCCAAATACCTAATAATATATCATTATATGATTCAGTTGAACTACACATTGAATCATACAATGATATCAATTATTATGATTAGCTTCACTGTGCAAGTTCCAATTTATATTTAAGTTTTATTTTGATTTAAAGTAAAACACTAAAAATCATGTCGTCACATTAAAACTCTCTTTAAGTTTCACAAACACACTTATAAAAATAATTTTGGTACATGTTTCGTGAGGTACATTCCTCACATTGTCAACCAAAACGACGACTGAGGAGCCAATTTCAGCAAAGTATGTATGTTACTATGCTTGCTCTGGTGGTCTGTTAATGAACTTAAACAATATGTTGTCTGCTTCCGGTATATCAAAATTCAAAAGTTTGTATTCATATTTTTTTATGTAAATTTTTTCCCATATACTAAGTTCTTTCGGATGTTGAATTGTTTTTAGTAATGTTATGTCCTTCTCTATTTCATGATTCTCATTCCAAAAATGTGCAGCCACTGCTGATTTTTCTACTTGTTTTTGGAATGAGAATCATGAAATAGAGAAGGACATAACATTACTAAAAACAATTCAACATCCGAAAGAACTTAATATATGGGAAAAAATTTACATAAAAAAATATGAATACAAACTTATGAATTTTGATATACCGGAAGCAGACAACATATTGTTTAAGTTCATTAACAGACCACCAGAGCAAGCATAGTAACATACATACTTTGCTGAAATTGGCTCCTCAGTCGTCGTTTTGGTTGACAATGTGAGGAATGTACCTCACGAAACATGTACCAAAATTACTTTTATAAGTGTGTTTGTGAAACTTAAAGAGAGTTTTAATGTGACGACATGATTTTTAGTGTTTTACTTTAAATCAAAATAAGATTAACAAAAGTTTCACCTTGTGGATTCCCAAATTCCGTAAGCATATTATATTTAAGTACCTAATAATATGTTCTTAATCAACTGGTGATTCAATTTAACACTCTTAGGCTGCACTTACAATAAATTATTTAAAAACTTAATATCTTCATTATTAAGCTTTTCTTTGGATAGGTCTATTACATTGCATTCTCTTGAAAGTTTGGTGTTATATACAGCAGGTTATTCTTCCTAATTTTGTCTTTTTTTAAATTAAAGGCTGAAAATATGCATTAACTTTTAAAAAAAATTGAGGAATGTATAGTAAATCTGGAGGTGGCAAGCTCTACCGGATTGCAGAGCTAAATAATGACAATAAGAACATATTAGAAAAAAATGGAAGGAAATTCTGGATTGCATTGCCAAAAGTAGTGTTAGCTTTAGAGCACACCAGCAAATTCTGGATTTGCTGAATAGAAAACCAGGTAAAGGGAACAAAATTATGATTGTGGACAAGATAGAATACCAGTTGAAAATGGAAGAAATTCTCAGGGGAAAAGAGTATATGAAAATAAAATTGGATCCATTGAACAAATATATACAGTCTGTAAACAAATTGGTCAACAAAAGCACAATCATATCACCTAAGGAGAAATCAAAAGCAGATAATACCACAGTAGCAAGGATACATGGCCTACTGAAAATACAAAACCAGGAAATACCATGAGAACAATAGTCAACTTTATAAATTCTTCCAACTTCAAAATGGCTTATCCAGAGATTCTAGAATTTTTCTAGATTTGACAGCTTAAGTGTCATAATTTCATAGAAATGGTGGAGAAAATTAAAGATTTGGTTCTCCAAAAGGATGATGTGGTGTCCGTTAAATTCACTATTTCCCAGCATATCAAATATACAAACTCCCAACTTGTGAAAATGGTTGCAATCTCTGAAATTAAGTAACAAGGAAATTGAAAAATATATCCAACTAACCAAAGTCTGCATCAATCAGAATTTCTTCAGATTCAATGATGAATTTCAAATCAAGAAGTAGGATTAGCTATTGGAAATACATTATCTTTTCTGACTGATTTGTAAATGAATAATGTAGAAACACATCACCAAATCATTCCCATACATTTTTAAAGTCTGGCACAAATATGTTGATAATGTCTTTGTGGTGGTTAATAAGAAACACTAGGATGATGCTTAAATTGTTAAACCTACAAGATAGAGAAATTAAATTTACATCTGAAATGGAACAAGATGAACAAAATTCCTTTCCTTGACTGAAAGATTTTAAGAACAGGCAATCATTAGAAATTTAGAATATACAGAAAGAATACACATGCTGACAATTACATGTAAGCAAGTGGCTTCAATCTCATAGCACACAAGCACACAGTCCTCAACAGTGTAGCACATATCAGTGCTATGTAAACATGTACATAGTAAAAGTTTTGTGATTGAGTGATTTGTCTGTTACTTTTTCTGGTTTTTTGTTGTTTTAGTTGAATTGTTCTGGATGTTGCTTTTTCATTTTTATTGTAACTATTTATGCAGGTGTACATACTGTGGTGGTTGTAAATGACAAGTTCTATGGATATCATTGTATGATTCAGTTGAACTACACACTCTTAAAGCTTCACTTACTTTTCATAAATGTATGGAACCGGTTTCGAGAACATTTGTTCCCATCTTCAGCCATGCTAAGGTTCAACCTTAGTTGAACTTAGTTGAACCTTAGCATGGCTGAAGATGGGAACAAATGTTCTCGAAACCGGTTCCATACATTTATGAAAAGTAAGTGAAGCTTTAAGAGTGTGTAGTTCAACTGAATCATACAATGATATCCATTAATATGATTGGCTTCACTGTGTTAAGTTCCATTTTACATTTAAGTAGTGACAAGTTCTATGTTTGCAGGTCTCTGTGACTGCTTTGCAAACTCAGTGAGTGCTCCAGGAACTAAACATAGACTCATTAACATAATCATGAATGAGTTTAAATACAACTAAGAGTACTCCAGATAGTAAAAATATAAAAAACCAATGGATACAATAAAGAAATTTTAGATGCAAAAATCAAGAAAGTCAAACAAGAAAAGAGGTTAAAACAGGTTGCGACATTGATAAGGGGGGAAAAAGAAAGAAAATGAAAAAAAACTATTCACAGGAAATTTCCTTGGGCCACCAAAAATTCCAGATAATACTCAGAGAATTACTTTGTATTACTTCGTCTCTAGTAATTATTCATCAGCCTAAATAATCTGATAACTCTGGTGATAATGACAGAATTGCTAATGAAAAGAAACCAGGAATCTATATCAACTGCTCGAAATGCAACAAAGTGTATATTGGCAAAACAAAAAGAAGTATTGGAATTAAGCACAAAGAACACTGGACAAATATCAAGAACAATTAGATAGAAAAATCAGCGGTTACACATCACTTTTGAACAGGTAAACATTATATAGAAATGGAAATCAAGTTACTGAAATTCATAGATAGACCTTCGGAATTGGGAAAATATTTTATATATAATGATAAGGTTGTAAACTTTGAGACCCCAACAGAAGACAAATTAATCCAAAAGTTCATAAAATGTGCACAAGAGGTATACCAAGTCCATCCAACCATCATCAAATCTGAGAGTCAACTCACAGCTGATGGTGGGGGCAATGGCCTATGAAACATGTTCTGAATGGTTTAAATAGCAGGAATTTTCACAGTGAAATATAGTATCATATAATAAATTACTATAGAGGAAATCACTCAAATTTCACTAATTTTGCTCCACTTACTTGAACCTGTTTCAAAGGTTGTTGCCTTCATCATCAGCAAGTCCAAGTAAGTGGAATAAAATTAGAAAAAATTGAGTGATTTCTTCAATAATAATTTGTGATATGTTCTGAATAATTTAATAAGTAGAGCATAAGAGTATTAAATCAACTCACCAGCTAATTAAGAATATTTAAGTTGCTTCACTGAATAAGTGTCTGAATTTTAACCTAATAATATTTTCATTGAATGAATGAATTTTTAGTACAAACAAAAGGCATTAAAATTTCAATTTACATCTTTTCATTAGTTATTTAGTCCAAATGTTAAGGTATTAATAAAACTTAAACCCAAAAGGAAAAACAGGCATTAAGAAACATGAAAAAAGGCACTATCCATTTCAAAAAGATATATTATATTTTAGTAACTACTACACATACCATTTATGCAACCTACAATTTTACTGATTGTAATTTGCACATTACTGCAAGGTTTTCTTTAAATTGCCTGTTAAACTTTGCCTTCTATCAGAAAGAACTGTTTTCATTATAGAAAAAGATACTACAGATGGACTTATGTCTTATTACATCTCTAGTATCCTATCTCACTAATGGCAGTTCTCACTTCATCTGGAACAGCTTCAAACTGGTGCACAGTTTTTCAACTATAGCCATGGATGCCACAAGTATCTCCCCTCTTTTCTCAAGCTTTAATATAATTTCAGACAACTTAGCATAATGAATTGCTATGAAAGACAAACTTACACTATTTACTAATTTTTTCTCTTCATGAGTTGAAGCATCATCTTCAGAAAGTGAAGCAACCATGTCTAAGGTGACCATATTTTTAAAACAAGAAAATAGGACATTTTAATATTTGTCTTAATGAAAAAAGGGCAAAAGAGGATGCTAAAATTTGATTTGTCATAAATACTTAGGTTTGGAAACTAATAACAAATATTTACTGTGAAACTTACGTGATGTAGTAGTATTGAATTCATTCCAGCCAAACAGACCTTTAGAATTATTAGTGCAGCATACAATGATATTTTGCTGATGAATTGATCTTCTTTAGTAAGTCCTTTTTATCACACAGCATATTGTAAAAGTTTACACAAATATAATTAAAGTTTACCTTATTAATCAACATAACTTTCAACATTTTTACTGAAAGAGCATTCTTGTTACTCACCAACAAATTATTCATGTAAGGAAACAGTCATTCAACGGGGCTGTTAGTTCCAGAACAAAGAAGAAATTGCAATATTTTAAGAAAATTAGAATAAGGCACGTTATTCACATTAAAATAGGAAATAATTTCTACCCAACAGTGACTACATGATGTTCTCTCTAGCTTCCTTTTTCCCAATATTTTCAGTGTTATATATTATTTAATGTACACATACTCATCATACAGATTGGTATGATCTATTATAGATGAAGGAGTCACTTCCCCAATGAAATCTTCAGCCTTTTATATATCCTTTTCTGGGGTATCCCCGCTTTAAGTGTTATCCAACTGTAGTCCTACAAACTCGCAATGGGTACAATCCATTTATTTAAATATCAACAGTTTAACACACCAGCTAGTTAACCTACAAATTAGCAAAGAAGAATATTTTAATGAATACAAACAAATAGATGAAACAGTAGTTAAAAATGGTTTTAAAAAAGAACTAGTCCAAAAAAAAAGTATAGAAATTCAAGAGGCAAAAACATATCAAAGAAACTACAACACTTTTAGCAAGAAAAGATAAGATAGTTTTTAAAAAATTCACATGGGCTACAAAAAATTTCAGAATATTCTTAAATATTTTAATATCAGGTTGGCACTGGTTAATAGATTTGATGTTAAAAACCTACTGATAGGCAATGTTAATGACAGTTTTCCATAAGAGAAAAAAACAGGTATTTACAAAATAAATTGTGCAAAATGTGAAAAAATCTACATTCGAAAAACAAAGAGAAACATAGGCACATGGTTAAAGGATCATTTCAGAAATATAAAATACAAAGAGAAATCAGCAGTAGCATATCATTTTTGGACAGAAAATCATGACATAGTGAATAAAGCAAAATTATTAAAATCAATACAAGGATCTACAGAACTATCAACTTGGGAGAAAATCTACATCTACAAATACAAAGACAAATCTAATGAACTTCACTGCACAGAAAATCATGACATAGTGAATAAAGCAAAATTATTAAATGCAGTACAATGACCTACAGAATTAGCAATTTGGAAGAAAATCTACATCTCAAATACAAATACTCTAATGAACTTCAACACTGCCAGGGAGGAAAACATAAACTACCAGTTTATCACACCACCACCAGAGCAGAATACACATTCCCACAGCTTAATGAATTATCCGACAGTTGACATTTAGCTTAGCTGATGATGAGAACAAAATGTTCTCGAAACCATTTGTATATATTATGACAAGTGAAGCATCAAGAGTGTGTAGTTCAACTAAAACATACCTCCTTTTCCAATTTACCAAAAATTGATCTGACAGCTGATGCTATGAAGCAATCTTCACCCTTGGAAACTGCATTCATTTTTAAATTATTTTAACACATAAATTACCTCATAAACTTATTTGACCCTCTATTCTTTAAATGCAGAGCGAAAATATGATGCTTGGTTATGAATGTGCTTCTGATAAAGGATTTTCAAAGAATAATTGGATAAAAAATGGACATTTATTTCAAGATTGAAAATATGATTTCATAGGAACAAATTTGGTTATAAGGCTTTGGACCATAGAGAGTTAAGCAAGCGCCTGGTTTTGCTATACCCTAAAACTTATTTGTAATTCTGGTCTACAAATTCCCAAAATTAAAGTAAGACTTTCAAATTGTGTACACATAGAAATAAGAAAATATTTTAAAAACAATGCCTTGAATATCAATAGGAAGGACATCAGCAGCCATCTGGATAGTATTGTGAATTAAATGAGCTGAACACCAAACCCCGAGTAAGTTGTGCTCTAAATTTCCTTTCAGTTTAGTGAAGATATTAATGCCGTTTCTAGATTGCAGTTCGTATTATCCGCACAAAGAGCAATTGTTTTCCTTTTAAGTTATTATTTTCCAAACACTCATTTAAAAACTTAGCAATGGTTTCTAAAGTTTCTCCAGGCAAAGATTTAAATCCAAAACTTTAATTGAAAATTCACATTTTATAAATTAATATTTTTAGATATTAAAAGGAGAACTAATAATCACTATCACTAACCTAATCTCTCATTGTTAAAAACTCTCATGCAACTACCTTCATGACTTAAAAATACTGGTACTGTAAATTTTCATCTTATTATTCCTGTATATAAGGAATAATAAGATGAGTTAATTAGCTTGTAATAGGGTTGCAGTAATAAATGTGATAAATGTTGGTTTTTAAATAGAAAGTAAATGTGGTTGATACTAGTTTTTAAATATAAAGTTAATGCGATACACAAATAATGTTTCAGCTTATTCTTGTAATAATACTGCAATGGATGTTCTATATCTTTTACTTTGTTATGAAATATACCTTCATCTGTTTCAAAAATTTCCTTAATTGCTTCTTCTTCTTCCTCTTCTTCTTTTTGAGTAGTGTTTAATGCCCATTTTTACTACAGAGGCACCACAGGCGGTAAACACTGATGATAAATGAAATGAAATGATATTGGGAAAGGATTTTTTGTTAAGGAAGGAAGCATTCCAGGCCTAAGTTTAGGGTACTTCCCCGGCATTTGCCAATTATGAGGACTGAGGAAAACCTGGGAAAAACCCCAGTCAGAGAGGACGGTCCTGGCAGGATTCGAACCCCAAACCTCCCGCTCACGAGTCCAGCCTTAACGACCTCGGCCACCCATGGCAGTTTAATTGCTTCTTGAAAATAGTTAATGTAATATAAGAATCAATAATTTGGAACTGTCCAGAAAGGTATTAGTGATTATATGACCTTTGATAGCATTTGTTTTTATTTTAATCTTCACATCCCGAAATTATCATTGTTTGACAGTAATTATGTTCATGATGTGTTCATGACCATGACAACAGGCTGAATTGAAAGTCATTACCATTAGAGAGTTGTAGGAATAGAACAATTGCAGCAGTTTCACCTTGATAAAAGAACAGAATATTGCCTATTTTTAAATTTGTTTGCAGTTCACTGAACTAAGGACTTCAGTAGAAAAATGAGCCATCCCAACTGGTGTAGAATTTTAGTTCTATGCAGAATAAATATATCACCATTTTTTGCTAATCTTCGCTCAACAGTGATATTTCAGCCTTTCATTTCAAAGAAAAATTTCCAGCTTTTGGGTCATGAGTGGAAAATTAGTCCATCCCTATGAAAGTGCAGGACAGACATTGCCTGCCACAGTAGTAGTTTCATTATGACTGATGTAAGAAGTCATAATGAAAATAAGTAAAGCCTTAATAAATAGCAAAACAAAAAAATGAACAATATTAGAAGAGAAATGAAAGTAAACATTTATATAGTAGTAGGGAAAGATATGATCCATAGAAAGAATGCTGCTGAGTGTATGGACAATTGCACAAGAAATTAAAGATAATATATTTTGGGACTTATTTTATGCTATAATCTTCAGAATTCATTTTTGTATAAGCTTGTTGAGAGGGATAACAACAAAAAGTAAAACATTAAATTACTTTAATATAACAAATTATTATTGAGGAAATCACTCAAATTTCACTACAAGTAAGTGGAACAAAATTAGTGAAATTTGAGTGATTTCCTCAATTGTAATTTGTTATATATATATACTATATTTCACTGTGAAAAGTCCCGCTGTTCCTACTTATTCAAATACTTTGTTAGAGATAAAAAAAAAAGTAGTAATAAACCTTACATATTACAGCATTCTGTAAAGTGCATGGTATACTAACAGGTGTTTCATAACTCTCATGAGTAGAAAAAAAAATGTAGCATAAATTCTAAGGACTTTAATTTCAAGAAAGCAATGAGTATACCTCATTCACACACACATGTGCTCGTGCAGACACTAAAGCAGACAGTCAACAACATTCCAAGGACACAAGTGATTATAATCACAGTTATTAATTCTATACAGAAATATACAACATTTGTATTATAAAACATATGAATGATAACACAGAGTGAGGTTATTTGAGTTACAGACTGTATTAGTGAGACTGCATACTTGGAAAGTGCAGCTGCTGCATCCAGGAAAAGGGAAAAAGCGTTGCAATGCTTATAGTTAATATTGCATTACATTAGTAGTTATATTTTTACTGAAAGTATGTCATTCCTAATGATCTAGTGGTAACATACATATCTTGTAGACCAAAGATTGTAGGTTCAATTGCAGCCAGGATTGATAGATTTTTTCAGGCATAAAAATCCTGAGTATATCTTCCTTCGGGAGGGAAGTAAAACTGTATAATAGATTTATGGCATGTAAAAGCATTTAACCCTGAAAGAAGAGACTTCAACTGTATCATGCCGTGAATTGAATGGGATGCTGATGACCTGAGATATAATTTAAAAAAATTGAAAGCATAAAATGATACCGTATCAAAGTTGATTATAATAAGTACAAACCTGTGTTATAAGAATTATTGAAAATGATGCCCTCAGCTGCAATTCATTGCCGGCATTTGTATAGAAAATCTTGTATTTCATGTATCTCTTTTTCCTTAAGAGTATATTTCTTGCCATTGAAAGATTCTGTCCCCTAATTTTTTAACAAGTGAGCAAACAGTAAAAGTTTTATTTTTCTAACTTATGGAATTACTGTAATAGTAGTGGCCATGTCAAGTAAATCTGAGTTATACTATGTCCACAAAGCACTGCTGTGTGTTATCATCAGTGGCATGTCAGATTGCTGTTTTGCCACTTAGAAATGATGTGGGTTGCAAACCTATAGTTTGGGTAGGTGTTTGCCTACTATAATGTTACCAAATTGCATTTGGCTATTTAGGCCTTGGTGAAATTTGCTTACTAAACTGCCGTGAAAGAAAGTATTCAGAAAGCATCTTAGGATTGCAACGGGAATTTTATTATGTCCCCACAGTTGGTCGATAATTTGAAACGGTTATTTTTGAGTGGTTTTAAATGCAGGGGGATTGATGGGTTCTCAGGGTGAATTTTGGACTGTTTTTAATGACTTGAAAGTCATCAGGGGAGGAAGGAGATTGTTCACTGTATTAATAAGTCCGGCACTGGTTGAACTTTTACTTTATTTTACAACTTGGCAGATTACTTCCTGACTGCTCTTCGCTGATTTCATTACTCACTTAGACTGACTTTAGAAATGACTTAAACTGATTGCTTTAGTATGACTTAGGCGCCGGCTTCCATATATCTCTTGAGTGAATCCTCTCGTGTCTCTCGCGTCTCTAGTCTCGTCTGAATGTGTGTGTATCTCTGACTTCTGTACTCCAGTTTTTCTACCACACCGCCATGCCTCTCGCTAAATTAAATTCCCTCATATATTATCCTATTTCCGTGTTATATGTTCATCATTGGCTATCTTAAAAATATTTATTTGTAACTAAGTTCTCCTTATTGGTTGACTTTTATCAAATGACCATTGGCTAAAATTATTCTCTCTCCCTGATCCACAATGTCTTTCCACGAGCCTGAATTTTCCAAGAACAACCTGTCATAAATTTCGGCACTTTCCTTACATGCTGATTTCTATTGAAACATCTTTTGCCTCCCTTAGCTTGTAGATTGCTAAATGTTCTCGGAGATAACGCACGTGTTTATGGGCGGTTTTCATACCTTGTATACCTGGCTTGCCTATAATAAAATATTTTCGTCTCCGTTCTGACATTTGCATTTTCTCTTAAATTATTGCTACGTCTGACTTTGTTCAAATACTGTCCCGTTAGAGCCACATGTTTTTCTTACTGTGAACTCCTAAGTATTTCCTGGACAGAAGTTTCGTGACCTAACAAAAGATAGTTTACCCTTTCCTCAGCCTTGTCTAAGGAGTGGTCGAGGTGTCAGGTATACATCTCTGTCTCTTTCTCACATCTTTGACCACAAAATGTATACAAAACCCTTTTGTAAGATACAATCACCTGTCAAATGACATGCACAAAGTACAAGTTACAAATCATTTCAATTTCTGTTATACCTATCTCTAAATATTCCCTTATACCTATACATAACAATTACCCTTATCAAATCTAATGCCTTTATAAATATAACTCTGCAGCCTTTAGTTATTAAATTAATAAAGACAGCCTTATTTCCGGCTTTAGGATAGAGTTGTCAGAATTTAATATGTATTTTGGAGAAAGAGATTAGCACATTACTTTGTACTTAACAAAAAGAATTGCATTAAATGATGGACAGATATTATTGTCTTTGTCATCTGCTATATAATTGGACATTATTTCTAGTTATTTATTGTGTTTCATCTTATCACTTTAGTTGTAAACTTTAGCTATACATGTAAAATAAAGCATTTTATATTAGATTCAAAACCAATGTTTGTAAGTTGCCTGATGCTGTAGGGTCATGGTAAGTAACTTACGGAAATTTAAAATAGGAGGAACAGCAGAATAGTAATGGGAGCAGAAAGTTAAGGTGTAGAAAACTAGAGAAAAATAAAAGTATTTTGCTTAACAATTCTTCAGATATAGCACAGCTGAAGCAGGAGGTGGCTGCCCTGGAAGAGCTTAGCAGACAGCTCTTTTTGGAAGCACATGATATGCATAATATGCAAGAACGATTGGCATGGGCTTCAACATGGCAAGGAAAATATTTTAATTTCCTGGGCTACTTCTTTTCTTTATACTGTATGTGGAAAATTTTTATTGTAAGTATAGTTGAATTACTTTTACAAATATAATCTTTCAGAATAAATAAAGGTATTTAGTAATATCTAGATGGATTCTAGAGGTTAAAAAAATAGCATTTATTTTCATACTACTAGTCTAGCCTAGTGCGAAAGGATTTAGCTGTTCTTTTCCTTTCAGAGTAGTCATAAAAATAAGTGTATGATGCCTGTGAAATTTCAGAGATTTGTAACAGCATAGCTTCATCTCACTCATAATGTAATTATAATGAATTAAAAAATAATAAATATTTTTTATCTTTAATAACAGTCTGACCAGCTTTTACCGAAACAGTTACTGAGTATACTGATACATGAAGTTTTTCCAAAGAAATATATTTTTTGCTTTGTTCTTTAAAAAAGATAACATTTTAATATATTTTGTTAATTCATTATTTTAATTTACACTTTTTAAAAACATGTAAAACCAAGCAAGTTATAGCATGGTGTTGAGTGGCCATTATAAAGGAAATTTTAATGGTACCTTGTGCTTGATTTTATTTCAGTCTACAATTAACATAGTATTTGACAGAGTGGGAAAAAAGGACCCAGTTACCCGAGGCATGGAAATTGCAGTCCATTGGATAGGAATTAACATTGATGTAACATTTTGGTCGCAGCATATTTCCTTCTTCCTGGTTGGTTGCATTGTTGTCACTTCCATTCGGGGGCTTTTGTTAACCCTGACTAAGGTTAGTGATAGACATATAAATATTACCTAAAACAGTTCAGCATTTGGCTTCACTGTGCAAGTTCCAATTTATATTTAAGTTCAGGATTTGTTTGCTGTACACTAAACAGTTACAATGATTCTGCATATATTATGAATTTTCACTTGTTTTCATTCACACGAATTTCTTCTTTAACTAATTTCAAGAACCAGTACCTAGCAAAATAGGAGGAAAGCTACCTCCAAATAAGCCAGGAAAAATTCAAATAAATGGACATTACTAGTGGTTGCAGAATCATTGTTTATCTTCTAATGTTTGTAAACTGTACATGTGGAAAATTGCATTTCTTTAGAATAATGTTTAATAATAAAAAGGGAGAGGAGCAGGAAAGATATTAAAGTAAACATTTTCCAAAAAGATGTTTATGGTAAAGCTATTTTATGTAATTCAAATATACTTTCAGTAGAGTTTAGGATCAAGTTTGTAAAATTTATTTTTTATTTTGATAAGAAGTTTGCTCCCCTCATATAGAATTTGGACTAAGTAAATGACTTATTTTGTAATTTTTATGCCCATTAAGTTTATTCTCATTGTATTTTCAAAATTTGTAAATGTTACCAAAACACTTTTTTTCAAACACTTACCTACCTACAAAAATATTGTTTATGGTTCTTTTTCCTCAGAATCATTTTTTAAGATAAAAATGAAGTTCCTCTATACTTTTTTGCATTGTTTCCTCTTTGGTTTAATAACTCAACAAATAATGGCTACTTTCCATTCCTTTGGTATAATTTTGCATCTTTAACAGATGCTTCAATTTTATCAGTAGATTCTACATTTTACCTCTACTCATTCCATAATAAAATCTTATAGTATTCTTTCTATCTCAATTTTCTTCTTATTTGTGTCATCTATTCCCAAACTTTTTAGTAAAATAAATTGTCTTTGTAACTCATTCAGTAATTGAAACAAAGGTGCAATTTTGCAAAATAATCCCAGCATCAGGATCAAAAACAATCAAATGATAATCAGTAGTAAAATATCTTTATTGTGGTATTGCAGTATTGCATAAGGCATACAAAAAAAATATTCCAAGAAAGCCCAATGAAGTGAACATGACACAGATCGTATATAAGTTAAATAAGAAACTCATAATGCATGCACATCACACAGTACTATTATTCAGAGACCTCATTATCAGCAGTCAGTCTTGAATAAATTATAAGGATGGGCATAGGTCAGCTCTAAGGGTCAACAAAACAATAAAACTCGGAAGAGGTTGAAAACAAAATAAAAATGATAAATTCACATGTGGCGCCACTACTTCAAAAGATTTACCTTCATTCAGATATCAAGGAATCATACTGTAGACAATAGGCTCACATTTCTGTACATTTTAAAGAAAAGGCAACAACTACAACCAGAGTCATACATGAAATAAAAAGTCCTACAGCTTCTCAGTAGACGTATTCAAGCTCAGAGTGGACCTTGTAGCAAACATATGACATCCATCTATCACAGAGTCCAGCCTTAGACAACTAAAAGCATAAAAACCAGATACTTAAATTGCATCCTTCAAATTTCAACATTTTCTGAAAAACAAAATAGCATATTTAACAAAGTTCTGGAAGATAGACAAGAGAAAGCACAGTAAATCCCTTTAAAAAGCTTGGAACTATTACATGGAAAGCATCCTCAATTTACACCATATCTGTACACATAGTTTCTTTTAGAATGTATCCTTAACCATCAAATACCATATACCAACAAAGAATGCACATGCTGGCCAAGTGAATGCATTTTTTTTTAATAGTGCTTAGTGCTCATTTTAATTACTAGGAATCATGGCAGTGGACATTAATGATACATGAGATTAACTCACATATAAAAGGATTATCCTTTTTTTAAGAAAGTATTCCAGATCTAAGTTTCAGGGTACCTCCCCCCTGTATATGCCATTGATGAGGACTTAGGGAGCCTGGAAGAAACCTCTTCTGAGGACAGTCCTAGGAAGATTCAACTGCAAACCTCGCATTCACAAGTTTATGCCTGTGTTTGTGGCCATGTGGAGAGAGATATCCCATTTTTGCTATTGTGTATTACCTCAAATGAATTTTCTGTCATTTACTCTCTTTGCTTCTTCAGTTTATTCCATCTTTTATCCATCAGCAGTCATTTCAAGTCAATCTAGATATTAAACTAATTTCCTCTTTCAATGGTAGTAGCCAGTTACAGTTATCTGTAACTTTTTTCATTTCTGTAATGGTTTCATTCTTAATTTGCTATCTAATTTATATAGATATAAACTATTTAATTTATATATAAATATACATAAACTATCTAATTTATAAATATTTATAAATACATAAATATACATAAACTATATATATTAGATAGCAAAATAAGAATGAAACCACTAAAGAAATGAAAAAAGTTTCAGATAACTCTAATGACTTCTACGATTGAAAGAGGAAAACAGTTTAATATCTAGATTGACCTAAAATGACTGCTGATGAATAAAAGATGGAATGAAACTGAAGAAGTAGAGAGAGAGAGAGAGAGAGAGAGAGAGAGTAAAAACTCTAGTTTATTTCTAAATATAACCAAAACCGCTCAGATCCCATCTAATGATTTTATCTGCCAATTAGCATATTTTGTTCTCAAACATGTTTTTGTTTAAGGCAAGTATTTCCTTCAAATCAAGGGGACAGCTATGAAAACTAGAGCTGCTTGTCCTATGCCAATTTATACATGGCCAAATGGAAGAATAATTTCTCCATTCAGAACCTTTAGTCCTGTTGGTGTTGCAAAGATTCATAGACAATATTTTTATCATTTCAGCTCATGGTATTATCGTATTTGATGCTTTCTTCAATAGGTTGAATACAAACTATCCAGTTAAGTTCACATCTACAGTTTCCCACTCATGTCATTTTCTTAAATGCAGAAATTCTACATTTCTACATTTTAACAGTTAGTCAACAAGCAATTTTTGACATCAGTCCATGTCTTTTTTGTCACTTCATGGACACTTGATTTGTAAAATGACCAAGCTCTGGATAGAATGTTACCCAGTTAACTGGTAAATTAGTTGAGTGGGGTTATTCCCTTCCTTGATACGGTCTAAAATTCAGACTTCTCACCATGAATACACTCCTACGATTTCGAAAACAATGGACAATAACTGGTTGAATTTCATAGTGACATATTTTTCTAGTATAGAAAGGCTTAAGGCTATCTTAAATGACAGTTTCAAAATTCTCATTCAAAATCAATTAACTGCCTCATTTTTTCAGGTATCACCAGTATCATTTTGTTACCGTCAGCTCGAAACTTCTGAAGTATCTTTCGTAGGAACATTGATTATCCCCTGTCCTCTTTTTCTACATTTGGTTCTTATCCATGCAATTGCCTTAAATGTAAGACCTGTGCATTGATATTCCCATGCTTGTCATTTGTTAGTCCTAATCTGAAATCAAAGTTCAAAATTTACTCAAATGCAAGTTCTGTTGAGCATTCTATATTGGTCTTGTGTCAACCATGGCTTCTATCAGAATGAACAATCACAGGCGTTCAGTCAAAACATGTTCCCCATTGCCAGTAGCACATACTAATCTCCACCAAGCTACCTTCAACGATGGCTTTTCTCTTGTTCTCATAGATGCTGCCCCTCCATCTTCTATTTCACTGAGAGATTGAGAGATGACAGCAATAGTTTTACATAAAGCCTGGACTCTGCCAGGCCTCAATCTCTCTAATTTCCCTAGGTTTGCCAAGCAACTTCTATATGTTATAGTTGGTAGCTCTGCCAGCTACTTAGAACCCCAATCCTCACCAGGTGAGGTACTGCCCACCTCAGTTCGTCTAGTCTTATAGCATGTATAAGAATCTAGCTTGAAATATTGTGTTTATGTATGTGTGGGTATATATATATATTTTTTTTCTTCTTATTCTTCTTTTCATTCCAAGTAAAGCTCTATATGAAACCTTAAACATAACAAGGAATATGTACCATGTAGAAATCAATCTAGGTTTACAAAATACCTGAACATCTAAGCCACAGAAGACCCAAAACAATTATTATGAATATCTTCCTTTTTCTGACTCGGGCTACTCAATTTGTATGGGAACAAAATATCAAAAGGTCATGTATTTTCACTGCAGGTAGTACTGACCTGTAGTGGAAATGCAGTAATAGATACTATGATGGTTCCCAGCTATTGCCCCATATGTGTTGGCAGATATAAATCTTGTAGAGTCAATCTTCTTTCAGTGTATGGGTCAGAATTGTAGATGATAATGCTCTTAGGACCTTGTGTTGTACCGAACAGACTAATAAACATTGTTAATATTTCCTATCAAATCACTCCCCATACTGAAAGAATACCTCTCTTTGAAAAGCACCAGAAGTATGCACAATTGGACACTATCTCATTTTTATGCATTTTCTAACAATATCT
The DNA here is from genome assembly GCA_030762175.1 of Metallyticus violacea. Classification (NCBI taxonomy): domain Eukaryota; kingdom Metazoa; phylum Arthropoda; class Insecta; order Mantodea; family Metallyticidae; genus Metallyticus; species Metallyticus violacea. The sequence goes on from CM060836.1 coordinate 60,985,926, forward strand.
GATTCAGATAAGTGATACATAGGGGTCTTAAACTAATTAGTAGTAACAGTGAAGTAGAACAATTATAACAGTAAAAGATGTCAGTATTAGTGGCACAATATTTCACTGAATTATTTACATGTTTCAGGAGCTATTCCTTCCATAATCAGCTGTTAACTGAATAACTTGGCATGATATGTGTGGATCTTCTCATCCCAAAAAAAATAAATATTGGTTATTAATTTTGATATCCCACTACTGGATAACTTATATTGTATTGGAACCACCAGAGGTCTCCATATATCATGCTATTAGTCAGGCGCCAGTTGATGATGGGAGAAACAGCTCCTGAAATACAAAGCCCTCGTTTGGACATTTGCTTGATATTGGGAAGCACACTGTTTGCCAGCAGAGTCTGATATTCATTAGCCCCTTAAATTCAAGCACAATATTTTCTCAAACTTTTCTGTCCCTTATATTCCTTGGAAATTTTACAATGACCATTACTGCATCAACATGAGGCAAGCTCCTCTTTCATGTGCCGCCATAATGATAATGATTGGAACTTTCACTCAAATCCCTTCAGGCCAGCCTTCCTGACCTTGGGTTTTTATGTGGTTTACCCATGTCACTTGTTCATACAATGTTACATTTAGAAATGTTTAAATATACAATATAGCGTTGCATATCAGTCATATATTTCTTTTAATTAATAGTATACCATTAATTTCTTTGGTTTGATGATGATGATGATTATTTTTTTTATAGTAGTGTTTAATGCCCATTTTTACTACTGAGGCACCACAGGTGGTGGACACTGATGATACACGAGATAAAATGATTTATTGGGAAAGAATTTTTTTTTAAAGGAAGTTCCAGGCCTAAGTGTAGGGTATCTCCCCAACATTTGCTATTTATGAGGACTGAGGAAAACCTGGAGAAAACCTCAGTAAGGGAGGACGGTCCTGGCAGGATTCGAACCCCAGACCTCCCCTCATGAGTTCGTGCCTTAACGACCTTTGCCACTTGTGGCAGTTAATAATAATAATAATAATAATAATGTGATTTCTCTTTTGTAATACTTATAGATTGCAAGAATTTAAATTTTGTTCCCCTAAGACTACACAGTAATGCCACAACATATTTCATTTTATTAATTAATAAGGGCATAATTTGGCTTTTATATTCATTTTTAAAGTTATTCAACTTGCTAAGGAATTTGCTTAGTTTATGCAGCTCCTGCAGGATGAACTTCATAATTTTGTATATAACCAGAAACAAGAGATTCTATGATATCAAAAGCTATAGGTTTCTCTCACATATTTTTAGCACAGGCCTTCCATATTTGTGTTACAGTAGTTGTTCCACAGAAATGTATTTTTACATTGCTGCTCCATCTAGCAAAATATTGATTATTGGTTGATTGATTGATTTTAAAAACTTAATAAGCAGATATCTGTTCCAATTTACATTTTAATGTAGTTCAACTGAATCATACAATGATATCAGATATCTGTAAGCTAAACTAATGAATGGTAAGCCTACTTCTTCTTTTTATTTGTTTCAGTTTTTCTATGCAATCTCCAGCAGTAAGTCATCTAATATAATAGTTCTTGTCCTTGCACAAATTATGGTAAGTATAAACTAATGAATAAATTCACTTTAAAAAATAAAGAAATTGAACAAGAATGTTTCAACTTTGTCACATTTTTATTATGCTCTTCTTTAAGGGTACACTATAAGAACCAAAAATTTAAAAGTATTTTAAAAAAATTTTTTTGTTCAAATAAAAAATGAAATTGTTATTTATAGTGAACCTGAATTTCATTGCATTATTCTTTTAATTCCTTCAGTTTTTCTAAAAATAATGAAGTAAAAATATTTTGGAAAGACAATCATGTAATTTCCACTAAGATTTTCTGTGTCCAATGTAAATTGTAATTTTATTTCATATTTATAACTATACAAATCTGCAGATATCCAAATGCAACTTAAGTCATAATTAAAATGAACCATTTTTAGGGAATGTACTTCGTGTCTTCAGTGCTGCTGATGCGGATGAACATGCCACCTGAATATAGGTCCATCATCACCCAGGTCCTTGGGGAATTACAGTTCAACTTTTACCATCGATGGTTTGATGTCATATTCCTTGTAAGTGCTTTGTCATCAATTGGTTTTCTTTATTTAGCACACAAACAAGCCCCAAGTGATGCAGGATAGGAACAGTAAGCAGTCTTTTTTGCACCTTATTGCTGTAAAAGTTGACACATTTTGAAATAAGGAGACATTTCCTTGTGTTCCCATTTTAAATATGATATACTGGCAAACCATAATGTAGGTTTACTTTGGGAGCTGATTCACACTGAAGGTGTTATGTATAAGACTGACATCTAAAAGCATTGTTTATAGCTTAAAAACATAATTATAAATATTTCTCAAGTATGCTAACAGCATGGTGGAGCTGCATCATTATGCAAATAGAGCAGTTTCTATAATAATGGAAATGTGCATAACAAGATACTTTTGTCCTGAAGATTGTTTTGTATGGTTTAAATTATCCAGTCAGGCCACAGCAAAAGTTCTTTCATTTTAAGCATTAATGGTTAATCTTTTATTATACTGCAAGTAAATGTTTTTATATATAGATTATTTAATAACTTAACTCATTCTGTTTTCATATTAATGGATTAATGGATATCATTCTGTTTTGTTTTCTATGGGTATAAATGCTATCATTATCAGTTATGCATTTTAATGGAGATGGTACAGTTCCACTGTTCTGGACTTAACAGTGCACTGGAAAATCCAAGCTCCTAATTTCAGAGAGCATAAAGAAGTTAGAACTATCTATTTATTGTGAGTTGCAAATATCACTGCCTTTCTTCTTATGTATTATTTCTTTTATCTGAGGAGATGAAAATGTGTAGGTATGTCTGCTATTATTGTGATAAAGGACTATAAAAAGAATTTTAACTACAATAAACATTTTGATCATAATGTTAAAAAGAACAAAAAAGAGCTTTATTTCCTTATTAAAAATACTGAAACAAAAATACACTAATGTTGTTCTGCAGCTTTCTGCTGCTTCTTTTGCATTTCTTCATTTTGTAGTTGTTCAAGAGTTAGCAGAGACACTCCTAATTGGTCCTCACGACTGAATGGCTGAGCCATCTGGCGCAGCCAGCGCTTTGCAATCTGCAAATTTAAAATGCAATTTAGATAACTCAAATTGATATTTAAGAGAAAACTGCATAAATGCTAATGAAAAACAGAAATGGCCGGGGTGCTGTTCATTGTGATTTTCTGATGTCCTCATTTAAATTCACTCATTTTCACTATCTAATACACTGTTGACAACTGATATCACAATAATTCTTACAATAAATCTTCCAACATACCAACAAGACTTGAAAATAGATAAGCACAGTTCATCATTTGCTGATGAACAGCATTATAATTCAAATGCTATGACACAAAATATTTAGTACTATATTGAAGCATTATGCAATTAAACTTAAGTGTTTTAAAACACATTTCATTAGTGTGATGAGCTGCATTAAAATACTTCAAATCTTAAAATACAGTGAAACCAAAATCTTGTTTTCCAAAGAGTTCGAATATAGAATGAATAAGAAAATGCAGTTAAAGGAAAGCATTAAGTAAAATACAGTTAAAATTAAATGGATATTACTGTTATTTACAAAAACCTGAGTTTGCTAAATCTGTTGATAAGACCAGTAAATTATTTTGTTAATTCATGAGTCTAAGTTAAAGAAATGATCTTCAAAATCTAGGAGCCATAGCTACATACATAAAATGAACATGCATATTTAACCAACATTTGGCACAATTTCAGGTTCACCTTTTCCCTAATCAATACTTCCAGCTAGCATGTGGACTCCTTCCACTAATGACTTTTGGATGATTGTCTACACATATACAAAATTTCAGCTTAACTTCTCTGTGCATATGCCAAAGTAGTAAATATCATTAAAATCACCATATTTTCTATCAATCACTAGTAAAGAAGATAAGAGCCATCATATTGGCAAAACTACAGTCTCCATAAATGAAAGAAATGCAGATACTCAAATGCTTCTGTATACTTCAAAAGATAAGGATTAAAATATGATTTGCATTTGCAGCCTGTTATTTAAACGCATTTTTATGCACAGTTTCCGCCCTCTCCCTTCTAACTGAGTGAATAGTCTTTCATTCACATCTAATAAACTATCTTTGGGATTAAATGTAACACAGATCCATTATTTTTAAACTGTTAATGCAATAAGATTATATTATTGGAAAAAATTATATGATTTATATGCAAAAATTCTGGAACTGACTGAGGCTGAAAAAATTTTTGAGAGAATACATATGGGAATATTGTTTCTTAATTGCAAAAACAGAAATCAGTAGAGTTCACAAAAAATATATGGATAACTGCATTACAGTAAGCATGCTTACTATTCAGTCATACTATTTGCATTTCCTGATGAAGATTCCTCCAAGTTGATTATTAAAATGGTGAAATTACAGAAAATATAATTCATGACACTATTAAGATACAGTAGGGTCTTGATCTGTTTTTTCTGGGATTCAGTGCTCAAATAATGTGGTTCTGAAATATGTTCCATTTTAGCCTTTGCATTAATTGTTCCTCCAAGTATTACTTTCCTTATTCAGAAATTCTGGTCCAGCTAAACTCAAGCCCTAATTTGTTTTCAAGAAGAATTAAAATTTTAAGCAGTAAGAAACGCATAACTGCCAAGAGTTTTTGAAACACATTATACCAAATCTTCTTGGAAAGTCTTCCAAGAATGTCATGTATTGTGATGGACATTAGAAGGTGCCCTTGCAGTTATTCAAGCTTTATTGGCTGTCAAAGTTAGCATGTGTGCCCACATGGGTATGTAATCAACATAATGATATGTTTTCACTTCACACTGTGCTTCCTGGTTTAAGGAAGTTGTAATGGCAGCTCACTTGCTGGACAGTCATTGGAAATCTGCACATGGGCAGCAGACGGTGGTAGCATAGTCCACTTGGAATGCATGCATCAAGAATTGGCAGACTACATTGCACTGAGCACAAATGGGGATGAGATGAAGGAACAATGGCAGAATGAGTGACAGAGTAATTCACATAACTGGAGAAAACCTGCTGTCACACATTCCACTTACAGCTACTGGATTCAATCCCATGTAGCTGATAGGAGGAAAGCATTGGTCATGGCATCTCCATCCTTTTCATTGCTAGTCTTAAAGTTTTAATCCTTGTTAATTTTTTTTATTCTTTTTATTGTTGATCCTATGTTTCTCAATTCTTCTTGTTCTTTGGACCACTTGCATTTTGTTACCTTTTCTTCATCTACTCAAATTTGATATGAAGCAGCTGACAAATAGATCGGAATCTTCAAGGAGAAGCCTTGAGTAATAGAAGTAACAAAGAAAATCCTTTTGTAAAATGTTGCTGTAGCTGTAGAGTATGATTAGTGCTATTCATATATATGAATATATATATATATAAAGAAAAAAAAAATATATATGAAAGTAATTCAAAAAGCCATGGTGAAAAAAAGCAAGAACAGAATAACAGTTCTTTATACCTATAGCAATCGATCTGATAATAAAAAAATCATTGGAAGCTGTGGAAACCAAAGTGTTTTAAGAACACAATTTGCTGGTGTTCCTATAGTTATCCTATAATAAAGGTATCTTCATTAACTTTCTTTGTGAATTGAATTCTGCCATATAGAAAATTATTTTACTTATACACATCTGTGCTGTATATCACAAGAAATGGTGATCTGTTCTAATCTGAGTATAATTTTTTATTGCATGCAATGTACTCATTCAAGAGTTGTATAGGAAGCACCTTATTCAAAAGGCCTGCTTGATACCAGAAAGGATTTGGGCATGAAAACAAGTATCTTACATGCTATTCATTTTGTAACATCTGCTTGGCATCAGGTGTCTGTCAGCACAATTTTCAACTGCTTTACCAAGCATCATGAGTTGAACATTCTAATGAATGTAAGGAATGGATTTAAATCATTAATGACATCGGCTTTATGACTTGTATATGCTGTTAATGATCACTTCCTAACAAATTAAAGTGGAGGATGTGTGAATACAATAGATACTGGGACAAGGGCAAGTAGAATTAATGAGGGAGTGATGATTAGGATCCTATAGCTCACATACTGCCAACATTCACTACAGTAATTAAATCTGTCGTCTAACACTCTCATGCTTCACTAACCTTAAAAATATTCAGTACCGGTTTCAAAGACACGTTATCTCTATCTTCGGCCGTGGATGACTGGTGTAAAAGGCTGTTGTTACGTAGTATCTAAAGCAATGTTCTGCTCTGATGAAACTTTTATGAACTTAAAATTCATATTTTCTTCCTTCGGAATGTCAAAATTCATCAAATGATCCTTATGTTTGTAGATGTAATCTTTCCCCAAATATCCAATTCTACGGGTCCTTGTACAGCTCTCAATAATTCAACTTTTTCCTTTACATCATGATTTTTGATCCAAAAGTGATATGCCACTGCTGATTTTTCTATCTGTTTGTATTTTAAATTTCTCATATGTTCTTTTAGACGTATTCCCACATTCCTCTTAGTTTTTCCTAAGTAGATGTTATCACATTCAGTATATGAAATGTGGGGATATGTTTAAAAGAACATATGAGAAATTTAAAATACAAACAAACAGAAAAATCAGCAGTGGCGTATCACTTTTGGACCGAAAATCATGATATAAAGGAAAAAGTTGAATTATTGAGAGCTGTACAGGGACCGGTAGAATTGGATATTTGAGAAAAGATTTACATTTACATAAGGATCACTCGATGAATTTTGACATTCTGAAGGAAGAAAATATAAATTTTAAGCTCATAAAAGTTTCACCAGAGCAGAACATTGCTTTTGATACTACATAACACCGGCCTTTTACACCAGTCATCCACGGCCGAAGATGGAGATAATGTATCTTTGAAACCGGTACCAAATATTTTTAAGGTTAGTGAAGCATGAAGAGTGTTAGACGACAGATTTAATTCATGTGAGCTTCACTGATATGAAAATTTTTTTTAAAGTTTTTACAATTTTTAAAAAATTTTAATTCACTACAGTGCTATATATGAGCAAATGAAAATGTAAGATAATATATTAATGACTGTAATGGCAGTGCGCAGAAAACATTTTGAAAGTAGAAAGTGAGCATCTGAAGATAGGAGAGATTCTCCCGAAATGCCTTTTACTTTTATGTAAGTAAATGGAGTTTAGTGTAAAAAAATGAATACCTAAGTTTAGGATATATTACCACTCCAGTGTCAACAGCTTCGTAAGTACAATATTTATAGAAATTTAATGTTTCAATTGCAATGAAAAGTAGCAAGAAATATTTTCAGTTACAGATTTTACCAAAACAAATTTATATTTAGCTCTATGTGTGGTTTTATATTTACTTAAACATGTTTTTACAGCATTCATTTTAGCAAATTCCCAAGGACTATTGCTGTTGTACCCTTAAAATGTTTTTGAAAAATTTCTTTAAAATTTCCATTGATCCTACCTCTTAGGCACCAAAAATGACAATGAAAAACGTGTGTGTGCGTGTGCACATGCCTGTTAACACACTAGTGATTATAATTTTTGTTTTTTCTCAATTAAACTCGGCATATATAACCATCAATTAATGATTTGTCAAGTTCATTAACCAGCTATATTAGACCATTCGGGGTATGGGCAAAAATTTAAAAATTCCTCTAGCACCTGCAATTTTTTACTTTTCTTTGCAAAACTTGGTATAGTTCATTAAATTAAATTAATAAAAATAGTTTCTAAAAATCAGAGCAATCTGGTCATTAGGAATCAGTACCTGAAAACTGAGTGGGGGTTAAAGTGAAATTTAAAAATTGCTCTAGCAGCCACAATTTTAAATGTTTATAAAAGGAAACTCAGTATATGCCATTCACATTAAAAAAGAAAAATAATTTCTGAAAACCAGTGAAATCAGAGTATGAGGAATAGTGTTTAAAAATTGATCTATGTGCTTTTTTTGCACTTAACTTGGTATTTACCATTTAAATAAAATAAGAAAAATAGTTCCTGAAAATCAGGGAAATCCAGCCATTAAGAGCCATGGTATCTATATAATCCAAGATTTAAAAATCACTCTAGTGGCATTAATATTTTTTTTTCACAACTAAATTTGGCATTTGCCATTTGAATAACATAAGAAAAATAATTTATGAAAAAGTTAAAGCAAAATTTAAAAATTGCTCTAGCAGCTGCATTTTTTGTTTTTTCTCAACAAAACTCACAGCCATTAAAATAAAACAGGAATAATATTTTCTGAAATTCAGTGAAATCAAATTATTAGAAGTGGGGATCCCAAAATTTAAAAAGCACTCTAGCGGCACCAATATTTGTTTTTCTGCAACGAAAGTTGGTATATACCATTTAAATAAAATATGAAAAACAGTTTCTGAAAATCAGGGAATTCAGGCCATTAGGAATGGGGGTTTACCTAAAATCCAAAATTTAAAAATCGCTCCAGCGGCACAAATTTTTTTTCTATACAACAAAACTGAAATAAAATAATAAAAGTAGTTTCTGAAAATTAGAGAAATTGAACCTTTAGGAGTAGGGGTTAAAAACCAGAATTTAAAATGCACTGTGTTTAATTTTCTCCTTATTGTTTTAAAATAAAAGGACAAATTAATTCAGTATATTAATTGTATTTATAACATTGCATATATTTTATATTTAATAAAAGCATCGTTGTGAGGATAGCAAATGTGAAATATTAATCTAATATGCATTTGAGAATTATATTTGTAGGTAAGAGAGCTTTCTAATAACTTTCAGAAAACTTTTTCATTAAACGTTTTTACTACAATGTATTAAAATTAAATTTCAAAGCTAATGAAAATCAATGGAGCTGTCAATTGTATATTGTTGATTGTGTATATTTGCTTAGTACATTGTAACTGTTTTTAAATAGTAACATGTTTTTCTATTTTTGAAATATGAATATCTTCTTAAATACACAATGTAATTCGAAACTTTCTGTTATTTGTATATTTTAGTAAATGTAAATATATCAAGGGCTTGGTTCATAAACATAGTTACACTTAAAAATGTTTAAAAATACCAACACAGCATAGCTTTGTCTACAGTGGTCATGTATTTCATTTAATTTCTAGTATACCAATAATATTAATAATAATAATAATAATAATAATAATAATAATAATAATAATAATAATAATAATAATGTTTATTTTCTGTGATACTTATAGATTGAAAGAAGAATTTTAATTTTGTTGTCCTAATACTACACAGTAATGTCATAACTTTTTTCATTTCATTAATTAATAAGGCCATAATTTGGATTTTATATTCATTTTTAAAGTTATTCAAGTTTCTGAGGAATTAGCTTAGTTTACGCAGCTTCTGCATGACAGACTTTTGTTTCCTTTTCCTTCCCTGTTGCCCTTCAAAATAACTAATCAAGGTTCCACTGTACCTCAAGTTCACAGAAATGGTTGCAATTTCACTGGACTGAACTTACTTGAACAGCTTCCTCTGTGGACAGATTACATAAAGAATCTTTCAAATGCTCTTGGATCCATTTTGGTAATTTGCTTCGCTTATCAGATCTTGAGAACCTCTGAAAATTTAAGCATTGCAAACTATAATCACTAAAGACCAGAATTTGCATTTTGAAATATATATAGCATTAATATAAGTGAATAACCTTCCTAAAATTCTCAGTAATGCAAGTGGATTTTTTTCTATAACAGACATTAGATAAAAAATAAAATATGAATGTAAACCTTAACCAGTCATAAAACAGAAGGAAAGTGAATACTATTATGCATACTTTGTGAAGGGAGGATATTTATCGTGTGTTGGAGAAAAGATAAATCTACACATAAGTATATACAGACAGGACCAGGAAGTTTGCATGCAAAGTTGTGAATACTAAGTACAATTGATATTTTGAAGATATGCTTTCATACTAACTTTGTCTGCAAATATCATGATACCATAGTCTGTCTTGCCTCTTAGAGCTCTTCCCACACATTGTGCTGCATGTCTCATTGCATCAAAAGTCAAGAAGTCATTTTCACGAATCTGGAAAACAAAGATATTTTATAAAATCGTATTCATGTGTCCATTTTAGAAGTTAAAAATCAGTCAAGTCCAGATATGAAGCCTTCCACTCTTGATATTTGATTTTTAAAGCTCCAAATAATATCCATAGTTTGTATGTTAATATTTCCTGAATATGAAGCCTTCCATTATACCATCCAAGAAGTTAAATCTTATGATACTAGGAATGTATTTTCATAATCGACCCATATAAAATGTTTAATATTTCATTACCTTTAATATGGAAATTGTTAACTGCTATTAAATCAGTGATCACTTTTTATCTATCAAATGCAACATACGAGAATATACATATTAGAATAGAACAGAATATTTATTTAACAAATCTATATATCATTTTTAAATCAATCACATTTCAGTCACATTTGTTAGTACACAACTTTACCTATATATACCATTCTACAATTATCTTGAATATTATTAAATAATTTTGCAAATTATAACTCACTATACTTCACTACACTACATTGCTATATCTCCTGTGGCCTGATATACCCAAACCTGCATTATCAAGTTATAGGGCCCTTCCTACTCTTTCAATTACCCCTCATAATAATCTGCACTTCCTTTGTTGCCTTGCTAACTAATTTTTTTCAACCATTTTGCTCTCACCTTACCTAAATAAATGCCACTTTCCATCATGACTTTTCTTGATTTAACATTCAACATTTTCTTTCTAGGAAAAAGCCATAATCATTCCAATTAAAGAGGAAAGACAAACCAACAAGTACGTTAGACAGTTATAGGCCTATATCCTTAACCTCAGTACTAGCTAAAACAATGGATAAAATGGTCACTACAAGATTAACTTCCTATCTGGAATCTCAGAATCTCCTTTCAGACCATGAAGCAGGTTTTACAAAGCACTATTCAACAATTAATCAGATTTTACATTTAACACAAGATATTCAAAATGCCTTTAACAAAAAGAAACAATGTTTACTCTCTTTGTTGACTTCAAAAATGCCTTTGACAAAGTGTGGAGAGAGAAGCTTATTTATAAGAAAGTTCATGAATCTATTATCACAAAGGTACATAGCTGTAAAACGGAATAATGTTCTCTCTAAATGGCAAATGGCCTTCCTCAAAGTGTCTCCAGTCCAATTTTTTTTAATATTTTCATAGATGACATCAACAAGATATTAGCTGACTTCTTAAAGGCAAATATGAAATTGGGATTGATTGGGATCATGCTAACAATGAAGGCAACCACCTTTGAAACATATCCAAGTAAGAGGAACTAAATTAGTGAAATTTGAGTGATTTCCTCAATAATAATTTGTTATATTAAAATATGAAATTGTTTGCAGATATAGCCATGTGTATTAGCCAAAAAAATTAGCAGAATAGACTACATTACAAAAAACTAGAAAATTATCAATAACATGGAAACATGGGCATCTACCAACAAGAGGAAATAAACACTAAAAAGACAATTTTCCAGGTTTTCAGTCTTCAACACACTGCAGATGAGTTAGAGCTTAAAATCAATAATGAAGTACTACAAGAGAAAGAACACATTAAATATCTTGTTATAACACTTGACAAAAAACTTTCTTTCTCTGAACAGATCAACAATATAACTAAGAAAGTGAATAAGAAGAACAACATATTAAGAAGACTAGCAGGAGTAAAATGGGTAGGATCCATAGGTCTCCTAAATGACACATACAAATGATACATAATGCCAATCTGCTCTGTGGAAGTGAGATAATGTCCACAATAAACTACCAACTTAAAACTAAATTGGATACAACACAATCTAGGTCCTTATAATAAAAGGACCAATTGTTACAATGCGAGCATAACTAACAATCTGCCAATTAAAATAGAGCTAGGTATATACACGGGAATAAATGGTTTCAAATTTCTGACAACATAATGATTAAAAACATAACAGACTTTCAAAAATTACATAGAGAAAGAAAATTTAGACCAAATTTTAAAAATAAACACTAATTGTCATTACACCAACTGATTCTTTACAATATATAGATACCAACGTGAAACTAAATCTGGATACAATGGTCTCCAAGAAGAACGAACCACCTGATGTAATAAGATTGATAGCACTTATAGGTAGTGCCAGGGATTTTGGCATGTGAAAATTTTAATGGAGAGCTATGGTGCAAGTCACTTATCTTATGACACATAAGATGATGATGTAACTTGAAGAATGATGCAAGTTGAGATGGGATATGTATAAATGGAGCAGAGTTGGATAATCACTGTAAAGCATTGTAACCTTCGGCTCCCACATACACTTGAACAAAATTTTATAATTTGTAATGGGGTTTCCATATAAACAAATATTGAGTTTCACCTTATTAATTCACTCACTGTCTCCTCCTCCTCCTCCTCCTCCTTCTTATTGATAAATTCAGCATGATACATGTAACAGTTACTACCCTACAGTTTAAATAGCTTTCGCTTTTGTTCTTTCTACTTAAAAAATTCATGTTTTGGTCCTTTAAAAGACCTTCTTAACAGAGTTTAGTTATATTTATCACCAAAAATTCCAGAAAAGCAGCCAGAATTTTAAAGAAACAGAATACTTTCACTTTCTATTTTCGTTGTTTTCTACCTTGAATAAAGAAAGAACAGAGGGTTTGTTTCAAATTAGTTTTGGGCTTTTTACAAATCGTATGCATGTTTGAGGAACAGCATTTTATAATTAATTCATTTTCACAAAATTCTTTACTTTCTTCAAGCAGTGTTCCAAAAATAAGAGGAACAACATTCAATCAGTGTGTAAACTTCATCAAGAATTCAAGTCATTGATTACAACCAAAAAGAATCACACCCATAATAGCCTGAATGTTATCAAGAGTCAAGTTGCCAGTTAGTATCAAGTAATCTAGCCTAATTTCATTTAGATGGCAATAAATTTTCTAATGACCTCAAACTATCAAGAGTAAAGTTGTAAACAAATGTTCAAGGAGTAATGCAGTAATTTTCACGCACAAATCAATTAATTTAATCTGATGGATTGTGCATATGGAAAGTTGTCCTAACCTCTTGACCTCTTGTGGCACTCAAGAAGAGCATATATCACTTAAAACATTTTGCCTAGTTTACTGATAATTACTCTAGGCCCACTGAGGCAGAGTCTCTGCTACTGATTGTTTGAGCCTGATACTCCAATAATGACAATGTACACTTTCTGCTTAAGTTCATCATGGAACTGCAAATACCTACATCTGTGCATGCAGTTAATCAAACACTTGTAATTCAAATCTCAAATAATGAAGTGTTGTGAAACTTGACATGAGGTTTAGCAAGTTGACTTGCCTTCCCTACTGTACATCATAATTGCAATATGCTGCATTCCTCCAAAACAATTACAGTCTCAGAGCTTATTGATCGCATCTCATATATGACAAGCAAAACATGAAATGCTGGTATGTTCCCATTACACAATGAGGAGGCTGATTTCAGAAATTATTGGCTTAGGACTAAGCTCATTCATATGGATATGACTTAACACTTGAAGAGCCTCAGTGGTTATTTTGAAGCTTTACTTCAAAAAAGGATACAATGACACACTTGAATACTATTCACATACTTAGCTGAAAGATTCAAAAAACAGCAAAGCATTGTTGTACAGTATATAAAAAGATAGAAGAAATGAAAACATCTGTACTGCAAACAACAATATGCATCACTCTTACAGTATATCAAGGAAAGAAGAACAAAAATGTTCTGGTTGTCAGCTCTCTACACCCAGATTTTGATATGTCAACAGGACAAAAGAAGTTTCCTGAAGCAATATCATGCTACAATTCTAAAATTTGGGGTAGCCATGCTGGACCAAACGGCAAAGAAAATATTTTGAGACCAGCAACATGCAGATGGCACGTGAATGTATTTTATAATATACTTCATCTTTCAGCAATAAATGCCTGGATTGTTTAAAGAAGTAACTTGAAGGAAGATTCCATGTACGAAGTTCCTTCTTCAACTTGCAGAAAAACTGCTACAAAGCAGTACATCTTCCAGAGATGAGCAGAAGACTACAGAAAACTAAAAGATACACAAATGCCAAATGCTCTCCAAATGTAAAAAAAGTAAAACATATATCACATATGGATAGTGCTCATACAAATGGCTGTTTATGTACTTTGTTTTTTACAATGAAAAATGTGACTTTATCTTTATGCACTTTGTAGCAAAATAATATTCATATAATAACCATGAAAGTTAATCTGTTTATGTGAAATTTAAATTACATGACATTAATAGCAATATAATAATATCATAATAAATTAGGTCACTGTTTTTTTGCATATATGTCAATATTAAAAGATAGAAGAAATGATATTATTTACTTTAAATTAACTGGGTCAATAAATCTGTGAATAAACAAAACAAAACTGCCACTAGATGAAGATGTATGAAATAACTTGCATGCAAAAGTGCACCTTAAGCATTATTTCCAGTGTTAAAAATAGCCATTAGTGGTTCTTTTAGGTATACATAGAGTAAGACCCTTGCAATGTTAAAATAGTTGCAGTTAAATAAAGTACAGAGTTGGAGGTAAAATATATTAATACATTTTAGTAGGTGTTTACACTTGTAGACTTAGATTAAATCAGTTTCCACAATCAAAATTTTATTTGCTTTTTATATAAACATTTGCTAACCAGGAAAGGACACTATCATATTGTCCATTTTCTTTGCACAGCAGAAACTGAAAATAAGGAGATGCACATTTGAGTAATCTGTTCAATGGGCCTTAACATTTGAGGTATGAACCTTCAAAAATTGTATGCTTAGCAAAAGTTTCTATATTGAGAGTAACTGAATACTTTAATAAGAAAATTAATAAATATAATAAAAATAATTACAAAATGCGCATTTCTGTGATATCTTCATTTTTCAATGATTATTTTAGGAGTACACTCTAAAATAAAACAAGCATTTTGTCATGCCCTTGAAAAGAGGAGCAGGTAGATAATGAGTTGAAAATGGATGATTAATTTTTACTGCACAGATAGCTGTTGATTATTCTGCAGAATGTCTTTGTTTAATTTTCTATACCATTGCTCCTCTCTTTCAATAAATGAACACACACACAAAACCTCTCTTTACGATAAATATATATTATTATTTTACTATATTTAACAAAATCCAACAATTCTAAAATATTAAAACTACTATTTTCTTTAAGATGTTATATAATTGCGTATTATATGAAGGCTGTTCAATAAAGAATGACCACAATTTTTACATGCATAATTTCTCAAGCTAAAATTTAAGATTACAATATTTTATTAGCTTAATGCATAATGTAAACATGATATTAGTTTCATTGTTGTCATTTCTGGTTCCCTTTTGTGAGTGGAGTAAAGTTGAGATATATTCAGCATGGCTACATGTGACATGAGACAAACAATATGCTGCTCTGTAGTTCTGCTTTTATTTCCACAAGTCTTCAGCTCAGGCCTATGAAATGTTAATAGAAATGTTGTGGAGAGTTTGTTCTATCCTACAGTACAGCTCGAAGGTGATTTAAAATGTTTAAAGAGAGGAAGCAATCAATTTTAAAGGAAGGTGGACCCGATGCTCCAGTTTGTGCCCAAAGAAAACAATAACAGAGCTGCTGTCATTGTGAGACAGGATCATCAAATAATATTAAGAACACTTTCAGAAATTCTGAACTGGGCTCCACCCACACATTGATAACTGAAGAGTTGCACATGTGATGTGTTTGTCATGTTGGGTTCCAAGATTGCTGATTTACCAAACAAAAGGACATTTGCATGCGGATGTGCAAGCAGTTGAAGATAATGTTACATGAAGATGTGGAGTTTCATTTAAAGGTAATCATTGCTGGAGAAACATGACTACATCATTTTGATCCTAAAAGCAAACAGAAAAGTTTTGCAGGGAAATCTTCATATAATCAACACCAAAAAAAGCAAAAGGGTTCAGCTGGAAAAGCTATGGTCATATCATTTTTCGATATTCAAGGAATAGTTTACTAGCATGTCATACCTGTAATTGCGCAATACTACAGAGATGTGCTGAAAACATATCACATGCAAAAGGCCACATTTAGGTGCAACAAGATGGATGCTGCACCATGATAATGCATGGCTGCACATTGCAATGTTGTTGAATATCTCACAAAAATCTTGTAAGGTGTGTATCTAACCTCCTTATAGTGCAGATTTAGCTTTGTGTGACTTTCCTTTTCCTCAAATTGAAGAAATACCTTTGTGGGAGGCATTTTCCATCATCAAAAGTAGCGGTGAAGGCTGCAAAGGTTATTGTAAAGGACTTGTCAAAAAATGGTTTCCAGCCTGTCTTTGAAGACTAGCAGATATTGTAGCTGACTTTCACACTTTATTTATCTTTTTCAGTATTTGAAAATAACGCGTACAAAGTTTTTAAAAAATCATAAACCTTATTTAACATTTCAAACATTAAAATTATGAGTAGGAGAAACTGTGAGTAATGTTTTCATTGCATTCTTGACCCACTTTTTTTTAAAGAAATGGTCATTTTCATAAATGAATGTACAAGCTAATGTTGCTCGATACCTTGAAAAGAATACTTAAGAGCTAAACATCTTAATCCCTAAGCACTACATCCATACTATTATGTATTATTATATATTATCCCTTCTCTTTATTATTGATGCTGTGTCTATGCTTTTTGTGATATGAACTCCTTTGGTGAAACTATAATTTAATTCTGATTCCTAAATGCAATCCAACAGTTAAATCTATTGTTTGCTAATACAGTGTGCGATGAATACTTGCAATTCCACCTTTATTTCTTTTCTTCTTTCTTTCTTTCTTAACATACATACCTGAAACTGATCCCTGAGATATTCAAGACGAGCTCGCAAAATTCGTGACTGTGTATACACATAGGGAATTCCAAACATTAACACAGCTCTGCCAAGATGGTGATCAAAGTCCACTCCTTCTGATACCTTGCCACGTGCAACAGATAGCAATACAGCCCCACGTCCACTTTCACAGGCCTAAACATGAAATTCAAGATATGCAACAAATCATGTAATTATGAGAATTGAATAAAAATTAATACTTTCAATTTATAACTCTGCAAAAATCCATATAATCTAAATAACAGAAGCAAAAAAAAAAAAAAAAGCATCAAACTCACTGTTTTATTCATTTTATTGATGGTTTTAGTCACATCCCTTTCTCCAATTCTCTCCTGATAGAATAACATTTTGAAAGCTTTCATTAAAAAATTAATATCTTCAGCCTTTAGCTATTTCCTTAGTTCTTTCCCTGTTTCTATTGGTTTGAAATTAAACAAGGCCAGTTTTGAGCCATAGATTTATTTATTCTGGCAGAGCTAAAGTCATTAGGCCTTCTCTTCCACTGTACCAGTCTGATACTAATAATAGGAAATGTCTTAAGATTTTTAATAACCACTTCTCAATTAGCTCTAATTAAACTGTGCCAACAGTACCTATACTGTTCCATTTCAAAGATTATACTACATCATTTCTTCACACAACTGATTCTCTCTTGCTAAATATACAGTACAGCTATCTAAGAGCAAATAGTTTCAGTTTTTAGTGCTATCAGCCATTAAAGTAATAAGATAAGAGATATTAATCTTCATTCAAACCTTATTTTAAGAAATACTGCTAATATCTAAGAAACCTGAAACTTAATGTATTATATAAGTTTACCTATTACATACAAAAAACCCGGCCAGGACTGATGAATTTTTTTGGGCATAAAAATCCTAAGTATGGCTTCCTTCAGAAGGGAAGTAAAGCCATGGGTCCCATGTCATACATTTACGGCACGATAAAGAACCTCAAACCTGAAAAAAGAGGCCTCTGAGCAAAATTTGTTTCACGCCGTTTCATGCCTTGAATAGAATGGGATGCTGATGACCTGAGATGTTAAAGAGCATCCGTAAATAAATCAAATAAAAAAAAAAACATACAAGAAATATTTAGAGATTTCTGCAGTTAATAGATTTCATTCTTCCTAAAATTTTTCAAGCTGTAAGTTCAGAAGTACAACACAAATATGATGTTGATGATATCTAATGTTAATTCACTTTTGAAGGAAAACTAATATACCAAAGGAAATGTGTCTAAATGCTACTTTATCATAATTTCACATTGAACCACTGGAAATAAATGCTGATCATTCTAAGAAAGGCATTCAACCATAGCTGAACTGAAATTTTTAGTATGCACTGAGCTCTTTTATGAATAAAATTAATTCTTGAGCAATCTAATAAAATGAACTTTCCGGGCTTGTTGGCCATGATCCAGCAGATGTTAAAACACATGATGTTTTGCCCGTCTCTCCATCCGGCATCTTCAGAGGATGACTGACAGATAGACAGGCAAAACGTCAGGTGTTTTAATGTCTGCTGGACCTCAGCCAACAAGCCCGGAAAGTTCATTTTAGTGGATTAACAAAGCCTAAGTAATTATAACTTGAACAATGCTTTACTCAATGTCTTTAATGTCCAATAGAATGGTATTATGTATTTCCTTCATATCTGCCAAATAAGAAACTTGAGAACTGAACTCTCTCACTACAGATGGAGAGTTTATATTTAAGGTTTAGATCCCTTCCATCCATTTGATAAGAGCCAATACTACCACCAGCTTTTTCAAGGAAGGAACACAGAAGTTAAGGAAAGGAATGTAGTACAATGCTAATACCCAAGAGATTCAATTTGGCAGAATTCATACAGCAAGTTCCAAACACAAATTTCACAAAATCAAATCCTGTTCTTGTTTTATCTCATGTAGCAGTTTAAGCAATATGAGAAATATGCCCAATGCTATAATAGTAATTGTAAAATAATGGAAATGGTGATGCATTTTTATAAATTGCTTAAAGCTTTTTAATATTCCATATCCATGTCTTTGGCTATGAGTTAAAAGATAGTACAAATGGATGCTGAAGTTATCTGGCATTTACATTTATAAAATATGGGAAAACATCTATTAATACATTTTCAGCATAATTTGTTACACTAATGAATCCAGCCTGGAACAGGAACCATTAGCTGACATGCAGCCAAACTATAGTGGTTGATATGGTGTCAGCAGCAATTTACATATCTTTTGAAATGTTACTCACTTCTTTTATCAAGCAAATAAATTAGCAAAACTGTATATAAGAGCATGTACTTCCTAAGATATTTGAGCATTTACAAAAGGAAAGCAAATAAGATAAAAACAAAATAATCAGTTGAATACATCATTTACATGCCGTTTCACTAACATCTGTTCAGATTTATTTTTAAAAAATCATTTAAATTTAACTACTAATTGGAATGTTCATTTCATCAATGCTAATTTGTGTAATGCATTGCTCAACTCATTCTTAAGCTTGAAAATCTGATATCTACTCTTTAGAAAGCTGACATATTGTTCATTATATCATAAGACTACTGTATAAATAATATGTTGCTTTGGTCTTACAGAATATTTGAAGGTTATGTACTCTCAAAGATATTTGTTACACAGAAACAATTCTTAATTGAGATGAATAATTAAAAGCAGATATCAAAATATAAATTAAGCTTAGAGTACTAGTAACATGCAATAAGTAAGACATGTTCTGAGCAAATCTCATGTAAGTGAAACCATAAAGCATGCTATAAATATTTCAACTCAGAAGAGATTATTAATGCGTGTTTCACTGTGTTCGATTCCAAATTGAATTAATATTGAAAATGAAGTACTTCATACAATCAGCTATTGTGCTATAAATATCTCTCAGGGGCCAAGCTTCTGTTTTGTTTGAGTCTGTTCACAGAACTATTAAGACATGGAGTTAAGTAATACTACTATATTTCTGAGTATTGGTTTGGCTGTTATCAACTGCTATTAATTTTACTAAATTCAAAGCTCTGAAGCACAAAGAAATTTCAATGCTCTTTATCATTTGAAGACATTTATGTTCTATTATGTCTCAAAATAACTAAATTATATGGAAATTTGTTATACATATCACTTAGACAATGTAGACAACAATAAAGTGGCTACAATTTTTGCTTCAAAAATTATAATTTGTAGTACAACAAACCTTAATATAGTTGAGAAGAGCAAGGCTTGTTTCGGCAGCATCCTGAGTTTCTATGAAAAGTAGCTTGTTGCGCTGGAGATTATCCACAACACCCTGGTCATACCAGCTGGCTACCACTGATTCCAGGTACAGGTATGATGTAAAAAAGCACACTACTCCATCAGGTACAATAGATGATACCTCAACCAACAGCTGCCCATAGTTTCTGACAACAGCAACATCCTCTCGTGTCTCAAATCTAGATGATATTGCCACTTGGTCATTACCCTTGGATACAATCTGCAAGATGATGATATCACATGCACCCTGTATATTATTATAAATAAAGAAAAGAATAAAAATATATAGGAGAAGAGTCATTTAAATAACAAAGGTGAACCAGTTAAGTCATGTTTCAACTTAAAGTTACAATGACTGTAGAATATCATTGTGGTTTGGCTGGTTCACATCACAGAACCTGAGAGACACAAGATCCAATGTTGATTGTGGTTGACCCAGGTACTTGTACAGGTTCATCTCTATGGCTAAATTTCAGAAAAAAATAAATAAATAATATGCCATGATTCAGCTAGGATCTCTAATCTCTTAGTCATATAGGCTGCTTGCAGCATATGAATCAGCTTATCTTATTTTCACAAACTGTTTATGTAGCACATGCTGTTAATTTTAGATCATGAGCAGCTAATATAGTAAAATTTCTTCATAATAATTAAACAATTCTCTCAAAACATTTTGAAGTTGCCACAAATACTCTTGAACCTATTAAATTCTTCAGTGTAATCATGGTTCTATCAATATGTTAAAAACAGGAACAGAAACATTAATTATTTTGCACATGAAAATCTCTAGTTAAATAGTTTCATAGGAATACAAAAGTTCGTTACCTACATCCATAGTTATTTATTTCACTTCATGTCCTAAAATACAATTCTGAAACTACAGGGTATGAAAACAGCTACATTTTAGTAAAGGCTGCACTTTAAGATCTGTTCCTTAGTATTACCATGCCATACAGTAATCAAATAATGCTTATCTGAAACGTTCTCATTAACAAATATCCATGGAAACCTGGAAGACTTTGAGCAGTGCTAGAACTTTGTACTTATCCTTCCTTGTATTGTGCTCACTTTATTCTCGATATTTCCTGATTATACAATTTACATTAATGTGTTCTGTGATTTTCCTGATGATGACTTCCATACCAATCTATTGTGGCATTAAGGAGTACATATTGCAAGCTTTCAAACGTAATATTTTGGGAAAAGACCAAAAGCAGGCCATGGGCTATGTCAACATCTATTGGACATTCATAAGTTTTCCCAAAATTTAGTGGCCATTGTCCGAGATCTGTCTTTTCCTGGGAATTAAAGACAGTGCCCAATATTCAATGTGAACAGAATTTCAATATTCAAATACATTCAGACGGTCATCCCAAAATGAGGTTTCTCCCTTTTTTTCCCTCTGAAAAGCAAACACCATCAAATTAGTTTCTTGGATAAGAAATTTAATTAGGGTATGTTGGCAGCCCTGAAGCAGATTCATTAAATGATACTCACTACTTTGACAGTAGTTCGCCAGATATGTTGGTGTCACTGCAAATAACATCCAATTGTGAACTGTATGCAGTAAGACACTTTTTCACAGCACAAAACTGCTGCAAATACTCATCATTAGTTAACCTCTATTTAAGAGGAAATGTGTAAACACATTCAGATAGTTTGACAATAACCTCATTTAAGAAGAAGTGTGTAAATACATTCAGACAGTTTGACAATAGCCTATTTATGGAGAAGTGTGTAATATTCAGATAGATTGACAATGACATGCATCATTCATGGAAGGATGTGAAAACTTGCATGATGAACACTGCGCCACAAGACTGGTAACAGTGATGTTTTCAGACTGTCAGGATTTTACCAGTGCATTACTTGTCTGACAGAAATGCAGTTAATGTTGAAAGATATCTTGATGCAACTTAGAGCTGCGATCAAATGGAAATGCCCTAAGTGTTTTACTTACAAAGTTTTGCTACAACATGACAATGATTACCCACACTCATCTGAAAGAATTCAAAAACTTGTTTTGGAACTTCAAATGAGAATTTTCTGTCATCCACCCTTTCCTCCTGATCTTGTACTGGGCATTTCCATCTTTACACTGAACTCAAGAACCTCATAAACCAGCAATTTGAAAATGAAATAAAAATTATAGTGAACAGTGGTTGTACATAAAGATATAAAAAATTGGTGCTATGATACCAAAAATGCTTTGAAAAAGTTGGTATCATGTGAAGAAATATCTTAGGAGGTACAGAATATTATTGACTCTATTTGCAAATATAGAAGTGAATTAAAATGTTTCCCACAATAGGGAAATTTACTTATTGGATGACCCTTATAGAACACTTTATAGCATATTAAACAGAATGTTAGTTACCAAACCTAAAACAGATTAGTTAATGACAATATAATCAATATAACATTATATAATTTGATGTTTTATTTTTTACAAGAAGACACAAAATATTAGGAACCAAAAGTAAAATGCAAACTATTAATGACAATATAATTAGAAAACATTTTTTCAAATTTTTCTACTTATAATAAGGCACATAATACACTCATGAATTTAATATAGTTGAGTCAAATTTGTAACACATCACTTATTATTTAAGGAGGAAAACAAGTTTCAAGAGCTAATTGCTCCCATCCTTAGTTCCAGGTCAAATTAGCTCTTGAAACTTGTTTTCCTCCTTGAATAATATGTGATGTAAGTGTAAGTGTTACAAATTCGATTAAACTATATTAAATTTGTTGGTTTATTAAACATCACTGTTAAAAAAGTTCACCATACTTAACGAGGCACATAATGTTAGGAGTCAAACACAAACTTAACATTTACAAAGTAATGAATCCTGCATAATTTCAAGTTTTACATGTTAAAACAAAACACAGGATTTTAGGAATCAAACATAGAACTCAAGCTAATGTTTGCAACTAATTAGTACAACATATACTTCAAGCAGCTTAGATATTTTTTAATAAATTAAATCTTCCTAGATTGAAGTTTTACTAATTGCTACAAAGTAAACTCCTGTAGCATTTATAGTTCCACAGTTTCTCAAGCTGTTGACATAACTTTTCCTGGCTATATACTTTGCCTTGCAACTGCACTTTTGATATCCTTATCCACAAAACAATAAGATTTGAAAGAAAATTTATACATATATTTTAGTCATTTTTCAGGTTCTGCTTTATTTTGTGAGGTTGAATTGACTTCTTGTACATTGTTTAAGAGTTCTGCTTGCGCCTAATTTGTAGAAGCCATTGTCTATTATGTCCAAAATTACACCTAAAACATTCTCTGAATCATTTTGACTATGATTTACTTCTGGCATAGATATATAGACAGTCTCCAATTTAAGCTGCAGGATGTTTGTTAACTAATAGTTTCTTACTTTGTGCTAATGATTCCTTTGTAATAGTAATTTTTTTCACTATATTTTTTGTATGAAAATAAATTCTGCATATCATTTTCTGTTCCAAAACCCTCAGCTTCAGTATTAGATAAAGCACATATTGTGTGTACCGTTACTTCCACAAGTTTAGAAGCTCACCACAGACTATGCATGTGATTTCATCTTCTACCATCATTAAAGAATAGACTTGGAATTCAATTTGGAGATTGCATCATCTATTAGATAGGTTTAACTTAAGCCAGTTTTGAACTTCCATCCGAACATGGTTTCAATATAATGCCTTGGTTATTGGCTATGTTCTTCATAAACTGTACTAACTTCAGACAAACTTGTTCCATAATATTTCTTCTGTATTTCATTTAGCTCTTTTCACTGAGTCCTGTGATTGGTTATTGTGAAGCTTGACATGGACATCACTTCATAAAGCACAAATATTCTCTTTATCTGTATTTGCAAATTCATAATCACTGTCAAACTATAGAATATAAGGGATTCCAATTATTACAAAAATGCCATATATATGCAAAGATACATCTATTTGATTTGTTTTAAGAGGTCTTAACAGAGTGAATTTTATAGATTTTTTTTTTTGAACACTAATGATACATGAGATGAAATGATGAAATGATATATTTGGAAAGAATTTTTTTAAGGAAGGAAAAGTTCCAGGCCTAAGTTTAGAGTAACTCCCCAGCATTTGCCATTTATGAGGACTGAGGAAAATGTGGAAAAATCCTGTCAGGGAGGACAGTCCTGGCAGGATCCGAACCTCAGACCTCCCGCTCATGAGTCCATGCCTTAACGACCTCGGCCACCTGTGGTGGTGTATATAGATGTTTTAGTATACTATTATTAATCAATAACCATTACATGCTAGTGCCTGCATATCAATGAGATCAATTTAAAAATGGCAGTTCACATGATTGTTTATTAAAAATTCCTAAATCTACCTCTTCTACTGAAATGACCTTTCCTTCTGGCTCTGAATATAGAGCGAAACCAAACCATAACAATTTCTTTGGTGATAGTACAATATTTCTATTTAATTTCTTCCATCATCCAATTTTGTTCCCCATGCCCTATCAACATGTGAATATGTCATAAATATCATCTTCTTCATAGCAGCATATCTTTGAATATGTTTTGAGGTTGCCTTAAAATGTTGGCTTTTGAATCTTTAACACATTGCTGCAGACTATTATACATTTCATGAGTAAGAAATAGGTTACATTAATGTGTTCAGTTGTTAACACTAACTCCACTTACTTTTTTAAATTTTGGACTAGTTTCGGGAGAGGTTCCTCCCATCATCGGCTGCTGTTGACTGAATGCTGTTGTTCGAAACAGGGGATGGATGCCTGTTCGCTCCTGTGGTGGTATCTTGTGGTTCTAGTAGAAACTTGCTGAGTTCATCTTGTGGTTTCTACTAGAACCACAAGATACCACCACAGGAGCGAACAGGCATCCATCCCCTGTTTCGAACAACAGCATTCAGTCAACAGCAGCTGATGATGGGAGGAACCTCTCCCGAAACTACTAGTCCGAAGTTTTAAAAAAAGTAAGTGGAGTTAGTGTTAACAACTGAACACATTAATGTAGGATATATTACCACTCCATTGTCTACAGCTTCGTAAGTACAATTTTTACTTAAGAAATAGGTTGTTATAATCTTGTCTTTTTATCAATCAGTTCACAAATTCTAGAATCAAACAAACTTCAAATCCATTAAACTGGCAGACAATGAACACAATGTCAGTAGACACCATTGTTGTAGAATGTGCTATATGATATGCTGCAGGAATCCCAACCTACTCTTTCCAGTCTGAAAAATTTATGGTACATCTAAACATATAATCTACATTCTTTTTAGACAGAGAAAGGCATACTTACTATGCAGACACCACATGGTCAACACTTGCAACAGTAAACAGTGAGTGACAAAGATAACTGTAGCTAGATAAGCACAATACAAAAAGTGTTAACTTAAACCTTAGAGACTTTTAGAAGGGCACTTTCTGGCTTGAACTGGGCATTGATAACAAAGATTGGGTGATATTCGATATAAGAGTTGCTCAACAGTATTTCATTCATAAATTGCAATATTTCCACATGTTCAGAAAATAACATTCTTGCCTTGCATTATAAAATAGTTCTTATTTATTGCATAATCTATGTTTCTTATAACTCTTTTTATTCCATTACTGCTTAAGTATTGAGTAACCAACAATATCCATTGATATCCATGGGAGGTTCAGTCTGCTTCCAACTCATGATAGGTTTGATGTCTTCTAAATGGATTTTATATTGCCACCACATTGAGAAGGTGAGCAAAACTTGCAACTAACCTATGATTTAATATGTTAACTATTCCTGTTTTAGTGATAATAGTCAGAAGTTACTTACCATTGGCAGAAGGCAAGGACGTGCCAATGTCATAGTGAAAGAACTCATTATGACTGGATGAAAGTCAAGAATTTTTGGGTACATATCAAGTGGTGAAAGTGTTCCTGAGGTAATCACCACCGACTGAAAACGATCAAACACTGGCTTAATTGCTATCGAAGAATCCAGGCAACTGTAAATAAAATCATGTCACTTAACAAAATGCATAGTCTGCATACAACATTTTTGGTTTATTGTTTTTTATTTCTCTCATTCTTACTGCAGACATTTTCAGTGTTGTCTATCTAAAAGAGAAAAGCCACATTCAAGCCAAAAACACACAATGCTTTTAAGCTTAAAAGAGTGGGGTTTTTTTTTTAATACATAAATTTAATAGCTGCTTAAATACTTAACAGGAAATTCTGTCCATCCCTTTTGCACAAGTCATAAGAAATTTGTGCTTATCTTTCTGGCCATTAATTTGCTAGAACAGCATTAAACTGCCAGGAAAAAAGAATGATTATATTTTCATTATAAATGAGTCAGATACATGCCTGAAATGTAGAATGGGATTGGATACTGTTGGCGTTTTGTCATCAAAAGGTTCAACAATGATGGTGAAGCCTTTAGTATAGGTTGCAACTAAGGTTGCTAGGTGAGTGACAAGAATCAGAGGAGAGAAGTCTGTAAGATCTGCAATCTCCAGTGTACGTAATAATGATGCTAACCTCTCATGGCAAAACCTGTTAAGAAACAAATTGGAATAAATCAATTATATTCATAACGCAAACGTGAATAACAAGGTAGTTGAATTAGCAATTAAATTTTTAAATATAATTTAAATAAATGTAGTTGGTCATATATCCCTGCTTATTGTTAGATGCCATAATTTAACAGTTATTTCCGATGAAACTTCAAAACTTCAGATATATATATATTGGATCTAGGCTTTAATAACAGTTATTTAATATCAAACACATAGTACAATGTTATAATGATGCCTAAATAACAATGTTTCCAGGTTTATAAGTTTATTTTTGGGCACCTGCCAATAATCTATATATAAATGTTAAAAACATACGGTTTAACATTCTTAATTCAGCTTAGTGAAAATTTCTAATCAAAATATATATTTTATTTATGAAAAAATATTATTTTTACAACAAAATATGTCAGCTAGTTAGAGTATTAATACTTTGTTAAATAATGCACTGAATACCCATTAGTATTTTCACTAATATGCAAATATCTCTAAGTCTAAGATGCTTTTCATGTTTGCAAAACAAAATAGCATAAGTGATAAGTAAAAACCACCAAACTCTTTTACTATTTCATACAAAATTCTAAAAAACTGAAACTTCTTTGCCTCACAGTTGTCAGATCAGGGTGTGGTTTATCCTCTTGAGTTTTATCTAATAGCTCGTTCAAAATTGCTGGACAAGGAGAAACAATTTTCTATACAGCAAAAACAGACTATACTCTTGGAAATTGAAAAAGAGGTAAGAAAGGGAATATAGCCTAAAACTACAGGATAAGTTCTTCTAATCTTTTGATGTTTTTGAAGCAAAGGAGTTTAAACATGCCTTCCATTGGTCCACAAAGAAAGAAGATGAATACAACAAGAGTATGAAGACAGACAGGCTATGTTCAAATGATTTGTAAAAATTGGGCCAAAAATATGCCAATTAAAGGGTTGTTGTGTGAACATGAATGAAATGGCAAAGTCATTGGATTATTTATATTTTTTGAATAGTACTATCTGATTCCATCAGATTAGGAAGAGATTGGGTATATGCCATAAAACAATAAATGAAAAAGAGAAAAATGCTCCTTTAAACCATTTCTTATAACTTTACTTTGCATGTAAATAAAGACCTATATCTTTTCCCCACATCTTCTTTCCCTGATTGACCAAGTTGTTCAAGCCATAGATGTGGCTTGACAAGCATGACACAACCTCAAGATGATAGTTGAAGAGATCATACAAAGAGTATCACATACATGAAAAGTAGTATACCAATGAAATGATAACCTAGAGTATGAATTGTGTTAAAGAACAAACCAAAGACTTTCTCTGTTCTGTCCACTGGGCATTATGAGTGACAAATGAATGCAGTTATCAAGCTGCATGTGTTCATATAATGATGAAGCAAGCTTTAAGTTAACCTCATAATTAATCTCTAATTTAACTCACAATAATGTGAAACCGGTTCCATACATTTATGAAAAGTAAGTGAAGCTTTAAGAGTGTGTAGTTCAACTGAATCATACAATGATATCAATTCACAATAATGTGTTACACGAGTTCTGGACATGTCAATGCTATCTTGCATTGTGCTTTATGTGCTAATGAAATTTCCTGAGATTCTTTATATGTATACGGTTAAATTATTACTTTAAATAACAAACTGATTTTTTTGCACAAAGTTGTTCTGTGCCCACCAGCCAATAAGGGGATGGCAAAGAGCACCTGATACTGTTGAATCCAGAGTAAGGTAAACAGAAACACAGTATACAAACAGCATTCTCATAGATGAAACAGAAATTAACAGCAGCAAGTTAAAATTATCTGTTAGAGAATATTTATGATACTTATGAGATGACATATTATAAATTGATGCTGAATAACACTTTGATTTCAAGAGCAACAAATGTTAAAGGGGAAAACATTTTAAGGAATGCATCACAGATCTCTTTTGCTGCAACTCTACAGGGACTAATAACTGAAGCCATTAATCAATGATATGTATGAAAGATACAAGGTACTTAAGGAATGTGCAGCCATGCCACATAAATGCTGACACAACACTAAACTCTAAAGGCTGGATAACTTCAATATTTGCAGAATATAGTGATTGTATCTAGAGGGCCTTATGAAAGCAGCGAAATGCAGGATCCTGCTCATAATTAAAAACTGTTGCTCTGATAATTGTCTGCAGAGGCACATTAAGTTGTCTTCTTGCCTCCAAACTGCACCTCAATTCTCAGTCCATGAATTATGGGGAATAATTCATACAGTCAAGCAGCATTATCAGGCATGTCTGATGCAACATGTGCTGTGTAATATCACCTTGAATAGGGATGCTAGCATTAACATATTTGAAGCAATACAAATGTTAAATGCTGCATGGAAAGTTCTGAAAGTTGTGGGGAATTGTTTCATAGCTGATGTAATTTGTTTAGTTTGTTCAGGGAGTGATGTCTAAGAAAGTAAAGTGTCAAGCAATGACCCAGAAGCAGAAAACACTGGATACTTTGCATGATAAACTTAAGTGTCATTAAGTTTGACAATGGCAGACTTGGATGATCTACTCACAGATGTAGCTGTAGAAAATGAAGAGTCAAAAGAGGACACACTGACTAAAACAGTTGGCGAGAGAAATTTACCTAAATAGGTAGCAGCAGAAATTTATTTTATATTTTTTTGTCTACCTATAGGCTCGCTAATGTCAGTTTCAGGCATTGTCAATTTGTAATTGCAATGTGGAAAAAGAAAATCACAATTCAGTTGTAGAATATACCTGAATATTCTGTGATGATTACAAGTGCAAGATTTTAAATTCTCTTTCAACCACAAGCATAGTGCGCAGCTTGCAGCAGTTTTTACTCTTTTAATAATGTGCCAGGTGGTGTAATAAATTCTTGTTAAAAACAGTGATTATCTATAGTTGATAACTCCCCAATCATCATGCTGGTTGCCAAACTAAAACATATCTTGTAAATGTACTAATATTGAATTGCAGATGTAAACTTTATTTATTTATTTATTTATTTATTTATTTATTTTTTTTTTTTTAAGATACACAATTCTCTTCAAATGCAATGTATGTTGAGCTTTGTTTTATTTATGGAATACTTTTTGGATGGCATTCAGAATGCAGAAGCTACAGAAAAGTTACAAGTGAGTAAATATGCATACATTTTGCATTTAAAACATGCTGTATTTTAATATAGCAAAATTTCACTGTGGTCACCATGATTTCTTAATAACATATTACTTTCCTTTATACCCTCTCTCTCATTTTAAAAACTTTATGAGCTTTACCTCAGTGGTTTACGGTCAATGCATACTTTCTGATAAACGTCTTTCAGAAAGCCTGCTGGTGATTCTTGTACTACATGCTGAACTCTCAATCTGGTTTTCAAATACTCCACAAATCTTTTGAGGAAGCCTACAAAGTGCTCTGCATTCCTTATGTTTCCAGGTACTACCTCTAAAATAGGGAGAGAGAGAAAAAATAAATAAATAAATATATATACAATAACTAAAGAAGGTGAAAAAGGACAAAACACTTAGACAGACACAGATTATTTCTCGCTATAGTTCGAACTTCTGGAGTTTTTCTAAGGCAAGAAGACAAGTCATATATAAATATGTTGCATTCTTCTCTTGAAATGATAAAGTTCTGTCAAATGTTTCAAAAACCCACTTACCATGAAGAACTTCATCCGGTAAGACAGGATTAGACAATACTATGTCAGTTTCTCTGGCTACACTTGCATCTTTTAACCCCTCTACAAGTCTGTGGTATTCTTCCTTTAGCTTTTTTGCATCATCTTCTTTCATTCTTTAAAAAAAAAAATCTTTATTCATAATTTAATAATTATTTGTTGAAACAGACTTTGCCAAATATTTTTTTTCATTGTGTGATAAGCAAATTTCTAATATGTAGGGGTAATGTTATTATACAGTTTTAGTTTTATGTGTTTATAATTATGTTGTACAAAAATTCTGCACTAAATAAGTGTTGTAACAAAAATCAGTTGGTAGCACTGATTAGCTCTGACACTGTTGAAAAGCCTCCCATTTGTTGCACATTGTTACCTTATTTGGAATTCCATGCTACTTGTAGCGTTGTACGAGTTCTGCAATTATTGATAAGGCCACTATCATGAGCAGGGCCTTAACATTAAATTTTGCATGAAAATTCTTAAATCCTGTTTACAAAGACTTATGAGATGATGAAAGAAATGTACAGAGATAATTGTTTAAGCTGTAGTCAATGCTATGATTGGTATATATAGTTTAAAAATGGTCTGGAGTTCATAGTTGATGACCGGTGTCCTGGATGCCCATTAATGTCAACTGATGGCATTCATGCAGCCAGTGTTAATGAGATAATGCCTTAAAACCAATGCCTAACTGCTTGAGAAATTGTTGAAGAGAGTAACAATTTTATGGAATCATATCATGAAATCCTGAGAGAAAAGCAGGGTGTGCATCGTTTTGCAGCAGTTTGTCCCTTGGCTGTTAACACATGAACAGAAAGACATCTACACTCTCTTGGATTGCATTTATGAGGATGCAATTTTTAAGAATCAAATAATCACAGATGATTAAACATGGATTTATGGTTACACAACAGGTTGGATAATATTCACTAAGACTCAAAAAAGCTCATCAGTACAGGTATTATGTCAAAATGTTTGTGTGTGGTTTTTTGTTTGTTTTTTTGACATTCATGGTATCATTAATCATCACAAACTTCTGTCAGAAGGTCAAACTGAAACTGTGAATCACTGATATTTCCAAAAGATCCTCAAATGTCTCCGAGAAAATGTATAGAAAAGGCCTGGACTGTAGAGAGGCAATTCATAGATCCTGCTACATGAAATGCGAATTCTAAAGCCGAAATCCACAATGAAAGGATGAAGATTCAATTCAATTGAGGAGATTAAATAAAATTCAAAGACAGAACTCTGCATGTTTCTTTCTATGCCACCAAATGACTGCCTTATAACAGATAGGGAAGTGTATAAACCGTCAAAAAATATACATATATATATATATCATTTAATATTTTTTCACTGCATAAAAGCATTGTGTTTCGGTGCCAGTTTTATAAATGAGTATTCAAATATAAAATCTGCATTTTTAAAATATATTTTTAATTGCAGCTCTTGCTTTTAACTATGATCTTGATTTGATGGTAACTGATTTTCTTTCATTAGGTGTACATGTTTGTTATATGACATGTGAGAAAAGGCCATGTTTATCAAAAAAGAAAGTAATCTTGCATTAAAATAATGCTTGCTCTCAAACATATGTTGTTGTAATGGCAAAAATCAATGAATTGAGATATGATTTGCTTCCGCATCAGTCTTATTCCCCGGACTTGGCTCCATCAACCTTTCATCTAATCCCTAAACTGAGAAAATTCCTTGGTGGAAAATAATTTTAGTTCGATGAAAAATTATCAGTTGAGGCATATTTTAAAGGTCTGGAGGAATTTGACTTTTGGATGCAATTAAGATTTTGGAGCATCACTGGACTAAGTATCATGGGAGACTATGTTGAAAAATAAGAATAATTTTAAAAAGCTGTGCCATTATTTTGTGCTTCATTCTGAAAACTTTTCAAATGACTCTTGTATATATAATAAAAATGAAAAATAAAGTAACTCTTGGAAAAATGTAGCTAACATACCAAGACTATAGAAACAGAAATAGATAAAATATTTAAATAGCAACACAAATATAGCAATATTTTGAACCATCAAAGGCAGAAAACCAGTAACAAGAACTAGAGAAGTAAAATGAATAAAGCACTAAATCAGTATAATATTTTGAACCACTTGTGTTCTGCCTCAAAGGCAATGAATAAGAACACAGGGATAAAGGTAATTAAGTGCAAATTTTATGTAATGATTCCATGCTATAAGTAGAACAGTATTTTCTCCTTTTTTTGCTGTTGATGTAATGTTTGGTCAAAAAAAATTGATTTTTTGTTATCTTCCATTTGCCGTAATATGTTAAAGCATTAATTCTGATTATAATCATGAATAGACAAACAGAACAGAACAAATAAATGCCCTTTGTTATTTTTCTCATAATTCAAAGCATTTTGAAGTAAATTCACTTTAATAATTTTATGTAAGTCATTTAAATTTGCAAAATTTGATTTGCATCACTGAGCTTAATATTGTTGTCATAGTGTTGATGTTAAAAAGATTAAAAATACTTAGTAGGGCTAGTTAGGAACTTGTTTTCACAGTTAAGGTTATGCAAACAAACATACTAAATGCAAATTTATAAGCTATACCAAGGAAAAGCTTGCCAGTCATGAGTATTTACCATGCTACTTATTTATGGAGAAATCATCAGAACTCAATGTAACAAGAGAGACATCCAACAAGAAGACCACCAAATTTCTGAACCTTTGTCATTGCCACTCAACTTGTTCAGAAAATGTTATGTATATCCATCGAGGAGGAGGAAGACAACACATTGGACAAATAATGCTGAATAAGGCTGGTGCCAAGGTTTTATACATGCCAATGGAAAATTAAATTTAACTTTTATGTTCTTGCATTTATTTTGTTTTGTGTGTTTCCATTCATTACTTTTATTTTCTCCTTTTGTTTTCATTAAATCATCTTTACTGAAGAAAATTGTCAAGTTTGTCATTATGTTATGCTAACAGCAAGAGAGAAGATAAAACTAGCATTAGTAATTGATGAGTCATAGAGAGAGAAAACCTTGAAAATTATGCATATCTGTCACATTGTATTATATTTGACATTTGCATATGATGCAACACTTGTAGGGTAAACTGACACTCACACAGTTAAGACGATGCTGTCCTCTTTCCCCTTCACCAAGACAGATAATATTTACACTTGTAACTCTAGTTGCCAACCATGGTAAAATGTATGTGTAGCCATATTGCTGAGTCAGGAAAAATGAGAAAAAGAAGAGACAGCCACTGCAAAGCATTAAGCAACATTTTGACATATTTTTCATGATAAACGTTTATTTTCTTGAAAACTTAAGAGATAGAAATAAAGGTATTTAGAATGTTTTTGTTTCCCTTATTAAGTTATATCATCAGCTTTACTTATGGCACTGGGTCCCCTTCCACCCTGCGTAAATGCAGATTACATCCTATGACTAATTATCAAGTAATTTCTGCTAACCAGCTGGTTATGTCAATGTACACTAGACTCTAATGCTTTCAATTGTGCCTGAATCAAGTATTTTACCTGATTTTTATAACTTTTTTATTTAGCCCAAAAGATCAACATTGGATATAATGGCATTCTGTTCCTAGAGCAAGAAAGGAAGATGTTTTTTGGTCTGTACTAAGAGTATTTTATTTCACTCAAGAAAGGTAAAAATGTTATAGGCAGTTTTTAGGCTGATTACAAAAGGAAATAAATAATAGTAAAGCTATGCATATGCTAGTTGACTACCTTATTATATCCCACAATGATGGATAAACTGTATAATTTAGTATGCATATTAAAAAAAAAAAAGCTATAAAAATGTTGTAATACTAAATGAACAGTAAAATGACCAATAACCTACTCATTGACAGTTCTCTCTAGAAGCTGAATATTTGCTATACTCTTATCTATGATCCTCCTGTGAATCTTTACACTCATTGAGTCTATACACACATTATCTGCAACAGAAAAGTAATTTCTTAGCATTTTGTTTGTACTATGAATGACGAATCAATATCTGAGAAATAACAATTAATTTACTTAGTCACCTATATTATGAGCTTCATCAAATACCACTACTGAGGATTTTGTCAATTCCTTTGAGACAACATCAGCTATTTTTGGATCAAGAAGATAATGGTAGCTGTATACCACAATGTTGGCATGAAGTATCTGTCAAATGAGAAGCAGAAGAAAAACAGTGAATATTATTCAATGATAAACAAAAAGTATAATTAAAATTATATATCCCACAAGGGTAATTGATAAGAGAGATCTTTTTTCTTACAGTGGAGCTGGATTCATAAGTTTCAACATGTTTCATTCCTTGTCCCAAATCCCAAATTACTTAACTCTTTCCAAAAATATTCACAGCGAAGTCATAAAGTGTTGCCTTTTAAAATATAAAAGGTACATTAGAACATAAAAATATCTAAACTCCTTTAATTTTCAAATGTATTTTTTTATTTTTGCTCTGCACAAGGAAAAGGAAGGAGTCAGGATTTTTTTACTGAAAATGAAAAGCAAACCCCTCAAAAATATGTTTTAAATATCACAATCTATCAATACATATGTTTTCTACTATTTTGGGAGGGTTAATAATAATTAGAGCTCTATTTTTTTATGTAATTACATATTCTTATGCAAAAATAAATATTTTGCCATTTTATGCTCATTTTTTTTTAATATCTAGTTTTATCTTTTTCCCCTCTTTCTATTCCTTTGATTTTTATTTATTTATTTGGTTTATTTACAGATGATCTTTAACATCTCCAGTCATGAGTGTCTCATTTAATTCAGAGCCTTTATATATTATTATCACTGATAAATTTTGCTCAGAGGCCTCTTCTTTCAGTTTTGAGGTTCTTTTATGTGGTGTAGACTACGTCTTGAGACCCTTCGTTCTACTTCCCTTCCAAAGGAAACTATACTTAAAATTTTTACGCCAAAAAAAATCCATCAACCTTGGCCAGGGCATTCGTTGGTGTTGAAATAATGTGAAGGTTGCTAATATTACACAGATGTGATGTGTTAAAATTATTATTGCTATATTTTCTGAATTAGAGTGTACAAACTCTTTGTTGTTAGGCCTTTGCTATGCTGCTCTGTATTGTTACATCCTTTGGACCCTACAGTTCCATTTGCATTTCTTTGTTTGCCAATAATGTGTAGCCTTTCTTATTTCTTCCTGTGTTAGGAAATTATAATGATAATAGCTGCTTTATGTCTAGTAGCTGAGATATAAAAATGCCACATGAATAGAAAAGTTTTAAAACTAAAGCTCTATACTTCATTACAAATCTTGCTCATTGGCAGGAAATCTGTATATTATCTCTACCCATATTTTTATTGGTATTATTTTCTTTATTGCTTGTACTTATATCTGATTCATTTCTTCTGTTACCAAAGAAATTCAAAGTTATATCTTTCTTGTTTTGGACAAGCCTACATTAAAGCTTTAGCAAATTTATAATCCTGAAATTGTGAAATAAATGCTTTCATGTAGCTTGTCAAGTACTTGAGAATAGGTTGCCTGCACATTAGCCTTTAAATGCATTACAGGTAAAGGTGAAAAGGATTAAGTTTGGGAAATGCTTTAAATTCAATGTTTCATTTTTCAATGCAAACCTGAATATTCAGTAATATAACATAATCTACTAAACTCACTGTGATCCAGTACTCACGGTATATCGTGCAAGGAAATATGGACACCAGTTTCTTTCTTGACCATAATCTTTGAGATCATCCAAACTGTATACTCCAGGTTCAATCTGTGCCTCTCTTCCTTCAAGATCAAATCCTTCATAGAAATTGCATATAGGCACACTGTCATCATAATTATGCCTCTCTCGAACATATGATGCAGTTAGGCTGTGACAGCGTCCATCAACAACTTTTCCTTCACGTTCTTTGCTGACCTAGGAATAGAGAAGAGGAGTCAGGAAAAAGCGTTTTAACAAATATCCTTTTAAATGATTAATTCACTAACTGAAACAAATGACAAGGCATACTTACCTGTGGATGAATGCACATGTTTTTTCTCGAACTTAACACAAGGCCCACCATATTTGATTTCTGTCCTCTTTCTTTTTCTATATATATCAATAACTTTTTAAGCTCCTCTATAACTTTTTCGATTTCTGGCACTGTTCTTGAGCAATAGATGAGCTTGGTGACATCCCGTGGATTTGATATCATATATGCTACTATAAGAGAAAGTAATGACACTGTTTTACCTGTCCCTGAAGGCATTTCAAGCAAACAGTGACCCTGCAAGAGCAAGATTGATACTGATTAAAAAACTTACCGTCCCCCCTCTCTCACACACATGCACATACACGCACACTGCAATTGCAGGCTGCCACAATGAATAGCAATACATATGAATAAGTTTGGAAACAAAAATTAATTTGCTGTTCAACAGATTTATACATATAAATTAAAAAACACTACCTGTTTGCAGAATGAAATCCAAAAGCATTCTATAACATCCATTATTTTGGATTACTATAATTATATATTTAGTTTACTTTTTATTTTCTTCTACAGGTGTGATCTATGTTATGTGTTATAATTAATTTGATGTTCTGGAGTGCACTCAGAGAACATACATAATAAATTAAGTTAAAAAATATTTCCTGCATTTCTTACATCAACTTAATTTCTAACAAAACTAATAATGCATCTTTCACTTTTCTTTTAATGTAACTTAAGTGTTGCAGTAAACAAGTCCATTTGGACTATATCTGTTGAATTCAATATAATTAAATACATGTTTGCATAAATACTGTTAAAATTTGAATGCTTCCAAAACTAGAACTAAAATTAGCTTTTGCATTTCATAACTTTCAAAATTATGAAAGTTTGTTTAATTTATAATTCTATAGCAGATTTAAAAAAAAAAGAAAACAGTCATCTCAAAACTGACCCTTTAGTAATACTTTTTGAAATAGTGGAAATCTTCCTTGCTATATATACAAAAAAGAATATGTTTATAGTAGTATGATTATGTGAAAGAGAGCTTGTGAATTTATTATTGTGGCCCTACAATTCATACATTTTTTTACTGCAGGAAGATCTAGAAGAGTGAGTAATCTATTAAATATCTTAACGCGTGCGATTATTTGTGGGGAACTCTATACAAATAGTATACAGAAATAACCCACACACTGCAGAGGGACTGAAATACAATATAAGAGCATAAATAAGAAGGATTACAAAAGAAGAACTTTTGCATGTGAATGCAAATTTCATCAAAAGATTTCAGGAATATGTAAATGCCAAAGAAGAACTACTGTAACAGGTTAGTGAATTATAATGATTGTGTGCATACCATAGATTAATAAAAGTTTATTCGTGAAATTGCGGATTTATAATGTTGCTGTTTACTTTGCGCTCTATCGGCTTCCTTCTGCCCACTTTTTTGGATCAAGCTTGACGTGAATTCTCTGTCGAAATGCCTGAGTTGGTAGAAAATTCTTCTTAGGGATACTACAAATAAGATGAGGAAGACTCCGTACATACCTCAATACATAGAACAATTTTGGAGTAACAAATAACAGGAGCAGAGCAACGTCAAAATTGATATATCTGATGTTATTTCACATTAAGTCTTTCCCTTGCCTCCAGAGTCACTACAATTGGAATAATGAAAACAAGAAATATTTGTACCCTAACTTAAACAGAAAATGTATGATCTTTATGTGGAAAAGTGTGTTGGAGAAAGATAGTCTGTGAAAGAAATATGCTATTACCACATGCACTTAAAAATTTAACCTGCATTTCAAGGTTCCTTCCAAGGGCACTTGCAGGCTGTAATGAATTTCTTCATAACATAAAAAGCAAGTAAGATCTCGACATAAGAAGGACCTAGAATAACAAAACTGGTTGCATTTAGTTCGAGCAAAGAATGTCAAGAAGGTCCTTGAGGATGGCAGTAACTCAGACTCTAATGACACTGATGTTAGTAAATTTCCAAAATAAAATGTGTGAGAAATGAAATTAGAAAAGAAATAGGAATACACCTGCAGTCTATAGTAAATGTACCACAGATACCCTTTACAAGATCCAGAGGACTGTAAATGCAAACACTTTAAAAATTCTCCTATATCTGTGACCACTAGGTCCAGAAGTGGTGTGTATTCATGATGAGGATAATGGTTGAAATTCAATGTGACTACAAACATTTTTTATACTTCCTAAAGTATTTCAAAGATAATATTTTGATCTGAGAGCTTTAATTAATCTGGGCTTATTTAAGTTATTTGTGTTACTAATTAACATGCCACTTAAAACAAATATCTCTTATATGTGAGATATAAATCACACAATTGCTGGTAATGGTTTTAAAGTTGCAGGGGGACTGTGAACAAAGTTCAACATAAATTCAAAACTCTGTTCAGTATTTATGTTAGCTGTATATTGTATGAAAATACTTATACAACAGTTTCAATCAAATATGTTACTATGTGAATCAGTAGAAACAATAAAAAAAAAAGACATAGTTAATTAACTACTGTTGTTTACTTTTGAGATCCATTTACTCAAAACTGATTATCGTGGACCTGGTTCACTTTAAATCTTAATCTTCCATTAAAGTAAATAAAGTTTCAGTCAAATTTATTTTTGGAATCTTGACTTTATGGGGAATTTAGAAATATCTTATTGCTCACTTGTTCTATATCATGAATAAGTACTGAAATTTCAGCTCAGCGTAACTGATTAATATATCATGTTATCGGACTAGGTCAACATTTCCAACATATAGAAGGCAATCTTTTACACAGTAATAAGTGATAGGTTATAACGTGGTATATTTCTTATTATATAGTAATATAAATGACAATGATTTGTTGTATTTTTTGTCATGTATTTCAATGCTTTATTTCTATTAAATGTTGAATAACCTTCAGCTATTATCACTATTGGACCTATTAAACAAGAACAACATTTATTCTATGTTGTCCACATCTCACATGTTTAACATTAATCTCCAAAATTTATAAGACTAAATTATCAACATTGTATGCTTCAGTAAAGTAAAATAAGTGTTTTACTTTTTCACTCTAAAGACCCAGCTTCCATTGTATTTATTTTAATGAGAGGACCATTGTTTTGGTTTAGTTGCATAAATTTCTAGACTTGCTATTACTGGTAAGTTGAATTGGAATTCAACTTAATATAGTAATATAGCTTATATTACTCCAAAATTCATAGTATTTTTCTTTTGGGATATTTGAAACTGGTGAAACTTTTATATTGGGAAACGGGGGAAATTTAAGTGAATCTTAACTTGCCTAGAATAACAGGAAAATGAATAAAAAAGTATTAGAAGTTGATGCAACTCAGTTAAAAGTATGCCACCCACCCCCCCAAAAAGTGCATCTACTTTATTAGCTGAAATCCAGCGAAGGATGAAATTGCTGCATAGTGTGTCTATGGTAGTACCAACAGTAAGTATGAAATACATTGGAAAATAATGTAAGGGATAACTGTGAATAACAGAAATTTCATACACCATGTAAAAAGTTACCTGAAATAGAAGATCACATGCAGAATCATTACTAGATACATTTCCAAAGCATCAAATAAAATACAGGTGGAATAGTGTAAACAGTTACAGCAAACTACCAGCCCTTAGACATTGAGTTATTAACATATGAAATTTGCACATGACCATCAGAGAACAAACAACAGATGCATTCATGCTAACAAACAATTGAAAAAGTGCAATTATTTATAAATTCATATGGACTAACCTCGGGTAAATGAAAGAAACTGGAGGACACATTGATTCATTGCAGCTTGCTACGGCCCAATGGCCTTATTTTTGGCAAAAGTGCATCAGAATATATTGATATATGGTACAATTAAATAGCAATTGGGTTCGTAACTCTGAAAAACTAACCTTGGAATCACTCAAGCAGATGCACAACGTTGAGAAAAAGCTTAGGTATAGATTTGCCCTAGTGGTGAAAAATATAAGACATAGCAGTACAGTACTATATAGGAAATTATATAGATGTTGTCAATTCTGAAAAAATAAATGAAGAACCACTTAAGAGCCTCTTGTTGATCCGCCATATATGGAAATTTCCTACATTAATCTAAGTTTACCTTCGGATGCTTGCAAACAAATTCTGAACTGCAATAATAATTACTATTATTATATCTGCACTCATTAAACTTGCTGTAAGAATGTCTACTTGCACTTTGTCGTAAGTTTGTAAATTTTGGTTGAGTGGTGTACCTATAAGTAAGTTTGTAGGAATCTTACCTTTGCATCGAGCCCCCTCTTTAATTCCAGCATGTAGGCATATTGTTCAGGGTATATATATTCGTATGGAAAGTATACCAATAATCCATCTACGCTGAGCCTAAATTGAGATTTTGATAAGTATTAATAATCTAAAAACTTTATATTCAATCTCAACCATTTTCATTATAACCTACGCTGTAAGTATAACCCAAATACGTAAATTACTTACTTCATTGTGCTCTGTAAATTATAACCACAGAACTAAATCAGATGTAACGCTTTGATTTGTTACGCACAACTGCATTAAGTGTGTTGCTATTGTCCAGTGCACTTATACTACAAGAATTGCTGCTGTCTCTTCATGTAGTACAGTGGACTACCCACCTACCTCTCGCTCATTATGCGCAATTTACGTTTACTACATAGATACACCATCCCACATTCTTAATTTCTCAAGCACTACACTCAATAAAAGAAGTTTCTCTTGTGTTAAGTATTAACGCAACTTTATCTGTGCATGTTTATATCCGAGCGGGTAAAACATTACCCATGACAGCTAGAGCTACCTTTTCGGTTGGCAATACTACAATAATACAACAAAATCCTTTGATGTTGATCTTGTTTATTTATGGGCGCTGATACGTGTATTTGACAGCGCCAAGGAAAAATTAAAAAGGGGTAATGAAAATCATTTAAATAGATAAAACATGGATTCATATTCATTATACTGTAAACAAGTGTTGGCAGCACGATAATGTGCAAGTATGCAAGGTGTACGTGTAAACCAAAGTGTCGGGCAGAGGCACATTGTTGATCAGTGAAATGGGGTTCGTCGAAGAGGCCGATTTGATATTAGAATCGATCATGATAATGCAGATTATATTGATGAAATGAATGGCGAGCATTGTATAAATGGTTAAATGAAGGTCTCATATCAAATCTGTTATATGGGAGCATTATTTTACATAATAGCGCTAGGGAAAAATTAAAAAGAACTAAAGAAACCAATTGTTTTAACAGATGAAACATTTTTCATTCTCATTATACTGTAAATTTGTGTTAGCAACATGATATGCAAGGTGTGTATGTAAACCAAAATATTGGGCAGAGGGCTGTTGATCACGCTGTGGTGAAATGGGGTTCATCGAAAAGGACCATTTGATATATGCTTTCATTATCATACTGCAGATTATCTTGATGAAATGAAAAGCGAAAATTATAATAAATAGTTAAACGAACGTCTCATACCAAATCTGACAACTGAGTGCACTGTTGTTTTTGATAATGATTTGTATCACACGGTACAAGAAAATAAAGTACCAACAATGGTCAAATTTAAATATAAAATAATTCATAGAAATAGTTAAAAAAAAAAAATACAAATCTCAACCTGTATACACAGTGGACAGGATTTTAAAAGAACACGATTTACTACACTACGGCAACCTACCACTGAGACCTAAATCCAATCGAACTTGTTTGGAATTTGATGAAACGAAGAATAGCATCTAAAAACGTTTGTTCCATTTCCCTTCCAATTTTGAAACGAATGATTCCACAAGCAAGAAGCGAAAATAGCAAAGAAGACTAGATAAACTCTGCTAGTCTATTCAACATATCGAGGAATATTATTTACGCTAATAGAAGAGGAAGCTGAAAGAATTGTAATAAATATAGGTATTGTGATTCGTGATGAAGATGATTATGACAGGGAAGGTAACAGAGGAAAGCAGTTCAACAAATAGTGCAGATGAAATTAATATCTCTGCTTTGGACAAAAAGTCACTCCTGGACTAAGGTAACTGTATATATCATATACCATTACAGAAATAGTACATTCAATTATGTTGTTGGTAATTATATTTTATTAACTTCCTAACCTTTGATGTTTTTATGGTCATGCTATACACCACACTCCTCAAGCTGACTCGCCACGCAGTGAGACGAGCGCATGGCATTCATGGTACACGATCATCCTAACCTGAAAACTGCAATGTTTCGTCAGAAGGGATATCTGTATTTTCCTGTAGCTGTATATAAATAAGGAGATGGAACGTTTGGATACAATCAGAACATTTATTGTTACTTTTTAAATATATCAAACAGTTATAAAGCACGTATGCCATAAAAATCCTAAAATTGCTGAATGTAAGCATTACAAAATATTTACTATTGATGCTAAAGTTTTGGTGGCGGTTGGTAATTATTGACAATACCTGCTCAAGTGAATTTTAGTCTGTGATAATTTTCTTATTGCACAGGGTTCAGCAACAATACAAAGGTTGATGATAAATCGAATTCCTCTGAATAATTCTGACAAATTACTCTAGAAGTTACAAGTGAATATTTTTTCACTACTGGAAATTCTTTAGAATACCGCCTGTGGTGCCTCAGTAGTAAAAACAGGCATTAAACACCATTCAAAAATATTTAGAACATTAAAAAATGTTCCATCAAATAATAATTAATATTGATACTATATCAAATCTCAGGAACCTCTTACGTAATTACATAAAGTAAAATTAATAATTAAAAGTAAAGTACCGATATATATATAATTGAAAGAAATGCTTTAAAGAAATATAAATACTGCATAAAACTTATAAACAAACACACCTATAACAGGTTTAAGCTGTCAATCAGTAGCTTAAATATTAAAGCATGAACCCCCCAAAACATTGTTTTCTAGACCCAATTTCATACCTGCGCACACCAAATGATGTTGTATTGAGTATCTTTCGTAACTACGGATACCAAGTGCAATAATAATAAATATTAATAATATTACTTCAACTGTTTTGTCTAACAATTTTTCAAAGCTCCATTGCTTCATTCACGGGAGCTCAGTGACGATTTTCTTCCTCAAATTTTCAAAGAAATCATTCAAAACACCTTAAGTGGATTTTCAAGTAGCTTTCTAATTATTTTGGGAGATTTTCTAGAAGTGTTTTATTCTTAAAACATTCACCAATTTTAGAATGAACAAAAATGCCCCCCCCCCATAGCGCATCATGTATTAATAGAGGGTTTGACTTATCCTCTGTACATGTTCTTCATAGATTCGAATTTGATTCATAGAAGGCAAAAAATATTCATTTCAATCATCCAGAAAACTATATTGGGTATTTTTTCTTTCTTTCCATGGAGCAAACATTTCTCTAGCAGACCAAGCTTTTATTTTGTAATGAGATGTTCTAGCTCTATTGTCCCAATTGCACAGGAAAAAGCGAGCTTCATATTAATGCTGCTTTTTCTAGTTAATTATAAAGGTATCTTTTGCCTTTTAATACTCGGTGTTCCTCAGAATATTATTAGTTAATTTAGTACCGAACGAGTCACGTATTTCCTTTGCACATTTATTTTAAAAACGATATCTAAAGCATCTTTCAGCTACTTGTACATCAATGATAAATATTAGCATTTATGAATGATAGAGATGTGACAATAGTATCCTTATAGGTTCTTTCGCTCTAGCAAGCACTTGCTTCAGTTAGACGTATCTTATTTTGCATCATTTGTCCCAGTGGTAGGCAAAATGTACGGCGACAATATCCATGCATTAACATGTTAGAGCAAGTAAAAGGATATTTCTGGCAACGTTTTTCTAAATATGTGCATATCGTGGTTAAGAAATGCCTTCTTAACAGAAGAATCTGAAGGAAAATTTCAAGATCAAGTATTTCTGATTTGCCTTTCAAAACATTGATAACCATAAGCAAGGCAGTTGACATAAGTCATACAGTTTCGATATTTGCTATTGTTTTTCCTGCAGTCACCGTCTCCAAGTCAAAAGATGCATAGGATTTTTTTGAAGTGCAGGCTTAGATAATTGGTTGGGGTTAGTTCGTTGGTCGGTCGATCGGTAGGTTAGTTCGTTGGTC
Organism: Metallyticus violacea; assembly: GCA_030762175.1. Classification (NCBI taxonomy): domain Eukaryota; kingdom Metazoa; phylum Arthropoda; class Insecta; order Mantodea; family Metallyticidae; genus Metallyticus; species Metallyticus violacea. The sequence continues at coordinate 61,030,598 of CM060836.1, forward strand.
GGTCGGTCCGTCAGTCTGTCATTCGGCCAGTCACTCAGATTTGCTTAGATCCCACAAGGAGGATAAGCTCAAGTATATGAAACATAAAACTTTCTATATTAACGATTAATAAGGTAAATATTTCACACAAATAGCAAATAACAACAGATATATTACCTGCACGTAATTAATACAACGAAACATGATAAATGAATAACACTATAAAGCAAAGTAATGGCTACTATATACAACATAAATACAAAAACTGGGATAAATGCTAAATGATAGGTTTCACTTACTAGTAAATATGTTCCCGTCTATTAAGTCATTCGCTCAAATACAGGCTTCCAAAAGAAAATTGTTTATCCAATTACACATAACAATTGTATTACGGAAATTAAGACTAATCAAGGCCAAAATATTCATTCATACTGTAGAATATCACCAAGAATTCTTTGATGGAAGGTTTGAATAAAATACATATACATATACATTATCTAGTAATTCAGTTCTCTTGAACATGCCATTATATTCCAAGATTGCAGAAAACTAGGCACCCTTCTGGAAAAACTGTAATGATGGCTGGCTCATATAAAACCCTCCTGTTTATGGTATAAAGTTTATGTACACCGAAATCGAATTCAAAATGTTGGAGGTTGTCTAACACATGGCACGATACTTGAGAGCAAGCACATTTATTGTTTGAACAGAGGTTTACAAGACTCTCTTCTTTTTTTCCATGATGCCATGATTAGTTTTTTCTCTGGTATTCATTAAATTGTGCCCATACTTTTCCAGTTCTAAAGAGTCTACTTTTTCCACAATGATATTGGCAAAATCTATTGTCTGTTCAGTCCAATGTAATTGGAATGCAGTTGTTACTAATTTCTGTTTTGTATTTTCATTTAGTGTTATTGTTTTAAAATAATCGAGCGAACTGCTTTCTCTGGTTTAATTCAGCCACTGATATTTGCAAAAATGGACTTACAAATAAGCTTTTGTAGCACTACAGGGGACATTTGCTAATACTAAAAACGTATATAAACGAGGATAAACACATGAATTAGCAAATGTCACTGGTGGTCTCAGAGTAGGCATGGAACATTTTGGCACTTGCCTAGACTTTTGAGAATTCTTTTTAATGGTATGTACATCAACAAATTACTGCATACCTATTATAGTTGAATCACTGTCGCTAACTATATGGTTATATGGTTAGAACAAGTAAAAAAGACAACTCAATTGAACTGGACAGAACTAGTTTCAGCTGCGAAAGATAAAAGCAAGTGGCTAAATGTTGTGTTCGGGATTATAAAATACAAGGTAGAACAAATATATAAAAGGGTGGCAACTATTAAGGTTTATGAATATACGAATATATACTTTGGGCTACCACAAATGCTGAGAATATCCCATGGAGTCACAAGAGGTCGCTCACGATCATCTCGCGGTCTACGGAACTGCTAGGACACTATTACTAAAACTAATCATCATAATGAAAGGCTCAATAAATCGCTATTAATTTTATTATTTATTACTCAATAATACCATTTACTTACAATAATTTAAAAAAGCGACTGTAAACGAACTTCTACGGTAGTGGTCGGAGTCATTTTTAGACCATGCAGCCAATGTTTCAGATGACAGTTCAGTGTTTACGTTTAGATGTCTACAGCAACAGCGAGTCTATAATGAACATGGCGAATAGTTCACAAACTCAGATATGTGGTATAACGTTTATTTATACTATTTCTTCTTAATAGCTACTCTTGTTTGATCATATGCATAATCGCCGAAGTTTCTACTTCGCTCAATAAAAGTGTGTGTGTCTAAGTAAATTGATATTAACTGCGTTGCCCGTAGTAAGGTTATGGCAGGTGTGTCTGCATATATGAAGAGATAATGAATGCTTAATGCCAAAACAACAGCGGAACTTACGTGTACCTTAACCCTCTTTTATAGACTGTATTTGGTGTAGACTATGGCAATTATTAGTTAGGTATGAATAGCAGTAAGAAATCACGTAGTGAACGTGTCTCGTTTTCCCCAGAGAATGATAGACGTTCCAATAAAGAAGCCAGGAAACGAAAGCATTCGTGGAATTCATGGACTGAGCACGAGGAAAGTGAAAAATACAAGGATGTCAAAGAAAGCAAATATGGCAATGGCAAAAATGATAAGAGACGAAAAAGTAAAGAGCAGCAAGAGTACGAAAGCAGACGCGAAATACAAAGTGCTGGAGGAAAACAAACCTCAGAGAGTTACAGAGACGAAAGATCAGAAAGAAATAGCAAGCGTAATAAGGAAAGGTATGGATCAGATAATGAGAAAGATAACAGGAGCTTAAAGCGTGAGCATAAAAATGCTAATGAGTATGATAGGCACTGGAAAGAGAAAGATTCAGATAGAAGCAAAAGAAAGAAAAACCAGGATCATTATTGGAATAAATATCCAGAATCAGGTGAAAAAGAATCAGTGGGACCAAGGTACTATGGTAGTGCAACTAAAGATAATCATAATAGTGGTAATCACAGAAATTATGAAGACAAAGAGAATGGGGGTATCAAAGTAAGCAGAACTACAACAAGACCTGAGGAGCGCAAAGAAGAGGACAAAGGTTCTCAAATCAGTAAGAAAACAGAGACAAACGAACAAAAGAGTGGTTCTGAAATGAAAGAGCCTTCAAAGTCAGATGAGGTCACTCCAACTCAAAAGAAAACTGATGATTTGCTGACATCAAGAACTGGTGGAGCTTATATACCTCCAGCAAAGCTAAGAATGATGCAAGCACAAATTACTGACAAATCCAGTGCTGCATATCAACGCATAGCATGGGAAGCATTAAAGAAGTCTATTCATGGGCACATAAATAAAGTAAACACAGGAAATATTGCAATAATTGTACGAGAGCTACTAAAGGAAAACATAGTGAGAGGGAGAGGATTATTGTGTCGTTCAATAATCCAGGCTCAGGCAGCATCTCCTACTTTTACTCATGTTTATGCTGCATTAGTGGCTGTTATAAACAGTAAGGTATGTGAAAATAGTTTTCAATAATAATAAAAATCTACTTTCATTCTTGTGCACAGAACATTGTTAATGCTCTGTTGGAATATTTTCAACAATTGTAAACTTTTGGAGTAATAGTCACAGCTCTCACACATGCATTCTGATTGCATATTGTGGAAGGAATTTATTTTCACAGCTAATAATCGAAACTTCAGTACAAGGCAGGTTACTTACATAAGCAACAAAATTTAGTTTTTAGTTTAGTTCTCTGAGCATTCAGTGAGTTCGTGGAGCAGCCACAGAGACCTACGAACATTGAACTTGTCATATATAATTACCACAGTAGTTTTCAATCTGTATTTACAAAAATTTGTTTGCATCTACATAAATAATTACAATAAAAATAAAAAAGAACACTTAGAACAACTCAACCAACACCAAAAACAGACAAATCAATCATACAAATTTTATTATATACATATTTACATCTACATTGATATGTTGTGCAGTATAATATTGTCGCTCACATATTCCTTTACAGAATAATAGGCCTTTTTACATAGGTATTTTCTAAGAGCAGATTTAACGGAATTGTCATTGTTTATTAAGGCTTTTAGGCTAGAGGGAAGAGCATTGTGCACTAAAATGCACTCATAATAAGTGCCTTTTTGATGGCATGAAAGTGCTGAAGTTGGGCGATGTAGATTTGCTTTTTGTCTAGTATTTTATAACTATGTAAAGTGTTCCTTCTTTTATTAAGTGGGAAATTATATTAACACTTAACTAACATGAATATATCTGCAACTTTTCCACAGTCATGTGGGTTTTATAGTTCTTGGTGGTGGTTGTGTAGATTTCATAATCAGTAATTGTTCAAGTATATGGAACATATTGTAGTAAATTCATTGTCTTTTAGAGTAAACAGTGGTTCTTATTTCCTTTATACTTTCCATAATCCTTTCTTTTCTTTATTTTATTATGCCTTTTGTTTTATAGCATAAACGAATATGTAAGTGTTGGCATGCTTGTGTGGGTGGTTTTATTTTCTTTGTTTTTATATTCAAATTTAAACACTGAACACAGTTAAAGTACAATACATTCATGTTGTCACTGATTTAATATATTTTATTCCCTTTTCAGTCCATTACAGGATATAGGAACAGTTTGTTTTGCCTATCTAATTATCTACATTATTTCAGCCTTGGAAAGGAAGATAATAAATTCTAAGTTACACTTAACTACAATATCACCATGAAACAAAGGTTACTCTTCTCCCATGGTGTTAAATTAATGTGATTGCTCTAGTTGCAATTAAGCTCTTTGAGACTTGAGTTCAAACAAGTAATTACTTCAGTGAGAATTTTTTCAAGCTTAAGTTATTATAATGTATAGATGTGAATAATATATTAAGGCATTCATTTAGAAAGCTTAGTAAAAACACATAAAAGCCACATTTAAAATTCATTATGAGCAAGTTTAATGAGGGAGATCCAATTAGTATGTTAGTGGCAATGAACTACAGGCCAAATATGCAGGTATAGAATTATGTTAGTGGGGGATCTAAGTGCAAGAATAGGGAAAGAACAGATTAGGGTAGATTTCAATGCTTGGGGCCAATAGAAGCAAATTGATTATTTTTTTTAATGGTGTTTAATGCCCGTTTTTACTAATGAGGCACCACAGGCGGTGGACACCGATGATACATGAGATAAAATGATATATTGAGAAAGGTAATTTTAAGGAAGGAAATGTTCCAGGGTGCCTCCCTGGCATTTGCCATTTATGAGGACTGAGGAAAACCTGGAAAAAATCTCACTCAGGGAGGACGGTCCTGGCAGGATTCAAACCTCAGACCTTCCACTCATGAGTCCACACCTTAACGACCTCGGCTGATGATGGAGTTCAATTGGGCTTTAAGAAAGATAAAAGAACAGTTTGCAATATTTTTATAATTAGAATGCTAATCCACAAATATCTTAGTATCAAAAGAGGTAGAATCTAGTTTTTTCTTTTGGACTTGGAAAGCTTTCCACATAATTTCTGAGAAGCACTTCGTATCAAATTGAGAAAGAAAGGAGTAAGCCAGAATTTTATACAGTAATTGAAAATATTTATGATGAAAACAAATTTTATATTAAATATGAAAGGGAGAAGGATTAAAGATAAAATATCAAACAATGTAGGTCTAGGACAAGGATGTAAATTAAGCCCAGTTCTCTTCAGTCTATTTATTGATGATATTCTAGGAGAAATTAGTAAAGGTAATGTAAATCTGTCAACTATAAATAATATAGAGATACCAGGTCTGCTCATTGCAATTGATTTTGTAACAGGCTCTTTAGCAATTATAGAATTAAAATGATCACTAGAAGCTCTAGGCACATTTTGTATAAAATGGGATCTCAAGATAAATAAAAACAAATCTAAGATTATGGAGATGAAAAAAGGCTTCAAATTAAATAAAACAGAAAAAATGATTATGGAAGGATACAGAAATTGAAGTTGTCAAGAAAATGGATTATTTAGTTGTTAAATTGTCTAGTAATGGGAAGTGGAGTAATCAAAAAAGAAAAGCAGTAGCAGAAGAAAAAATAGCCACGAGTGTAACCAGATCTTGTGTTAATGAAATACCAAATATGCAAGTAAATTGGTTACAGAGAATATATGGTTTAATAGTGAAGAGCAGAATGATGTATGCAATAGAAATTTTGGGGCCAAATGAAGAATGAAAGGGATAAACTTGATATATAGACTATTTTCTACAACTGTCTTAGTATTACCTAGATCTTCACCTAACGAGGTTGCTTTAATGGAGCTAGGAAGATGGGCTACAGAAGCAAGATCATAAAAAGGGTACTAAAATATTGGTATAGAATAGGTAGACTAGAAAAGGAGAGTATCATCAAACAGTGTTTGTTAGCACAAGGAAAAATTAAGGAGAGAGAAAATTGGATATCTAAAATCCAAATATTCTACAAGAAGTGGACATGGGATCAATATGATGTGAGGGGGAAAGAACGATAAAGGATTTTGGAAAGAGGTAAAAACAAGAATTGAGGATATTGAAAAACAGGAAATATGGGCTAGTCTTAATGTCAAAAGAGCTCTGAAATTAATAGCACACAAAAAATTTGTGGAAAAGAGCTAGATTTATTAAAATCTGTGATAAGGTACAAAGGGAAGGACTGGCATGGTTTAGGTATTTGAGTGGAATAAAAAATGGATATATCAAGGGAATATCTCCTATATACAAAGAACCAGATAGTACTTGGCATTGTATATTAGAATGTAAGCAAACCAAGTTTAGGAGGGAACAGTTCCCATTATGAAAGTGGGAAAATTTACCAAATGAAATAAGAGGCAGAAGAATTTTAAATTGAAAATCAGATGAAAATATTAAGGAACTGGGAAAATACATAGGCAAGGTGAGATACAAATGGCTATGGTAGGATAAATGGAAACAACAATGCTGACAATTGCACAGTTAGGAGCGAATATAGATCCCCATTACATACTTAACCTGAAGTGAATTGAATTGGGGTATGGAAGAAATGCAAATCAATAAAGTCAGTGTGAGCAAGTAGGAAATAAGTTTATTAATAGTAGTAAATTTACATGTACTAGGAACATGGAAAGAAACATTGTTCACTTTGATTTTAATATGTTTACCTATTTGGGAAATTGTATGAAATTGGTTTTATTTATAATTTAAAACATTTTACTTCATTTGCATGCAGATTAGAAATTGCAGGAAACAAAATTTATATATAGGCAACATGCCCTTGAAACATCTCCAAGTAAGTGGAATAAAACTAGTTAAATTTGAGCGACTTCCTCATAAATAAAATGTTATGAAATTCATCACTCACAGATCTCCAGATCCACAATTACAGATAGGATATTATAACAGTGTACTTCCACACACCAAATATATTCATTTCCTTGGTTTAATAATTGATAAACACCTGAATTGGAAAGATCCCATCGCTCTTATCATACCTAAATTTAGCAGTGCATGCTATGCACTACATGCTTAGTAATGTTGGAGTCAATTCATACTTGTATTTTATGTTTTCATCCCCCAAAATTTCGAAGTTCATTAGACTGTCTTTGTATTTGTAGATGTCGATTTTCTTTAATACTGCTGGGGATGAAAACATAAACTGCAAGTTTGTCACACTGCCACCAGAGCAGAATACACATTCCCACAGCTTAAAGTATTATCCGACAGCTGAATTTTTGCCTGGCTGATGATGAGAACAAAATGTTCTCTTATCACACCGCCACCAGAGCAGAATACACATTCCCACAGCTTAAAGAATTATCCGACAGTTGAATTTTAGTCTGGCTTATGATGATAACAAAATGTTCTCGAAACCGGTTCTATATATTATGGCAAGTAAGTGAAGCATTAAGAATGCGCTGTTCAACTAAATTATACAATAATATCAATTATATTATTGGCTTCACTGTGCAAGCTCCAGTTTATATTTTAATTAAAATATATTTGCCTGAAGGCATTCCTTAGTGCTTTTTGTGTTGTGGGCTGGGCAGAATCCAGCTGAAAGCTTCAGTGTCCATTATTGAACAAAGTGTTCAATATACTTTGGCAAAGGATTTCACCTCTTTTTCAATGAATTGCAGACCATTGTACCACATAAGACTTGTGCTACATTACCATGGTAAAAGCAAAATAATGATCCCTGAAGAATCTTAAGAGTTTTATCTCAAGTTTCTTTTGAGTTTGAAACATAAACTCAATCATTTTGTGGTTGAAGGATTCTTCAATTGTGAATATTTTTTCATTATTGAAAAGAATTATCCTGTGCCCATTGCTTGTATAGTGCTGAAGAGGGCATTTCAAATTTTAACTCTCTCTGGAGCTTAAGATAGAGTGAGGAAGTGATCTGTACACCACCAATGAGCTCTTAAGTCTAGGCCCCTATTCAGCATACAGTCATTATTGAAAAGCAAAGCTCATAGGCCATTATGAATTGTTTTCTGATAGGATTTCGCAGAATTGGAGTCCCACTGCATCCACCAACTTCATCCTTGCAGTGCATCACCCAGTCTTGGGTGATCACCAATGGTCCCAGTCTGAATGAACGTATTAATTGTCCAGTAGACAAACATCTTATTGATTTACAGCTCCTGGAGAGTTTGAAAATCTTAGGTGCTGATTTTCCCACTGCATAACGTACTATAAATGCCACACTGTTATAATCACCCCATCCATTATACCAGCTCTACAAAACACATACTGTTCTGCAGCTCAACTCCAAACTCCACTGCTTTGTTACAATTGTGGCTATGATCTTTACAACTGGTTGTACAATCTTATCTCAAAAATTTATAACAGTATTTATGATATAACTAGGTATAGAACCTATTATGTGTTCTGCATTTATATTGCACAATATCCCAATTTTCTCATCATGCAAAGGAGTTTCATGTACAAGACTAGATTTGTTTGGACTCTTGATCATAATCATATAAATGGAACAATGCTTCATTAGTGAAGAAAGGACCAGATAATATGATAATATCCTCAACATTATTTATGAGGTCATTAAGGCACAGACTCATGAGCAGGAGATCTGGTGTTCGATTCCCACCAGGACCATTCTCTCTGGCTGAAGTTTTTATTCAGGTTTGCCTCAATCCTCATAAATGGTAAATGCTGGTGAGGTACCTTAAATTTAGGCCTGGATCCTTAAAAAAAAATCCTTTCTAAATTTATCTTTTCATCTCATGTAACATCAGTGTTCACCACTGTGATGCTTCAGCAGTAAAACCAGGTATTAAACACTATTTAAAAAAAAATAAAAACATTCATAGCCCATGTTATAGAATGTTATTTTGGTTACATTATCATATGGCAAAAATTACTAAACAAAGCTGCTGGATGTGGTTTCAACTTTAAACGTTTGGCAGCTTTCCAAGCCAAGGTTTGTGATTCCTATTTAAAGTCAAGTCAATGCAGAGATTTCCTTGGATTTAGTTTTAATCTTTCTCTAATATCAAGTTTCACCTCATAAGCACGTGGAAATTTATCTGTGGCTTTTTATCAAAAATAAATTTCATTTTTCTAAATTTATTAACAGGCTGATACTTTGTGGTGTAGGAACACTGGAGCTTCTGCACAAGTTTGTTTTCTCTTAAGAATTAGTTTACCATGTATTGCCTTAGCAAACTACACCAAAGTGAGTATAAATTCTACTTCAACACAACTTAGCTGCTCTTATTAAAGCAGCTAACTACTCAAATTGAGTTTTGCAGGAAAATGAAGACCAAAACAGCTAGTAAACAATGTATGCATGTGCTCACTACATAATTTAGAGTATGTGAATATTCATTCCATCATGTGTCTGTAGCAGCTTGCATCTACCATATGTCATTGTTATGGAGCTGTTAAACTACCAACACTAAAGAAATATCTGCAAATTAATCAACTTGTACGCTGACATTTCCAGGTTTTCCAGTACGGGAAATCAATATAATTACATTCATATTGTACAAATATTGACTTTGGATTGTAAAAGTATAGTGCAATAAGATTTATGGGGAATGCTTTCTGGTTTTCATCATTCTGTAGCAATTTATTCATTTCTCATAATAGAGTTACTTGGATTTTTATTCTGTATCTAAAATATTTTTTTCACTCTCCCATTAAATACTAATATAGATGAACACTTTAAAATATCAGAACAGGTAATGTTTGTAATGGTGATTTAGTGGCAGCAACATTAGATGTAATAGTAGTAGCTGATGTTGTTCTTCAGTTGATGCATAACTTTTGAAGCTGTGCTGTACTTTTTGATTTTCATGGCAGTTCAGCATGCCTACTAAATTTTATTCTTCAAACTCTCTCTACGAGTATTGAATTGAAAATGCTAAGCAAAATACAAACTACAAGGGGTCTCCATCTATCTGGCTCAGGCCTTCTCACAATAACAGAAATTTTAATATAATAATGATTATATACTAACCCATTATCTAAATTCTAAATAATTAAATAAAGTACAAAATTTACACCTTGATTGCATCAGACCCCAGTCTCCAGTTCATCAGCAGTAGTCTACTGGAATTCCAGGGGACTAAAATAAAATATTTCAATTACTCTACCCATACCATTATTTTTTCAGCTAGCTACAGTCTCTACAAACTACTAATTCTTTTATTTCTCAAACATCTAGTATAATGAAATTTGATATTTATAAAGTGCTAAAAAAATTCAAATACGATCTCCACCTATCTTTAGGTGAAACCCCTAACAAATACATACAGACAGAAGATTTAGATAAAATTTTAAAAATAAGCACTAAACCTGCCATTATACCAACTGACTCTTTACTATATATAGATATCACCATGAAACTGAAGCTAGATACGGTGGTCTCCAAGAAGAACAAGCTACCTGAATTATTAAGATTGACACCACTTAGTACACTAAACAACTATTATTCAATTAAATTAAGTGTGTGTAGTTCAACTGAATGATATCAACTATTATCCAACTGATACATGGTGTGAAGTATATACAGATGAATCACTTAAAAATGGTGAAGTGTGCTTTAAAATATACTTATGGGTCAATAGGCAAAATAATAGCCATTAGAGCAGCTTTAGAAAATCACTGTATAGACCTAACATAAATAAAAGAATTGTTATATTAAGTGACTCTAAAGTAGCACTACAAAGTATAATGAATTACTGTTACCCACCAACATACACTATAAATGAATTAAGAAAGCTATATCATACAATTCGGATCAAAAATACAGAAATGGTTTTACAAAGAATTCAAAGCCATGTTGTATTAAAGGGGAATGAAATTGCTGACATTGTTGCAAAAAAAGGAGCGCCATAAAATTAAAATCAACTTTTGATCAAGAACTTTCTTCTAAATTGAAATTCCTAAAAAGATTCATAACTAAACAAGATCAACAAAATATTCAACAAAAACTTAAAGAAAAACCATATGAAGATCTAAAGACTTTCAAACATTTTTTATTCAAACCAAGAAAAATTGGAGTTGCCCAATTTTGCTTAACTGTCAACTGATTTCCTGTCAGAACATCTCTTCAGGATGAAATTAATCATTGTGTTAAGAATGTGAATACTATCCTAAACAACTAACATCTACTACATTACAGTCAAATTGATAACAACAAACAAATACAATAATAATTATCAGTATCAGCATCCTCAATGGCCAGGAGCAACCAACAAACCATCCATCCATCCATACTTATGTCATTTATCATCTATAGCCATGTTTTGCTATTAGTATCTCCATTGCACCCCTATCTCATTTGTTGCATGCCTCTATTTCTTATCGTATTTGTTATTCTTATCATTATACTTTTTCAGGTGATTCCTCTTATGAATGTGACTGAAATATTTTATGGATGCTTTTAGCTCAAGTTGGCTTTATTTTCTCAGTAATTTATTTATTTGCTCTTCTATGCATCCAATTTATGTTTAACTGATTTCTCACTTATATATAAACAGTGTGATAATGCCGTATGATGCTTGCTGTACCTTTGGGGGCCCATTTGTGGGAAAGCAAAATTGATATTCCTGAGCATCCTTGCCCAAGTGATCTGTACCAATAGGATGCATGGCATCAGGGGAACAGAGTCTCTGGAATGGAATATCTGGTTGTACTTGGGAGATGAAAAAACCTAGCTCTATGTGAACAGAATTTTGGAAGGGATTGTGAATGACTATTGGGGGTTTGATCAGAGAGTGCTGGGACTCTTAAGCTGCTCTGCTTTTGATGAGTGAGTTAGGCACAATGGACTTTTGACTGAAGTGATTGAGACTGCTTCACTACATAGTCTAATCTATCTGCTTTTTCACAATTCAGCTCTCACATCCATATATAAGGGCCAAGAAAACTTTTTTATCATTTATTTCTTTATAACCACTGAGTGAAAACTTTCTTCCACTATGTGTTAAGTAAGTTGATTGTGTTACAACCTCAGTAAACAGGATTAGAACTAAAAGACTTTTTTACTTCTACTTCCAGAATCTTTCATATTTTTGTTTTTAAAATTTAACTAAATTCTGATTTTCAAATTTTAATTTTCACATTCTAAATACCATGCATCCTTGTCAACAATTTTCTGAGTCACACATGGAATAGTTGGCAAACCAAGCATTGAATGAACCGCATTATTATTGGTCTTCTGATAGAAGGATGAATGGGATACACCATATTTTTATTCTGAATAAAATGGATTTTATCAATATTTTGTCAGTAAATTATCCAGAGCAAAATGAATGTGTAAACTGACTTGGGTTAATGTGAAAATGTAAATAAAGGCAACATCATTTTAAAAATAGCTAATTTATTGAATAATTATAAACAAAGCTACAATAATTTTGACTGTATACATAGATAATAAAAGAAGGTGTAACTGCACTCTGTCAATGACAAATGAAACTGCAGTGTTAGTAGAGGGGGAGAAATAAAACTATGAATATGCACGCTCACACCCACATACACACACACACAGAGTCTTTCTTCCATTCCTTAACCTGTCTCTCCTTTCCATTCATTAAACTATCTCTCAGATCTATTTTCATATATTCATCCAGATATCCCAGTGTTGTAATTAGATTAAGATGAATTTTAAGTGTCCATTTGCTTTCTTTCAAAAGTTTCCGAATATTGGTGAGCTGCTGCTGAAGCGGCTGGTCATACAGTTTCGACGAGGCTTCAAGCGCAATGATAAGTCTATCTGTATATCAGCAGCAAACTTCATAGCACATCTGGTAAACCAGCGAGTGGTAAGTAAAAATGTTGCCCAGACTGAATGTTTTAAGAGAATTGCTTTTTAATTGTACATGCATATACATGTGCTCTCTCTGTCTCACTCTTTTCTGTTCTCTTTCCCTCTCTTATTTACCCTATATTAGCTTTGAAAACGAGCTCACTGCTGTTGTAATTAATTTGGAGGGACCCAGGGAAAACCATGAAGATGTGAATTATAGGGCGTTCTACTTCTCAGAATACTCCATAGAATAGGATCATAAAAAATCCAAAATGAACTATATGCATTCAGGACAAACAAATCCTCGACAAAAAAACTTCCTTTCATGATAAAAACTTGACCATGAAATAATATGGTGCAATCTACTTAATCTCATCACTGTTGAACAACATCTTTAAAAAAGAATGCAAAATGTATGAAAAATCAAATGAATATTGCTATTTATGAAAGTTATTCATCAGCACAATGACTATAAGAGGAAGTAGGTAAAAATTGCAAAATTCAAATATAATGATTATCAAGATAGTTACACTGTTATTAATGCATTACATTGACTTTCAAAATCAATGAATGAATGGTGTTTAATACCCATTTTTACTACTGAGGCACACAGGCGGTGGACACTGATGATACGTGAGATGAAATGATAAATTTGAAAAGGATTATTTTAAGGAAGGAAACGTTCCAGGTCTAAGTTTAGGGTACCTTCCTGGCATTTGCCTTTATGAGGACTGAGGAAAACCTTGAAAAAACCTCAGTCAGGGAGGACGGTCCAGGCAGGATTCGAACCCCAAATCTCCCATTCATGAGTCTGCGCCTTAACAACCTCAGTCACTTGTGGTGGTACTTTTACAATCAAGAAATTCATTCCAGACATGATAAGGGAATTTAAAAAATAATTACCTGGCTCATATTTAATGAAAATATGGTTTAATACATTACAAGTGTATGGATTTAGTAAACTTCTGTTACATAATTGTTTCCTTTACACTTGTACTTTACAACTTCATACTTATAAGTATACAGGTGATTCCAATTGTAATATATTTGGGAATCAACACAGTGAAAATGAGTATAAAATCTCAAGTAGATAAATAATTTTAAAATGCTTAAAAATATCTTGATGGCCCCGCTCTTAATGTACAGGGAAACAGACTGAGTTAAAAACATTTTATTAATATTTTAAATGTTTTTAATTCAGGCTGTTTCCTTGTTTATTTAAGAATGGAGCCATAAAGGTGTTTTTAAGCATTTTATCTACTGGAGATTTTATACAAGTGATTGTTTATTGTTTTGTTCCTGAGAAGTATTAGTATTAGGCAGTAAATTGTATAGGTTTCTTTACATGTGTAGGAATATTGGTAACTTCAAATATTTGTGCAATATTCAATATCTTTTTTAATGATTTAGGGATTCAGTTGACCTAAATATGTGAAGTATTAGTGAAATTAATAATAATGATGAGAAGAGGGATGTGTATAAAAAACCCTGATGGCCTTTTTTCCTGGAAGTAAGATTACAGCTATTCAGCAGTATATAATGTTACATTATATGATATGCATGAGGAAGCAGTGTATCAGAGCTTGTTAGGAAAGTATAGACAATTAGAAATCAGTGAGATGAAAGGTTATTAAGGTTTGTCCTGCACTGTATTTGAACATAATGAACATTTTAAGTTAAATGCAATTAAAGTAGACTTATGGTGACAGGTATTGATCTTTTCTGTTCCAAATGCATGTTTCGGTTAGCAGTTTGTTTTTTAAAGTTTCTCTTTTAATGCAATGAAAATTAAGTTTTTTCTTTGTCTCATTTTCTTTTAAAATAAATAATTTAGTCTCTTGACAATATTTCACAATCTTTGCTTATAATGTTATTGCCAAACAATATAAACAAATGTGAATAAATATAAAAGATCAAATTCACCAATAAAATAAATTATGACTGTCAAGAAACTCTAAATTTTAGACTAAAAGTGATGCTGCAACATCAATGCATGCATGAAAATGTATGACAAATGGAAGATCAGGAAGATTATGCTTGAATATTGACAAATGCATAATAAAGTATTGTGCTGTGAGAAAAAATATTTTTTGATTGATGATAATCTGTTCTACATATTAAAAAGTATCAATTTATTACCAAGAGTAGACAAAACCTAATTCAAGCATGATGTCTTGTGGCTGCTCCTCCATCTTGCTCTTATATGACATCACTTGTAACTTATTGCTAATACCTTACTAGTTTTGTACATTATTTTGTGGAACAGAAAATTAGGAGTACTTTTGGTAATATACTTCTAATGAATTAGACTATTTTTTGTGAAAAGGGGACTTTATTCCACAGTGAGTGTATCTGTTTTATTAAATTTCTGTACTAACTTTAATATTGTTTTTTGTGTTCTAACTGGGCAGTTAGAAAATTTACATCTAAATGCCTGTCTTGTTCTGCCACATGACTTTCTCTACCTAATGTATGCCTTGAAGTTGAGTATGCAATGACACAGTGAATATCTCACCATTGCACAACTCTACTGCAGTATTTAATGATATCTCACTATTGATTGCACAATACAACTTCCTAACTCTTGAAATCCCATTTGCAACAAACTAGAAGAGAGAACCACTCATGCAGCATGGGAATCTCAGCATTTGGGGGCACATAGGTCAACTGGTCTGCTGATATAAATTGTAGGACTTTTAAACTGCTCTCACTATATATGATGCATTTTGATGCAGTATATTTTAGGGAATAGAAAATATGAGCTTAGGAGTTTTATTTTTTATGTATTTTATTTATTTTTTATCCCCATAAATTTATGCTGAATTAATTTTATAGTTTTGTAAATGTATAAATTATGCATGTATAAATGTATGTTTCTAATGAGAAGTGACAGTAGTTAATGGTATGTGTAAAGTTTGCATAAATTGTCAATAGAGTCTTTGAAGAAAATTTGTATAGTGTTGAATAAATTTATTTATTAATATAAAACATTGTTAATACTGGATGTTAAACTAGATGTGCTTGTATGTAATTTTTTTAGAATGTGTATATAGAGAGAGTTTAGGGGAGTTCAATGCTGAATGTTAAGAAGTGTTAAGAGGTTATTATTTTGGGCAGATAATTCTTATTTCAATTAATAAGTACCACTTTCAATATTAATTAAATTTGAAATCGAACTCAGTGAAACATGCATTTCAACTCTGAAGAGATTAATAAATACCAAATTAATATTTTTTTCAGAAAAGTTGTATTACATTGGTGTAAATATTGTTTAAGAGAGTGCAATTGAGTTATACATTTTAAAGCTTTGTTTAATATGCAAACAAAATTAAATTCTGCACCATATAGCCACTCTTTCCTAGAGCTGTCTATACATTAGAGTAAATAAAAAGATTCATTTAAGAATTTTCGAAAAATAAGACATTTTTAAAAAATTCTGTTTGGACTCACTAGTGAAGCTTGTTAAATGTAAATTATATCTAATCTGTTGTCTAACACACTCTTATACTTCACTTACTTTTAAATACTGTGGGATTGGTTTCGAAAAGACATCCTGTCCATCTTCAACCAACTTGACTGGTACGAGAAACTAACATCTATGAGGACCTGTGACTCTGTCCTGGTAGTATTTTTTTCTTAATAAACTGGAAATTTGTATTACATTCTCTTGTAACATCAAAATTCATAAGATGATCCCTATGTTTATGAATATAAATCTTCTCCCGTGTGTCAAATTTTGTACGTCCGTGTGCTTCTTTAAGTAACTTTATTTCTCTTTTTATGTCGTGATTATCTTTCCAAAAATGGTGTGCCACTGCTGACCTATCAATCTGTTTGTACTTAACGTTCCTGAGATTCCTTTAATCGTGTTCCCATGTTCCTTTTATTTTTTCCAACATATGTACGACATATGACATCATCATCATCATCATCATCATCAACTGTGTGTCGACTGCCGGATTCGTTGTTGGTCGAATGGACTTGGTGTTGCTCTCATGGACATTTTGTGAACTTTTGAATTAATTTGTCTTCGTTGGAATCTCGAAGTTTATAACATTAGCTTCCTATTTTTTTTAATGAAATTTGTAAATAGACCACTGGAGCTGGGAATATGAGCGAAAATTTTTATAAAATTATATGAAGATAAGGTTATGAATTTTGAGATCCCAACATAAGATAAATTAATCCAAAAGTTCATAAAATGTCTACAAGAGGTACACCAAGTCCATTCAACCAACAATGCACCTGGCAGTCGATACACAACTAATGATGCAGGCAAAGTCTTGTGAAACATGTTCAGTATAATTCAATGGTGTAGCATAAGAGTATTAAATCGACTCACTATCTAATTAACACTATATTGCATTGTGATAGCCAAAGTTGTCATTTTGTGATTGACAAATAATCTGTTAGCTCTATATTTAAATCAAATAAATTATTGATCATAACCTTCATGATGACCTTACCTGCCATCATTTTAACAGGAATCTTGGCAATGCTGCAAGTGTGTTCTAAATGAACTGCTGACAAATGTTGTTTTGGTTATTATAGCAGCTTTTTGGTATATTTTCCCTTTACAATAGCTTTCACAGTGCACTATCATGTGTGCAACAAACATCACAAACTAATTTTGTACACATTATTATTCTTAAATTAAAATAACCATAATTTTCACTAGCTTTCATTTAATAATGTATAGGAACTTTATGAAATGCATTTGTAACAATGAAATTTTGAAAGAAATGAGGTTGGGATAAATTAAGGTACACCAATATGATTTCTTATGTTTTGAAGTGTGTAAGGACATAGGAAGAAGAAGTAGTAAAAAGTCATTTAAATTCTTTTAAAATCTTAGTGCTTATGTATGAAAAGAAACATTCTCACTAACAAAAGAAAGCATTATCTTTTAATGAGCCAAAATTTATAGTACTGCTTTGTGGATTTTATGGTGCATTTGTGAAAATACTTCAAAGTAAAAATAGAAATGTAAAAGTGTCTGTATGAATATAACTTCAGTGGAGTGAAAAGAATGTTCTTGTTTCAGGCACATGAAATTTTAGCTTTGGAAATTTTGACACTTCTGGTTGAGAGTCCAACAGATGATTCTGTTGAAGTTGCCATCGCTTTTCTAAAAGAGTGTGGCATGAAACTAATGGAAGTTTCTAGCAAAGGTATTAATGCAATTTTTGAGATGTTGCGCAACATTCTACATGAAGGCCAACTGGATAAAAGGGTTTGTAAATATTTTTTATTTTTCATCCATATCAGTCATTAGTAATGTTTATGTATTTTTTAAGTGATATGTTGAATGTAAAGCTGAACTTCAAACTATATGCTATGGAAGTAATAATAAATGTAAAACAAGCATAAAACTGATCATCTGTACCAGAAAGTATTAATTAAAAATGAGTTTTAGCATCATGCCTTTTAAAATTGATTTTTGAAGATTTAAGAATTATGTAATTGGTATACTTCTTTTACATAAATGTTCTAAGAGAGTCATTTGAAGTTCTGGAAATGAAGCACAATATAAAGTTTAACTCATTTGAAATTGTTTCTGTTTCTCATAATAGTCTCTGTTGACACTAAAGCATTTTGTCCAATCATTTTCTAAAACCTTTATCCCATCATTGAAGCCAGGTTTGTTCAGGCCTGCAAAATACTCCTCAATCGATGCTTTAAGTTCTTTATTGGATGAACGTTTCCATCAAGGAATTTTCTCAGCTTTGGAAAGAGATGGAAGTCCAATGAGGTCAAATCTGGTGGATAAGGGGAATGTGGTGGGAAATCAATTATGTTCACCATTGTAATGACACATGAAGAATGAGCATTGCCTTAATGGAAGATCTTTTTTTTTTAATCATGTCTTTTCTGGCATATTTTTGCTTAGTTGATCCAAAAGTTTAGCATAATATGCTCCAGTAATAGATGTCTTACTAAAAAGAGAGTGAATCAATAGGAAACCTTTAAGATCTCAGAACACATATTTGACTTTCTTGGGCATGGGAGAATCGTGATACCTTCATTGTTTTGTTTCTGGCATGTAAGAGTGCACCCATGTTTTAAAACTGACATGAATTGACAGCTAAACATTCCAAACTTTGCTCATAGAGTTGTATTGTTATTCACTTTTGTTCAGATGTTAATGGCTAAGCATCCATCTTGCAGGTAATTTTTTCATGCATAATTATTCTTCCATAAAAATACAAAATACCTATTGGTTTAAAGTTCCATAGCTTCTGAAAATTCTGACACACCTTTAGTTGGCAGTCCTTCAGTATCATTAATTTTTTTTAAGTTTCTATTATGGTGACAGATTCTGGTCATCTGCTATGCAGATAATTTCCCAAGTTTTTGCACCTGCATTTGAACTCAGTGATTTACTTGAAAACAGTTGAAAGTGATAGCACATGGTTTCCTTTAGTGTTTGTCTTATCTCTGTGAATTACTGTTGATGTCATACCCTTCTTCACAAGGAATTTATTTACTGTATGCTGTTCAATATTTACCATTTTGCAACATGCCTGTGTCTACATAACAACAGAGAGCAATATCAATTACAGTCCTTCACTGAGCAAAGCATTATTACACATTTGTTTCTGCAGAAGATGGCAAATTTTGATGTAGTAATTGCTTTGGAACTATTACTGCAATATATGGGTCATTTAAAAACTTTTCAAGTTACCCCTGTACATTGTTTTTTGTTTGTTTTGTTTTTTTGTTTTTTTGTTTTTTTTTTTGTTATGTTTTATTTCTTTGTTAGTTTGTACTTTAGCTAATGGAAATAAAATTTCAATTTTTTACAGGTGCAATACATGATAGAGGTAATATTTCAAGTGCGAAAAGATGAATTCAGAGATCATGAAGCTATTCTGTCAGAGCTGGATTTGGTTGAAGAAAAGGATCAGTTTACTCATCTTGTTACTTTAGATGAAGCAACAGATGGGCAGGATATTCTTAGTAAGTTATTTAATTTATTAAGTTCAATAACATTAATTTGCAATAAAAGTTTGAAACATCATAAAATTGATAGCATTTAAGATGGTCCTTTCAAACTTTTCTTTTTTCTTCCCATTGCTGTAGTAATCACTAAAATGTTAATGCAAAGCTTCTAATTATAATCATGAAAGTGTTTGAATGTAGTAATGGTTTCCTTGTTGTGTGATTATTATTAAAAATGCTTTTAAAAGTTATCAGCATTTTATTACTGCATTTTACAGTTGCATGCTATGAATAGTGTAATTTATTTTAAAGCCATTTTAATAAATGACAGGGCACATTGATATCTTCAATATAATATCTCTTTAAAATTAAAAATGCAAAAAATATTATGCAAATAGATAATTTTGGGAGGTTGTTTTATCTTTTCAGTCTTATTTGACAAAAGGCTAAATCACTTTTACTTATCCTTAGGAATTAGCAGAGCACATTTGAAAAATACTGTTGTGATACACTCAATTAAATGTACTTAATACTTATTACATTGTTTATACTGTTGTGATAGTTAAACTGCATGCAATTAGATATAGAAACATATTCAAAAGAAGGGAAATAAAGCTGTTGGTTATAAGTTGCCATTTACTTGACAAGTGAGAGATATAAGAAGAAAACATTGGCATCTTCCAATGATTTGAATTGTTTGCAGAATCTCAGCACAAAGTAAAAAAGCAAACAAGCTTTGTAAGAAGCAGTTGATGATTCTGATATATAAGTAGTAAAAATCAATACTTTTGATGGAAACTTTTGTAGCTTCTTTTTCTTCATCAGTTTATCATGGTTTTGTAAAATCTTATCAACGTGTAAAACTGTAGCAGAGATGGAGAAATGGTGACTACACACCATAAAATGCAACAGAAATTAAATAATAAACCAGAATGTTGCTACAATATTTTTTTATCTTTCCAAAGTTCTGAACTATATTTTGCAAAATTTTTTTATAAATAAATTATAACAGAATGGCAAAGGGATTAGCAAATAATTTAACTGAATTTTATTTAAATAAATTATACTTAAGAAGCTGTAGACAATGGAGTGGTAATATATCCTATACTTATGTATTCAGTTTGTTTACACTAAACTCCACTTACATAAAACTAAGACATGTTTCAGGAGTAATCACTCCCATCTTCAGTTCTTGACCAACCACTGGTACTTGAAATGATGGCTGGATACCTGGATGCTCCTGTGGTGGTATCTGGTGGTTGTAGTAGGAATTTGCTGAGTTCATCCATAGGAGGAAAATCAAAATCCATTATGTTTTTTTTTTTTTTTTTTATTTTTTATGATGAAAATTTTTACCCAAGTGGATAGTTCCATTGGGTTGTAAAGTTGTTTCAATAGATTAACCTCTGGCTTAATTTCATGATTTTTGGTCCAGAAGTGAGCTGCTACCTCTGATTTATCAACTTGCTTAAACTGAATATTTCTTAGTGTTCTTTTCTCTGAATTTCCAAATTTCTCTCTCGTTTTTCCAAGTATCTCTGATCCCAATCTGCACATTTGATTTTATAAATTCCTGTTTTTTGTTCTGTTGATATGGTATCTTTTACTATGCAACCTAATAAATTCTTGACATTATGTAACTGTTTAAGCTTTCACAGCCGGCGTGACCGCCACGGGTGGCCGAGGTCGTTAAGGCACGGACTCGTGAGCGGGAGGTCTGCGGTTCGAATCCCGCCAGGACCGTCCTCCCTGACTGGAGTTTTTTCCAGGTTTTCCTCAGTCCCCATAACTGGCAAATGCCGGGGAGGTACCTAAACTTAGGCCTGGAACGCTTCCTTCCTTAAAAAAAAATCCTTCCCCAATATATCATTTCATTTCATGTATCATCAGTGTCCACCGCCTGTGGTGCCTCAGTAGTGAAAACGGGCGTTAAACACTACTCAAAAAAAAAAAAAACAGCCGGCGTTAATCCAATAAAATGAGATTTCTGGGCTTATTGACTATGGTCCAAAAGATGTAAAAACACCTGACATTTCGCCTGTCGCTCTTGATATTATATTTGTTCTTTGGGACTAACATTATTCCATGTTCTTTGAAAATCTTCTAAAATTTGTTGTGGTAAGTTGGATAGTATGTGAAACTTTGGAATTTGTATCTTTCTTTGGTGTTCTTCAGTGTGGAAACTTCTCAATTTTTGTCTTTTAAATTTATTGATAATTTTCATTACAGGGTCTTTGTTGAAATCATTAGTTATAACTGTCTTTATTATCTGTGGGTATTCTATTTTGTACTCTGTTTTTGTGAGAGGGATGTTAATTAATCTGTGTGCCAAGCTGTAAAACACTGCATATTTATGTGCAATGGGGTTATAACTATAATTTTTTATCTAGTTTTCTCTGTGTGTTTCTTTTTTATGAATTCCAAAGCTCAGAAAATCCCCATTTCTTATGATTTTTAAATATAGGAATGCGCGAGCGAACCATTTATTTCTTCTTCTTGGTAAACTGTATGGATTTATATTGTAAATTAAGGACTTTCAGAGCATTTATTGATTTTTTTTTTTTTTTTTTTTTTGTATTATTGCAAATATGTCATTCACATACCTATTTCATGTCTTGAAAATTTAAGGGAAGGCTGTGGTGATACGTATTTCTAAGGAACGCATGAATACATCTGCTAGAAACAGAGACAAGCAGTTTCCCATAGCTAGGCCTGAAATTTGTTGATAATACATCTGGTTGAAACTGAGGAAATTTTGTTGAATGTAAATATTAGTAAGTTTTCTATTTCTTCTGTTTGTAAATTTAAGGATGTTAACCATATCTTTAACATTTGCATAAGCTTCTCTCTTCATATGCTCAGGAATAAGGCTTTTATGTCAAACGACATCATTATATTTCAGATTGTAATACTGCTATTTAAGTTTTTTGACTAAATCAAATGAATTTTTGATGCTCAAACTTTGGATTCTTTTATAAGAATTGAAAATATTGATAAACTTTTTTGCTAACTGGTATGGGGGTGAATACCAAATGGAGATCGTCTGAACTTGGAATTCACAGAAAATTACACAAAAAATAATAGTTATAACCCCATTGCATATAAATATGAAGTGCTTCACTGCTTAGCATACAGATTAATATCCCTCTCACAAAAACAGAGTACCAAAATAGAATACCCACAGATAATAAAGACAGTTGTAACCAATGGTTTCAACAAAGACACAGTAATGAAAATTATCAATAAATTTAAAAGACAAAAATTGAGAAGTTTCCACACTGAAGAACACCAAAGAAAGATACAAATTCCAAAGTTTCACATACCATCTAACTTACCCAACAAATTTTAGAAGATTTTCAAAGAACATGGAATAATGTTAGCCCCAAAGAACAAATATAATATCAAGAATTTATTAAGGTGCACAGTAAAAGACACCATACCAACATAACAGAAATCTGGAATTTATGAAATCAAATGTGCAGATTGTGATCAGGGATAGATTTGAAAAATGAAGAAAAATTTGGAAATTCAGAGAAAAGAACACTTTAGGAATATTCAGTTTAAGCAGGTTGGTAAATCAGCAGTAGCAGCTCACTTTTGGACCAAAAATCATGAAATTAAGCCAGAGGTTAATCTGCTGAAACAACTTCACCACCCAATGGAACTTTCCATTTGGGAAACAATTTTCATCATAAAAATTGTTGGTCCTGGTGGTAAAGTGGTAACTATACTTGCCTTCTAAACTCAAGATCATGGGTTCAGTCCTGCCCAGGAACGATGGATTTTTTTCGGTGTAAAAATCCTAAGTATGACTTCATTCAGAAAGGAAGTAAAGCCGTGGGTCTCGTATCATACATTTACGGCATGATAAAGAACCTCAAGCCTGATAAAAGAGGCTTCTGAGCAAAGTTTGTCGGCTGTTTCTTGCCCTGATTTGAATAGGATGCTGATGACCTGAGATGTTAAAGAGTGTTCGTAAATAAACCAAAATAAAATCATCATAAAAAATAAAGAAAACTTAAATGAATTTTGATTTTCCTCCTATGGAGGAACTCAGCAAGTTCATACTATAACCACCAGACACCACCACAGGAGCATCTGGGCATTCAGCCACCATTTCAAGTAATAGTAACTGGAGTTTAGTCTAAACAAGTTGAATACATAAGTGGGACTTTTGTTTAACAAACAGAAAACAATAATACCTAAATAATCTAAAGCTAAAGAATAGAAATAAGTAAATTTACATCTCATTGTATGATTACCATGTGGTATGCCTTATATATAGACTACAGGAAATAAATACTAGGCTTACTAATTGCAGATGATTTAATGGTAGGTGCAAGTATGGTAATTGGACTGCAACAAGCTATAAATCAGATAAGTAGATTTTGTGTAGAATGCGAATTAAGAGTAAATATTAAGAAATCAAAAATAGTAGTGTTTAAGAAAAGGGATAAATTAAGAAGTGATGATAAATGGTTCTTGATTGGGGACTATTGGATGGTAAATGACTTTGATTATTTGGGGGTGAGGTTGTCAAGTGAAGGAGGGTGGGAAGAATGTTATTATTAAAGGTAAGGTAGCCATGAGAGCAATTAGAATATGTTAAAAGAAAATTCCAAATATGTCAATAAATTGGTTGGAGAAATTGTATCAAATGGTAGTGGAACCAAAAATGTTATATGGAGTAGAAGTATGGAGAACTTTGAAAAGATGGTTGAAAATTGATTTAATTCATAGGATGTTTTGAGGTATTGGGATTGCCTAAAGCTACTTGAAAGGAGTAGCCTTAGCTGAGTTAGGCTACTCAGTAGGGAGGAAGGGCGTGGTGGTGGACAGATGATGAAATTAGGAGACCATAATATTCTAAAATAGCGTATGAAGTATCAAAGGGAAAAAATAAGAGATAACACTGATGTGAGAAGTGGGGAAAATATGCAAGAAATTTGGATCGGAGAATTTTGGAAGTTCGAGATAAAAGTGGACAAGATTTTCTAAGGAAGTAAGTCAAAGAATTGAAGATATAGAGAGGCAAGAGATTTAGGCTAGTTTTGGAGATAAGAGTTCTTTAAAATTGTATAGAATAATTAAAAAGGAATGGGGAAGACAGAAATGTGTAGATTGTTTTGATAAATTTGGGAGAGAAAGACTGGAATGTATGTGAGTTGTTTTTAAGGGGTCTCAGAGGAGAAGTTGGATATGTTATGTGTGGTGAGCCTGAAGCAATATTTCATTGTTTATTAGAATGTGAAGAGGTAAAGAGATGGACACACGATGTATGGGAAGCAAAATGGGATAAACTACAAAAAGAAAGTATAGTACGGAAAATGTTGAGTTATATGAGCACAAAGAGAAATAAAGTGATACGGAAATATTTAGGAAAAGTAAGGGAAAATTAGATTAGAGTAGTTAAGAAGGATGTCAGAATTGGGGTATGATTGGGGGAGGGATTAAAAAAAAAAAGAAGTGCCAATAAAGGAAATATATGAAGTGAGGGATCTCATTATGCAGATAACCTGGAGGTTGTGTGTAATGAGGCCTCGTATTGTAATTACAATAAAGGATACGCTGCAGGAATAAAAAGAAATATATACTATGATAAAAGAAAAATTAAATGATCAACCTCATTAGGTGACCAACACATAAAGAACCAGAGCATTCAAGCAATAAATCAAGTAGCACTAGGTTACATTGACTTCCTACTCAAAGAACAGCTCTTCAGCTGGAAATATTGTTTTGAAGTGTATGTTAATAGTCTTTTTTGGGTAATTCTTGATTTATTGCTGGAACGCTCTAGATTTTTAGTTTTATATATATATAAAATGAAAATGACACTTGGACCCGAAAATTTATTGTGCTAGATGAAGGATGTTCATTGGGACTATTAATAATTAAGTCATGTAAATGTTAATTTTGTTTCCTGAATTCAAAATAGCTTTAGCAGAAGTTAGCGATTCATTTATATAGTTTGAAAATTAGAATTTGAAACAACATGAGTATTTTCTATTTGTAAAACCTGTTAAATTTAAAAATAAAGTGATTTGCATTGAATAAAATTTTCAACCTTTGATCATAAGCAGTTTTTTTATTTATTCTTTTTATTTCAGATGTCTTCAAGTTTGATACAGAATA
Organism: Metallyticus violacea; assembly: GCA_030762175.1. NCBI lineage: Eukaryota > Metazoa > Arthropoda > Insecta > Mantodea > Metallyticidae > Metallyticus > Metallyticus violacea. The sequence continues at coordinate 61,056,442 of CM060836.1, forward strand.
TGAAGCAAATGAACAGAAATATGCATCCCTTAGGAAGGAGATATTGGATGAAGATAGCAGTGCTTCTGGAAGCGACTCAGGTAGTGAAGAAGAAGAGGATTCTGAGGAAGAAAGTGAAAATGGTATGCAAAGAAATTAGTAATGCTCTTTCATAAATTTCTTTCTTTTCTCTCTTATACATATTATCCAGCAGATGAAGCTTTACTAGGATGTACTGAAGGCACGTAGATTAATTACTAAAAAAATGTATGACATATTTAGATGTTTGCTGAAAATATGAAACTAAACATTTAAAAATTGTATAATTTAGTTGAACTACACACTCTTAATGCTTTTCACTTACTTGTTCTCGAAACCAATTCTATATATTATGACAAGTAAGTGAAGCATTAAGAATGTGTAGTTCAACTAAATCATACACTAATATCAATCATATGATTGGTTTCACTGTGCAAGTTTCAATTTACATTTTAATTTGAAAATTAATTTTTTATTGTTTCTTCTGTTTTCTAAATCTTGGAAATTTACACATGTTTAACAACAGAGTGCAAATTTGTAATTGGATACCATTGTTGTTAATTTACCATTAAGGTCTTTGGGTAACTCCAATCTATGACAACATAAATCTGTGATAAAAGCCTCTGTCAGGCATTTGCATCAAAGCAGAGTTTAAAACATGTATTCATTTTTGAGCAGTGTACTGGCAATTGCAATAACTTGTATACTTGGAACATTTTTTAAATATAATTGCTTACTAAAATGATGAATTAACTACCGAATAATTTCATAAATGCACTATTAAATATGATTTGTCCAGACTGCATGTTTGGTTTGGGTGACTGTGTTCATTGTAAATAGAGCAATGAAGAAAAAGAGTTTCAAAATTAATTGCAGAAAATAAGGTAAATATAAGTGCATCCAAAGAAATCAGGAGTCATTGTGGTTAATGAAGAGCAAAATTGAATAGTAAAGAGGGTTGTTTCTTTTAAATGGGATTTCATTTAACAAATGATTGGGAAACTTTAGTAAAAGCGTTTACTTAAGAAAGGTACAGAAAAGAAAAGTTTTATTAATAACTATCCAGAGTGTTAATATGCTAAATCATTTGTGAACCAACACAAGTTTGAACTTACAATAATATGTGTGAAAACAGACAGCATGTGCAAAGGTGAATAGCACTATTTTTAAAGAATACTGAGATATTATAAAGAATTTCCCTCAGTAACTTCAGTCATGCCAAAACATGTCTTTGTGATGACTTGGGTTTACTCAGGTTAATGTGAAAAGAGGCTGCAAATGCATTGAAAGGGTATTGGATTTTACAGTAACAAGCATTTTAATTATTACGATATCGCAGCAGAAGGAACACTTTTACCACCTTAAGTGAAGTTTGTAAGACACAAGGAAAATTAGTGGGCCAATGTAACAAAAGTCATAGTGAATGGTTTGATCAAACAACTTTGGAAGATAAATGGTACATACCTACAACATTGCTAGATGTGGTATTTCTTTAAATTTTAAAAACACTTGCATAGAGAGGAGTTCTGCAAGACAGGAAAAAAAAGTATACTCAGTGATATCAAAGAAGTCATTTCCTCTCTTCTTAAACAAGCGTTAGATAAACTATGTTTTAGAAAAGCTGAGAGCATTTTCAGTGCATTTAAGGCTACTTGCACATTCTCATTCTGTTTTAAAGAGTATAAAAAGCTTTCAAATAATGATGATGGAAATAATTGTGATATGGACAGATGGCTTTGAAAATAAAGTTGAGGTATGCTTGTCTCCATTTGCTAGTTTCTCACATGGGGGGAGATAAGAGGTGTGGTTCATAAGTTTCTGGTCTGACCATGTTAGATGATAGAATAAAAATATAGGTATCATTTTTACATAATCTCCCTTTATTTGGCTAATTTCTCACATCTCCGATTAATATTTCAACCCCCCCCCCCAAAAAAAAAAACAGTCTGCAGCTTAGTTTGCAAAATGCTAAAAAACATGTTCCTTATGAAGTCTTAAAATCAGAATTCCTCTGCAGCTCCAAGAAATTGTCATTATCTTCTTTGTAGATTGGTGACACCTTGGTCCTTTCAGGGAGTGCTTCAACTTTCTTTTGCCACTCCATTGATTCTTTTTTTTTTAAAAGAGGGCCATAGGCTTTTTCCACTGTAATGATGAATTCCAATTTCTACAGCATAAGTTCAAAAATTTCTGACAACATTCCACATACAGTTGCATTTGAACTGCTGCTTACATTCAGGGCATCCATCTTGCACTGACCTTATGCATAGACAAATGTTATGAAGAATTTTTTTTTTGATTCGTTTTATTTAAGGGTGCTCTTTAACATCTCAGGTCATCAGTGTCCCATTCAATTGGGGGCATGAAACGGCCGACAAATTTTTTGCTCAGAGGCCTCTTCTTTCAGACTTGAGATTCTTTTTTCTGCCATAAATGTATGACATGGAATCCATGGTTTTACTTTCCTTCAGAAGGAAGCCATACTTATGATTTTTACACCTGAAAAAAATCCATCGATCCTGGCCAGATTTGAACCCGGGGCAAGTGTGGTTACCACTACATCACCAGAACTGACTATGAATAACGTGAAGCACAGTTGTTTTAGATAGCCCCAACCTTGCAGCTATTTCTTTTGTTGTCAAGATATCCGTAACTTTCTCCTCAAATGCAGATTTTTTTTATGCCAATACTTCTACAAATCTCTCCTCACATAGGTCATTTTCAAGGCTCTCTCTGCCCCCCCCCAAAAAAAAACTGACCACTCCTTCACAGTGGAATATGAAGAGGAAACTTCCCCATACACGTCCTCTAGATGTTTAATACCACTGGGTGAAAATATTTCTTTAGTTAAAAATTTAATCATTGCTCTGTATTCACTTTTGAACATCATGCTGTACTGTTCAACATGTCTAACTTAAATTAGCTTCTCCAAGCAAATGAATGGCGTAGTCAGAAAGGAAATCAAATATAGCAAATTATTTATGAGGAAGTCACTCAAATTTCACTAAATTTTTCCACTTACTTGGACATATTTTGACTGCTGCTATCTTCATCAGCAACATGGTTCATGAATATTTACATTCTTGAAACATATGTATCAGAAGCATTGCAACAGTGGATCATGGCCATCTATATCAGGTTGAAAACTTATGAACTCTAAAAAGGAATGTACCTCCATTTAAATCGGTATTTGATGAAAACTTTGAAACTTATAATTGTGAGTCTGTTTCTGGTTAAGTAGATTTTCAGTAACTGAATAATGCATGAAGAAAATAAATATGACATGCAAACCACAACCAGTTCCATTATATTGCCTGGTACCTTTGTGATTGTCAAAAATGATGAGCATAGGCTTGAAAAATAGGGAAAAACTGATTTTGGACACATAATCAAAGAAGGGATTGGAACTGTGGATATCATATTTCCACATTCAAATGGATACGGAATAACAAGGCTACATATGTTTTCCCAGCCATGACAGATTAGGATTCAAGACCAAGATAAATTTTTAACAATATTGCCACCATGCAAGAAGATTAGGAATTTATACACTAGTATGGAATTTTTAACTTATTCAGTTACTGGTTATCCCTTTCATTGTTAAATGTAATGAAAGTAGCAATGTTTTTATGGTGTTTTTATTCTTTATAATTGATTCAGGCTAAAAAAATGTTTTTATGTCCTCATTGTTGGTCTAATAAGAAGGTTACAAAGTCTGAACTCCTGCCAAAATATAGTCTAATACCTTTAAAAAAATTGTAAAAATATGGAATTGCAAAAAATTCTTTTTTAGCATTAGTTTGTTTTCTTAAGCTCATATCTACACTATATTTTATACCAAATTAACAAAATAATATGAAAACCATTACAAACTCACCTTTTGACAATAAGATGATAATGAAATAACAAACAGTCTTGCACGTAAATATTGTACTCACGAAGCTGTTGACAATGGAGTGGCAATATAACTTCAACTTATGCATTCACTTTTTTACACTTTACTCCATTCACTTACACAAAAGTAAGACGCATTTTGGGAGAATCTCTCCCATCTTCAGTTGCTTACTGAACCGCCGTTACTCAAAATTATGGCTGGACAAACGGATGTTCCTGTGGTGGTCTCTGTTGGTTGAAGTAGCAAGTTGCTGAGCTCGTCCATGGGAGGAAACTCAAAATTCATAAGATTTTTTCTATTTTTTAATATGAAAATTTTTTCCCAAATGGGTAACTCCAATGGGCTGTGAAGATGTTTCAGCAGTTTTATTCCTGGTTTTATTTCATGGTTTTTGGTCCAAAAGTGAGCTGCTACTGCTGATTTATCCACCTGTTTAAACCGAATATTTCTAAAATGTTCTTTCCTCCGAATTTCCAAATTTCTTTTTGTTTTGCCTATGTAGCTCTGTTCACAATCTGCACATTTTATTTCATAAATTCCTGATTTTTGTTCTGGTGGTATGGAGTCTTTTACTGTGCAACCTAATAAATTCTTGATGTTCTATCTGTTCTTTGAGGCTAACATTATTCTATGTTCTTTGAAGATTTTCTTGAACTTGTTGCGGTAAATTGGATGGTAGATGAAACTTTTGAATTTGTATTTTGTCTTTTAGATTTATTGATAACTTTTATCACTGTGTCTTTGTTGAAACCATTCATTATAGCTGTCTGTATTATTTGTTTGTATGAATATTCCACTCACAGAAGCAGAGTACAAAATGGAATACAAAACAAAAAGAAATTTGGAAATTCGGAGGAAAGAACATTTTAGAAATATTCAGTTTAAACAGGTGGATAAATCAGCAGTAGCAGCTCACTTTTGGACCAAAAACTATGAAATTAAACCAGGAATAAAATCGCTGGAACATCTTCACAGCCCATTGGAGTTATCCATTTGGGAAAAAAATTTCATGTTAAAAAATAGAAAAACCTTATGAATTTTGAGTTTCCTCCCATGGACGAGCTCAGCAACTTGCTACTTCAACCAACAGAGGCCAACACAGGAACATCCATTTGTCCACCCATAATTTTGAGTAACGGAGGTTCAGTAAGCAACTGAAGATTGGAGAGATTCTCCGGAAACGCGTCTTACTTTTGTGTAAGTGAATGGAGTAAAGTGTAAAAAAGCGAATACATAAGTTGAAGTCTTGCATGTTTTAATATATTTAAGCCCAATTAAGTGATACGTATACTTTTTTTTTTTTTTTCAAATAATATGCACACACAAAGTTTGTTTGAATTCTAGTATATTTTATTTTTCTTGTTCATTGATGGAAGCCTTTAAGATAACATTCAATACTACTTTTTGGTGTTTCTGATTGATAGTATGGCATCCTTTGAAGAGAATTTGAGTGCAATACTTTCTATTGTATATTGTTTTTATGTTACATTTAACTTGGCATAGATTGCAATAGAATTGCCACAGAATTTGAGCTGTTCAGTTGTAGCATACTGGTGACTAAGCAGAAAACAGTAATGCGGAAAGCATCAGTGTAGTCTGTAGTTTGTGGCTACAGTTGTAAGCAACAGATAATCACAGATTGAACAATTTTGGATTTTTGGTGTCATCAACTACCTCCTATCAATAGCCTAGCATTGTGAACAGAAGGATGTACCATCGGCAAGATGCATGTGGGGCAGATAATTCAACCGCATAATAATGGGTTGTCAGAAACCCAAAGTTTGAAAACATTGGCCATGCAGAAGCAGTCATGATAAAATTGTGGAACAGGTCAAGAAAGCAGTGATAAAAGAAATGGGATAGCACAGAGAAGCATTGCCAACACTTAAATACATCAAAATGCCCAATATGGCACATATAGTATTTTATAATAGACTATTGATATAACATACATTGCACATGTCAAAAGAATAGCACATCAAAGAGCTTACCAATGCCAGGAAATTGTATGAGCATCACCTTGGAGAAGGCAATGGGTTGTTACTTTGGATAAAGCCTTGGTATAACTGAATGACAACCAATCCTGTGACATTAGATACCACCTAAAAGGCCCAAATGGTCATTCTATCTTCATCTGGAAAGAAGCAAAAGTAAAATATTCCATGAAATTCTCCATGATTGCAAGTGACTATGCTCACAAAACTTGGTCATCAGAGTAGAAATGCTGTTGATTTTCAATCTGTATTGGTATCCGGTAATACTCTTGTAGATGTGAATGATACTTTTCCTGTACTTTGTTAATACTACAACTTTTATTAATATTATCACAAGTAGCACATTTTAAAGTAGCCTCAAAAGGCATGTGTCTAATTCATAAATTTCTAATTAGCATGTTAGCACCTACCATAAATTAGTTCCCTTCTTGGCCACCAACCTCAGATTAGAAGTGGTCCCCCTTCCTTGTATTTCTGTAGATGTTCTGGTGACAGTATTTCTGACCTACAATTTCTTTAGAAATCATGTATTAGGGCAATAAAACATGCTAAATTACAGTTTAAAGGAGATATTTTTTAATTTCTGTTGCATTAATATCTAAACCTCAGTTCAGGGTCTTGGTAAAAGTACCATGTGATCTGTTAAACTGCCTAATCACAAATAACTTGTTAACAGATCTTCAGTTTCTTTAGCATGGAAACTGATTTTATGTTATTGATTAGTTATTTTCAAGTCAGTTATTATTTTGAAATGACAGAAGACAGCATTTCATGTTCTTTCTTTTTTTCATAATATGAGTGAATTTTGGAACTATTTATAAGATCCTTTCAAATGATAACCATGCCATTTGTTGCATTTGTAAAAAGAATTTTTTTGCATGGTGAAAAATTCCACAACATTAGCAACCTAAAGAAACATGTTATTTCAATACAATTTTTTGCTGAACATTCCAACTTGGGGGGTTAAAGAAATTCAGAACTATTTGGTTGATAAAAATTAATATTTTTAAAATAATAAAATAAGAAATGTATATTTTTATTTGATTAAAAATTGTGAAAATATTAAATATGAAGACTGATATCATGCATAGATATCCAAAAAATTTGGTATTGCCTCATCTCTAGAAATAGTGAAGATCAATGTTATAGCCCTGTTTTTGAATAACGGATTCCTCTTGTATGGTTACAACATATCAAATGTCTGGATTCATATGGATAAGGCATCCAGTCACATTGCCATATCATCCCTCTTGTACTGCTCCTGGAAAGAAATTTAGACATGTGTGAGTGATACTCTATAGTAGAATATTCTTCAGGTCACCGTATACCTCATATAGGTATTTTTATGCCTTTGATCTGTTGAGAAGAGACCTTGCTACCACATGTCCCAATGCCCAGAGAGTCTTGGGAAAATTTGTCAGGAGTTTTGGGGCGAACATTCATCTTCCTATATGACACTTCAGGCTTCTCCATTGGAAGTTTAGGTGTAAAGCAATAGCCCATGACCATGGGCACCACATTAAACATAACAGGTGATAGTTTTGAATAGCGAGAATTTTCACAGTGAAATATAGTATAATAATTTGTTATATAACAGGTGATGTTGGAAGAGAATCTCAAAACAACAGAGATGTAAAATTATCCAAGCTTAACCATGGCATCCTCACAACAAGCAAACTCATGCATCCATGCATACCAAGTCTTATGACAAATACTATAACAAAAACTTAAGCAAATTATCAGCACAGTTCTAAAAATATTTTGTCCTTAAAGTATGAGTTACTTACAAGCATACTCTACTTTTAAGCACCAATAATATTTCTAAATAGCCACTCTTGGCTTTCACACAGTCCCTAAGTCTGCATCCACTCATTATATAATTATCATCTTTAGAAGCAAATCTCCTAATGCCTTGACCAAGAAATATTTTATACTCAATGCTGGATTGTCTCTTCTTATAAATATTCTCCTCAGCATTGGCCATAATGCAATTGATTTAGGTTAGGGATGCTGGTGGCCAATCATCTACATTAAGTACACTTTCTCTGTACAGCACAAAAAGCCAGTGGTACTGTATTGCTATATCTAGGGGCTCAGTTCCACAGACATAGACATTCCTCCATTTTCACTGCATTTCAATGCAAAAATAACCTCTTATCTTATTGTCTGATGATGTAAAAGCCAGCAGCAACCACATCATATATGGCTTAACTCATAACAGCTTATGCAATACCTTCCAATTACTTGAACTATTTTATTCACTTATGAAACCCCCATGTTCTTCTATAAAAACTCTCTATATCCCTTTTTTTGAATGGGCAATAAGACCAGTCCCCTTTGATGACTATTTTCCAATTCCAAAGCCTCCAGGAAATGAAATGAAGAACTTTTCATGGGTTGATACTGTTTGGATATTTAGGGATGTTATTCTGATCCTGAATATATTCCTGAGATGTTCAAGTATGATTGCAGCAATTTATATAATCTGATTGGAATGATCTTGTTAGTGATCTTTCTTTGCGCAAGAAAAAGTAGATAGCAAACTTCCACACTAAAGAAGAAATATCTTCTGAAGAAGGATTTCAAAACATACTAAATACTGCAGAACACAAAAATACAACTCTAGAAAAAAATGTTTTCCTTTATGGAGAACTGAAGCAATAGTACAATGATTACCTAGGAGACTGTTTGATGACTGGTCCTAATGAAGTTTAAAAGCAGTTCCTCTGCACAATGGAAATATAAATTATTCTATAGACCATTATATTAATTTTAAGGAAAGCTTTGAAAATGTGAATTTAGTACTTGAAGAAATGCAATGCAATATCATCAATTAAATATCTGTAAAAGATTTAAAGGTCATTATATATTAAAGAAAATTAGAAAGTAATGGTCAACACTTATTTTATTTATGAAATTCTTTTTGAGTATGGATGTTTAAAGGTTGGCAGATATACAGCTATGGCTTGATCAGGTGCTGCTCTGGCAAAACAAGCAGTAACTAGTAAGCATAGATGGTGCATGTGTTAGCATTGTCCATATGTGAGGAGTACTAAGGTGTAGTGCATTTTTTGTGAGTAAAAGGAAAAAAACAGTGAAATTCACAGAAAATGTTGTAAGTATATGGTCTGATTGTCTGGATTGCAGCAACATCTCCAGATGGTGCAGATTCTTAAAAGAGGTTCGAGTAAACCTTACAAATGAACTGTGCACTGGCCAACATGCTACTTTTCACCAACTGCACATTTATTTATTTAAGAATACTCTTCAACATCTTTGATCATTAAGACATGAAAATGGCTGATAAAATTTGCTCAGAGGTTTTTTTTTTTTTTTTCATGCTTGAATTTCTTTTACATGCTGTAAATCTTTGACATGGAAACTACTTACCTTCCAAAGGAAGCCATATTTAGGATTTTTACATCCTAAAAATCCATCATCCTGGCCTGTTTTGAACCTGCAACCATAGGCCCATGAGACAAGTATGATTATCACTATACCACTAGAACTGACTGCCAACACCTGTTGTCAAAGGTATTGAAGCAACAATTAAAAATTGTTGATGTGTGCATCTGGGAATCTTAACACAACAGTTCAACAAATGATACAACAAAGCATACAATAATGTGCATGACAGATATTGGGATTTCATAAAGTCATTGCACCTCACATGAAGCTTTTGTTTGTGCAAAAAATGTAGAGGTACTGAGAGATACTCAATCATACATTATACAGTCCAGACTTTGCACTATCTGACTTCCACCTCTTCGAACCACTGAAGAAATTCTAAGGAGGTCATTCTTCAGTTCAAATGAAGAAGTGAAATTGGCCATATGCAGGTGGCTATATTCCTAGAGAATATATTTCAACGAATGAGGCATATTCAAATCAGTATCAATAATGGGTGAAATTTGTTCCAGAGACTTGGTTCATATGTTGAAAAATAGATAAACACTATGGTTTTTTTGTTTTTTGATCATTAAATATTTTGTAAAAAATTGTTGTGCATTACTATTAAACCCTCATATATTGATGGGTATGCAGGGGAAAGAGTTTTTAAAATTATGCTGCTCTCTGTTTATGTGATAACTGAAATGCAGCGGAACATTCCATCAGATTATTTATTCAGAAACCAAGAAGAACTTACAGTCTAGGAGAAGAAAAAATCCAGTATACCTCATTTAATGACTCAAAAAATGTGCTACTATTGCCCCTTTTTGTAAAGCTTGGCATGGCTTAAAGTTTTGTGAAAATACTGGAAAAACAAATTCAAATGGGTTCCTGTATCTGAATGAAACATTTTGTACTAAGCAGTCAAAGGAAGGCATTTTGGTGGAACTCATATAAGGGAACTGTTGAGGTTCATTTGGATATTTGAAAAAATTTGAGTGAAAACAGTAAAAGCTTAGAGAAGCTTTAACTAGTTCTATTTGGACTTTTTATAATAAACAAATCATCCTTACTACAAATGAGTAGTGTTGAAATTGCTGCATGCATATTAAGGAATAGGTTCTACCTGTCACAGATTTTTATTCTCAGATTTAGATTTTTTTCCCATTTAACCTTGATGAATTCAGTGACAGGATGGGTGAAAGATTTCATCATGATGTTAAGTTAATTGAAAAACACTTACCAAGGTTCTGGAATGGGTCCATAATGACAGACAGTTATAATATGCTGTATCAAGATGACTCTGACTCAGAAGGGATGCATAAAAAGAAATCACCCTCTGAGTATGTTAGTTTCCAATTATGTCCCTTGAACTTATTTAAGGTTTATAAATATCATAAAACATATTGCATTATAGATATGTAAATTCTGCTTTTTTATAAACAATAATTTTATATTGATATTGCAGCTTTTGAACTTGCAATATCAGTGTGCACAGTTATATCAGATGGGATATAAGTATAAATTTGAATATTTTGGGATTTTCATAATGAAAATCCAAATATCATATCATATAACAAATTATTTATGAGGAAGTCATTCAAATTTCACTAGTTTTATTCCTTTTATTTGGACATGTTTCAAAGGCAAATTTCCTTCATCGCCAGCAGGGTTCCACTCATGATGATGAAGGAAATTTTCCTTTGAAACATGTCCAAGTATGTGGAATCAAACTAGTGAAATTTCAGTGACTTTCTCTTAAATAATTTGGGATATATGTAGTTCTCATTTAATTAACCACAATCTAGTATGTGATATTTTGTTATTCTGTTGATTTTTAAATTTTGTATAATTACATAAGCATAGTTGTTTTAACAAAACAGCTTTGATTATGCTTTATCTGATGTTTTGCATAATGCCATTCCTTGCAAGTAATTGTACATTGTTACTGAAAACATAAAAAAATAGTTTGGTGTATAAATTCAACTATAAATTATATGTTCACAGAAGAAACAAAGGATGGAGGAATCATTGATAATACAGAAACAAATCTGGTTGCTCTGAGAAGAACCATCTACCTCACAATTCATTCAAGTTTGGACTTTGAGGAATGTGCTCATAAGTTGATGAGAATGGAATTGAAACCAGGGCAAGAGATTGAGCTGTGTCACATGTTCCTGGATTGCTGTGCTGAGCAGAGAACTTATGAAAAGTTCTTTGGCTTACTGGCTCAGGTAATCAATATTGCTTTGTGTTCAAAAATATAATTTATCAAGCAATGTAGGCTTTTATAATTAGTATCATTAAAAAAAATTACTTTTTTGGGAGTCATTTTCAGTGGCATAGTCAAGTTATTTTTGTGTCCTGGCAGGATACATAAGTCATTTGTTAAGACTGATAGCCTATTTATATAATGCTGATTGGTTCACATCGGGCAACTCCTTATTGGCTGGAACATGGATGGGTGCAGTTAGAATGTTCTGTATTGGTGAATAACTTGTTTTGTTAAGTTTTAAGGTTTATGAGGCATGTAAAAGAGGGCCTTAAACTATAGTTAAGTGCACCCAAAGTAGGAACTAAACTTAACAGATATAAAGCACTTGTATCACTTGTTCTAGCCCTGCTTCTAATATCAGCTCATTTAGTCATCAACTGTGAAAATACAAATGACAGATTAGTTGCATTGTACCTGCCACATTATAGCATTTGTATGGATATTATAATATTAAAAATAATATAAATATTAACATTTTGATATAGTATGAGAAGAAAAATAATTATTTATGCATACTTGCAACACTCACTTTGATATACCATTACATTCCACAGTTGAATTTTCTTGCATAAGTTTATTAAAAATATTCAATACTATTCTCCACAAGTTAGCATTTAGCAGTTTGCCTATAAAGTGCTTTTGTATATCATCACGAATTATATTAGTCACACCAGTATAAGCTGCCATTTTATTAAACTGAAAACATGATCATTAAAAACGGAACTGTAAGTTTACTACACCATTGCACTGATTGTTTAAAAATAAAAGGCAAACATTGTTTTGCTAAATTTATGTGTTTTCACAAGTTCTGCAAGAAATTAAAAGCAACTATAACTAGAATAAACCCTAGCACTATATTTTATTTTATATTTTATATGGGTCTCCAGAAAATCACAGGCTAGACAATGAAATCATGTAATTGATATCATTGTATGATTTAGTTGGAGTTGAACTTTAGCCTGGCTGATGATGAGATCTAAATGTTCTCGAAACCGGTTCCATACATTATGACAAGTAATGAAGCATTAAGAGTGTGTAGTTCAACTAAATCATACAATGATATCAATCATATGATTAGTTTCACTGTGCAAGTTCCAATTTACATTTTAATTAATGAAATCATTGCTTACATTAAGTTTTATACTAAGATGGATAAACTTTGGTAGTTGTAATGTCTGGATGAATTAGAATTCAAGTTGGCCATATCACTAGTCCAGAAAGTGTTTTTCTTCCAATGTAATAAGTGCTATTTAAATCAAATCAAAAGGCAGTTGAAATTTGTTTTTGAAATTTACAAATTTGTTTAAATTGTTATTGTTGTCACCACTATCACCACCAATACCACCATCACCTCCAAAGAAGTAAACTGATAAGAAAAAATTGTTTTGCACTATGGTTGCATCCAAAACAAGAAATGATGATGAATATGCTTTCTTTTTATTTTTTCAATTTTTAATGCCCATTTTTCATTACTGGGGTATTGCAGGCATTGAACACTGATGATACATGAGATGAAACATGATACATAAGTATTTTCTTTTTGTACATTTTATTTTACTTTTGTAAAGGAAGCTTTCCAATGTAAGTTAAGGGTATCTCCTGGGCATTTTCCATTAATAAAGATTAAGGAAAACATGAAAAAATCTGAGTCAGAGAAGACAATTCTAGTGAGAATTAAACTGTAGACCTCTCGTTCAATCCATGTCTTAGCAACTTCAGCCATCTGTGCCAGTATGAATATGAGGATATAATTGTTTCTCTGCAAATGCTTGTGTTCAAATGGCTTCATCAGCTTTGTATTCTGTGGAGTATGATACTATTTACATTTATCACTACCATACGTGCTAGTTAGCCATCTCTTATTGGGCACGGGTGTAACAACTGAGCTGCTCCCTATGATTCATGCTTAGCATGTTTGGCCATTTTAATTTTTCCAACATTTTATTTTTATTCTTCTACCTCCCTATTCTTAGTCTGATGGGTGCCCCCATATTTGATGCAGTAAAAGGTAACTCCCGGCACTGGGTTATCATGTACAATGAGAGATATAACCTTACAAAGGCCAGGCCCAGGGAGGGGCCATTACATGAGCTGTTATCTTCCTGAAGGTGATTGGGTCCCTCTTTCTAGATCCTGGGAGGTGTGACCCTAAGGTGACTCTTTTTATGGCCAGAACAATTACCTAATTTGGAGTGGCACCCAGAAAGCAGTTTGCCATCAGAGACAGTTGCAATGGTGGAAGAAGAACTCGCTATGGTGAATTATAATTCACACCAACAAATGAAAAGAGAGTGAGTGTAAGAGAAGTAACCAAGATGTTATTCCCTCATTACTAAGTTATAAGCCAAACAGAAGATGGTCAGTTGTTTAGTTGCGTCAACCCTTTTATCATTCAGAAGGGTATAGATAATATCCCCTGGCCCTGTTAAATCATGTATGCAATTAAGAAATGAATTTCTTTTGGTAGAGATACTGGCAAATTCTCCATGGATATCTGATCCATGTTAAGCAGCATATAACCCTAAACTCTGTCGCGGAGTTATTAACCCCACCATACTCGACGAAATGTCTGAACTGAAATTCAGGGTTATTTGGAAGAACAAGGCATCACTTCAGTATTTCGAGTACAGGAGAGAAAGACATAGAAGTGGTGCCTACCTGTACTCTCTTCTTCACCTTTAACAGAATTGAATCACCTCAGAGGGTCAAGGATACACAATGTAATAGAGGTATATGTAATACACATTTTGGCCACACTCGCATGTCATGTAAGAGTGCTATTTCTGTGTGTGCAACCTGCAGAAAAGAAACCCATGTGGGAGCATACCCATATACTACCATCTGCGTGAACTGCTGCTAAGATAGTCCAGCTTTGTCCTGCAACTGTCCTTGCTATCGTGAAGAGCACTCTACCCATGAGCTCTGGGTGAAGGAAAAACTTTCCTTCCCTGAGGCCCGGAAACGCTCATTTCAAACTCGTCATCTTATTGCACATAAGACCCATACAAATAGGTTTATTGTAGACCTTGTATCATCCATGATTGCATGTTAGCTGTAAGAGGTTTGAGGCAGGAATTTTCCCAATCTGCCAGTAATGGCACCGCTTGCCTGGCTCCATCTTTTCCTTGAAGGAGGTAGCTCATAGGGCATGAACCGGGTTCGTCACGGCGGTACCATAGGGTGTCGGCGGTCTGCCAATGCCTATTTGGCTCCACTTGAGCAGCATTGCATAAGCAGGTGGGTTAACCCACCAAGCCTAGAATGCTGTCACGCCGACACGGCTACGCCACGACACTTTACGGGATCTAGAGGAGTGATAGTAGGGAGTGATGGGGACGGTCGTCTAAAAATTAGAGCCTGTATGATTTCTAATTGAGCCCACCAGATACAGCGCACTGATGATGCTCCAACCTCTCTATTTGATCAGTCCCGGTCGCCCTATTTATATTTGCTGCCGCCGGGTTTACATCACTAGCGCAAGGTACCCGTGGTGCTATCTAGTATGAGCTTAAGTGAATATTAACGCCGCTGTGGCGCACGTCCAAACTACAGGTTATCTCAGTTGTCTGCGTGTCGTTAGCTGTGACGAGCTTGTTAAATGGTATTAGCGGGTTGACGCTACAGCCTCTCTAGAGCGATACCGAAATGTAACAGTAGCAAGTAGACTTGCATTTAGTTTTCACTAGAGTTTCTGGTAAGGTTAAACAGGTACTTTTTGATGCTCCGGCCATTAAATTGAAGACGGCGTATACGAAGATCGACTTTGTTAAAACGTGCATTATCGTTGAGAAGAATAAGAAGACTTCGAATCACTCTCCTCGGAGGACGAGTTCCCATGATAAGTCTGAGATAAAACCCACCAGGCAGTCATCTTCACTGCCCTCTCCACCCCAGGTTTTGGAATCGGTTGACACCTCTCAGCGCGAGAGCCCTCCCTCTCAGGATACCATGGAGCAGCATGTACCTGCTCCTGCGAAAATACCCAGCCCCACGCCTTTAAAGGAGGTACAGCTAATTCGTCCTGCACCAGCCAAAAAGTAATAGTATAGTGGTTTATTCCAGATTATATTTATAATGGCTATCCTGTTGTGGAACATATATGTTCTCTGTACTTGAAGACCTGAACTGGAGTTATTGCTGCGGTCTACTGACTCACCACTTGTGTGTCTCCAGGAGGCAAACCTTTGTCCTCTGGACTATTTGTCTGCAGTTTCTCTTCGGTGTGATTTTTCCACCAGAGAATGGCACGCCGCGCATGGCAGAATTTTAATATTGTTCAAAGATGTGTATGCAGTTCTCCACTGAGCATACAGTTTCCTTTATAGGCTGGAGCAGATACCTTTTGCATTTCCGGCTTTAGTTTTACTATATATAATGTGTACCTACCTCTGTCTACTACCATCTCAGTGGTTGATTTAGACCATTTTCTCTCAACATTCACAAATTTTTCTGCTTTTGGGATACTTTAATGCACACCATACCCTAAGGGGCTCTTCCACAGAATGTGTTAGGAGTAGCATGGTAGCGGACGTTTTGGATCGCCACAATCTATCTATACTTAATACAGGTCAGCTTACTCATCTGCTAACAGTTTATCACATTTGGATTTCTCAATCTGTTCTGGCTCTCTTCTGTTCACATTGCCTGGAACATCATCTCTGATACACCATCCAGTGATCATTTTCCGTGCCAGATCCATATCATGTCTTCCCAGGTACATTCCCATTGCGCACTGAAGTGACTTATCATTTTTGTTAGATTAAATTGAAAGAGAATTCTGCCTGCAAGTAAATATGGTCTGTAAAAATTTGCCATGTATAGTTTCCATCATGAACAGTAAAGATCACAGCTAATACAGTTTTCATATACTGGATAAGTCTGCTCATCCTGTGGTTAAATAACTAGGCAAACCTGCATTTTACACAGTTGATGGGAAATGCTGGTGCTCTGAAGTAACCCTCCACATTCACCAGAATATCCTATAAGAGAGTTTACCTTTATCTACCTTGTACATATTGCTCCAGAACTACTTCTGTTTTTTTATCTTTCTTTTGTATGTAAGAATATCTACAAAGAGTATATTATTCAATACCTTATGTCCTACATTAATGTATTCAACCTGTTCACACTAACTCCAATTACTTACATAACACTAGAACATGTTTTGGAAGCTAATTCCTTCCATAATCAGCTGTTGACTGACTACTGGAAATGGAGGATGAATCCCAAGATGATTTTGTGGTGGTTCCATGAAATTAAACCAGGGGCTAGGATGCTAAAAAACTTTTAAAACCAATAGAACTATCCACTTGGGTAAAGATTATCTTAAAAAATAGGAAAATGTTTTTGAATTTTGATTTCCCACCCATGGACAAACTCAGCAAGTTCCTACTAGAACCATCAGAGACCACCATAAAAGCATCTTGGGATCCAACCTCCAGTTCGAGTAGTCGGTCAACAGTTGATGATGGAATCAATTAACTTCTGAAACATATTCTAGTTATTATGTAAGTAAATGGAGTTAGTGAAACAGGGTGAATACATTGTTGTAGGATATATTACCACTCCATTGTCTTCAGCTTTGTAAGTAGAATTTATTCACTTAATACCTTATGTTTGTCATTTCACATTAATGTAAAGTTATTCGCATTTGCTTATTATGTTCAATAAAGCAAGCTCTTACAGCAATTAGTGATTTAATTGAAATGTGCATAATTAAGATTTTTACATTAATAAATATCACAGAATAAGGATTATTTCTTTCTTCCATGCCAGAAAACAGAACAAAAAGAGTATACTATCATGGGCCAGTATTTGAACCCCACACCTTCTCTGCTAAAGCCCAGTATGTGCATATTGCAACACAAGTTGGAACACACTGAGAGACACAGTAGCCAATTCGGCTGAAATCAATATGACACAGGGCTCAATGCTTAATGATAGTCTGGGACTGTATAATTTCCCAATCTGCAGGATGAGAAGATTCACTTGGTATATTAACATGCCAGAGAGCTGCTGTTGTATCATATTTGGAGAAAGATGTGGTTAAGAAGTTACTGATCCCATAGATGTGGGAGTTTACTAATAACTGAGGACGGGCAGCATCATTGCAGATTAATGCCCCTCTGTGTTCAATGCTAATTGGCTTATATATTTCTCATTGATAGCCAGTGCTTTTCCTATACTGTAATTAAATGACAAGGCATTAATTTGTATGAGAATAGATTGCACTTCATTTTATAATTTTGTATTCTCTTTGTATTTTCAGAGATTCTGTCAAATCAACAAAATATTCATTCCACCTTTCCAACAGATCTTCAAAGATACGTATGATACTATTCATCGTTTAGATACAAACAAGTTAAGAAATGTAGCCAAATTCTTTGCTCATCTCTTGTTTACGGATGCAATATCTTGGGAAGTTCTATCCCACATCCATCTGAATGAGGAAGATACAACCAGCTCCAGTAGGATCTTCATAAAGATCTTATTTCAAGAGCTCTCTGAATATATGGGGCTTACCAAGTTAAATGAAAGAGTAAAAGATCCGTAAGTTAAATTGGACTATTTGATTAAGATAGTATAATGTTAATTGATATCATTGTATGATTCAGTTGAACTACACACTCTTAAAGCTTCACTTACTTTTCATAAATGTATGGAACCGGTTTCGAGAACACTTAGTTCCCATCTTCAGCCAGGCTAACTTGCATTTCTAGCTAACCTCTTCATGAGTAGATTTGAAACACACATTAACACAGCTTTTCCATACATATTTAAGGAATGGTACAGATATATAGACGATATATTTGCCATAGTTAATAAAAAACTCATTGACAGTGCCTTAAAAGTTCTAAATATACAAGATATAAACTTATCATTTACATATGAAATAGAAACAGATAACATGCTGCCATTCTTGGATATTAAAATAATAAAATGCCAAGAAAATTTTAAATTTAGAATATGCAGAAAGAATACACACGCAGATAATCACATCAAAGCTGACAGTTTTAACCCCACAGCGTACAAACATGCAGTAATTAACAGTTTAACACACCAGCTAGTTAACCTATAAATTAGCAAAGAAGAGTATTTTAATGAATACAAACAAATAGAAGAAACAGCAGTTAAAAATGGTTTTAAAAAAGAACTAGTACATAGAAAGGTGCAGAAATTCAAGAGACAAAAACATATCAAAGAAACCACAACACTTTCAGCAAGAAAAGATAAACTAATTTTTAAAAAATTCACATATCATCCATGGGCCACAAAAAATTTCAGAATATTCTTAAAGATTTTAATATCAGGTTGGCACCGATTAATAGATTTAATGTTAAAAACTTACTCACTTTATATGTTAATGACAGTATTCCACAAGAAGAAAAATCAGGTATTAACAAAATAAACTGTGCAGAATGTGAAAAAATCTACATTGGAAAAACAAAGAGAAACAGGCACACGGTTAAAGGAACATTTCAGGAACATAAAGTACAAGCAAATAGAGAAATTTACAGTAGCGTATCACTTTTGGACACAAAATCACAACATAATAAATAAAGCAAAATTATTAAAATCAGTACAAGGACCTACGGAATTAGCAACCTGGGAGAAAATCTACATCTACAAATACAAAGACAGCATAATGAACTTCGACATTGCCGGGGATGAAAACCTAAACTATAAGTTTATCACACCGCCACCAGAACAGAATATACATTCCCACAGCTCAACGAATGAACATTAGCCTGGCTGAAGATGGGAACTAAATGTTCTCGAAACCGGTTCCATACATTTATGAAAAGTAAGTGAAGCTTTAAGAGTGTGTAAGTCAACTGAATCATACAATGATATCAATTAATATGATTAGCTTCACTGTGCAAGCTCCAATTTTCATTTAAGTAGTATAATGTTTCTGAATCCAAGACAAGATTTTTAGCTTTTATTTACATCTAAGTGCATGAGTGCAGTTATTTCAGCATATAAGCATTAGTATAACTTAGATTATTGGGTTTGCTTTTATTTTTCCTTCCTACTTACTGCAGGCTATCTGTCTTAAAAATTTTATCATCATCAGATTGTTTAAGGTGAGTAATACATTTACTTTATCATGTTTGCTGTTACAGCAATATTGATTTTACACATTCAGCACAGTGTGTTTACTGTTGCTACTGTAATTGGAACATAATTATAGAATTCCCAAGCATCATTAATGATGCCTCCCCAATATGCTGAAAATATAATATTTTAAAATGTATTGTTGTGTCGCATGCATATCATATACAAGCTGCAGTTCTTGGCATGTTAGAGATGATAACAATATCATTCTCATTTTAGTCTAATTTATCAACAAAAATTAATAATATACATGTAGAATAAATTGTAAATTTTAATCTAGTGATCTGTAGACTAAAGTTAAGACTGCAACAGCTAAAATGGAGCATATCCAAAATTGTGAAGCTGAGATTCTCAGTTTGCTGCTGGTAACTTCAGTTTTAAAATGCAAATTTTAAATTTTTGCTGATAAATGTTATAAAAAACCAAGTGAAGTATGGGCAAGTTGTAGTTGGAATTTAGGTTGCAATTTATAATGCTAAAGCATAATTTAGAACATCAGTTTTAGCATACTTTTGCCATCTTGCAATTATTAGGCGTGTTAGTTGACAGATACACCGTAATAAACTTAATTATTCAGCATTTAAAACTCTGAATCAATGTGTTTTTGCTTGGATCTCTTCATATAATTATAAGATTGTGCAGAAATCATGATTACTAAAGCTAATTTTATTATGTTATTGGGAAAAGAACAAAGGAATACAAATTTTTACTTTTTTTTTTAAATGTGCTATTTATTGTTGCTTTGACTGCATTCGTCTTCTCGCACTGTAGATTGGATGTGAATACTGAAGTTGTAAGTCTGTAGTTGCGAACTGAATGGAATGAAGTGAAACTAATTAATGATGGTACAAATGACTCATAGTCCTTGACATCTTAAGGCAATCTGGTATTCATCTTTTAGGGTAAGGAAAAGTGCCTAAAAAGCCCTACCCAGACAGTTTGAACTGACCAGGAATTTTAGATTGGTACTTGCAAACTGTACCATAAGCCCATGAAGGCAATCTAATGAGGACTTGGATGAATGGTTTTCAGTGAATCTAAAATAAAATATATTCGTACATATTACTAAATCTAATAACTTGTATAGCAAGAATATTTAAATCGTGCTAATAATGTAAAGACTATTTGTGCTATCATTTTTATAGTTCCTCTCTCAGCTAAAAAAACCACGACAAGTATGCAGAAGTAGCTGTAAGCATGAAGCATTATCTCTTGCAATCTTAATAATTTTATTAGCCATAATTTAAGTCTTATATTTTTCAGCTAGAAGAGGAATTGCATTTGAATTATTTGTGAATCTATAAATTTGACTCATGCATAACCAGTTCTAAAATTATTGGTTTAACATATACAAATTAGCAACAGAGTGAAATAATCAAAAGTACATGTGCAATTATTCTGTAATGGGTGCACTTTTCTTGTTGACTCTGTTGATTATTCATTGGAATGTTTTTTAAATTAGCATGCATAATTTCAATGTTTTCAATATTTTTCACTAATAAGGAGTGGAAATAATAAGAATATTTGATTTGAAGTTTTAGCCCCTATAGTATTTCTTTTTATATGACTTCACTATACCTAATGATGGTGCATCATATTATACCATACTTAGCTGATGAGATCTGTTTCTCTAGATTTTGTGTTTCATCTACTATCTCCTATGCAAACTTGTTTAATATTAATTGATATCATTGTATGATTCAGTTGAACTACACACTCTTAAAGCTTCACTAATTTTTCATTTAAAAAAGAACTAGTATACAAAAAGGTGTAGAAATTCAAGAGACAAAAACATATCAAAGAAACCACAACACTTTCAGCAAGAAAAGAGTTAAAGAGTTTAAAGTAAAAAGTTTACATATCATCCATGGGCTACAAAAAAATTTCAAAATATTCTTAAAGATTTTAATATCAGGTTGGCACTGATTAATAGATTTAATGTTAAAAATTTACTGATAGATAATGTTAATGACAGTATTCCACAAGAGGAAAAAGCAGGTATTTACAAAATAAATTGTGCAGAATGTGAAAAAATCTACATTGGAAAAACAAAGAAAAACATAGGCACACAGTTAAAGGAACATTTCAGGAACATAAAGTACAAACAAATAGAGAAATCAGCAGTAGCATATCATTTTTGGACACAAAATCATGACATAATAAATAAAGCAAAATTATTAAAATCAGTACAAGGACCTACGGAACTAGCACCTGGGGAAAAAATCTACATCTACAAATACAAGACAGTCTAATGAACTTCGTCATTGCCATAGATGAAAACATAAACTCCAAGTTTATCACACCTCCACCAGAGCAGAATACACATTCCCACGCTCAACGAATGATCCAGCAGTTGAACTTTAGCCTGGCTGAAGATAACTAAATATTCTCAAAACCGGTTCCATACATTTATGAAAAGTAAGTGAAGCTTTAAGAGTGTGTAGTTCACCTGAATCATACAATGATATCAATTAATATGATTATCTTCACTGTGCAAGTTTCAATTTACATTTTAATTTAATTGTTTAATATAGTTTCCAAATTATTATTTTATAATATTTATGTTATTATTTTTGGACATTGTAAAAGGCTATAAGAAATTTCAAAGAGAACTTTAATAATCCTGTTCTTATTTAAGTGTTTGAAAGCGAAAAGAAGCACAGTGAGACATTTCGGAAACAGTTTGTTTGTTCATTTTTTCTTTCTTTCTCTCCCCCCCTTTCTTCCTTTCTTGTTCAATTAAGAAACTAACAATGAAAGCTCTTTAAACTATTTATTTTATATACTTACAAAAGGCTAAACTTCTAGGGTATCTACATTTTGCAAGAACCTTGTGCAATGAAACAATAAAAAATGCTTTAAAAAAAACATAGTTTTAAAAATTTCAATACTGTGTGGTTCTAAACTTCCTCTTTAATTTGTTGTTATTCTTTGCCCATTTTTACTGTTAAACAGACTTTCAACAGCAGAAATCATAAAAATACAGATGAAAATTATTTACAACGTACCTAATCTTATAGGTCTAACTTGATTAAAAAAAGCACACTTAATTTACTCTTTAGAATAATTAATTCAGTTACATTTAATCATCTTCTCAAATATAGGAAGAAATTTTTATTGTGTTGAATTGTAGATTATTTTCTAGAACTTTCACAAAATTAATTTTTTTAAATAGAAAGAGCTTTTTCTTTTGACTCAGTTTTAACATAGATAGGGCCAGGGTCAGTGCAAAATCAGCTCTTACTTTGGCTTACTGGACTGCATTTCATAACTTCTCATATTCAGTAGTTCTCCAATTTTCCATGTAAGGCTGGACAGACTCCTGTCCAAATCTACCTTCTTTGGAAAAATTCTCTGGAAGTGCCTGAAAATGAACCTGGATCCTTGTGTTAAGAACATGTGCCATCTTCTATAAAATATTGGGGGGACCCATTCATACTTCCATCCAAAACTTCAAAATTCAAGCATCGACATAAAATACAAATTGTAACATTTTATGGTATAATAATTAATAATTCAAAATTGAATATTTTAATGGTTTAATATTAAATTAAAAACATTAGAATTTGTAGCAGGCTGAAATCAAATTTAAGTATTTGGTTAACAACTCTCATACTAGTTTATGTATAAAGGTATAAATTAAAACATGCAAATCAATATGAAATTAGTTCAAGAAATCAAACTAAATTGATGAAAGTTTGGAGAAAGTCTGGCGAAACAACTCATTTCTTCCAATGTACTGATCGGCTACGGTATTGAGATACAAAGTGTGATCATGTTTTGGTGGCAACTCAGTATGGCAATTAAAGTAAGATGTTCTACCCCATTGTTGATCTTAAGTAAGTTTTAAACCTTCTTCTGAAAAATCTTTCAGCTGTATAATTTTGACGACGACACAATTAAAAAAGTCATACTAGTTTAGTTAATTATGGAAGCATTTCTGATTCATAATTATCACATTTCAGAAACTGCACAACTGAATAAAAGCTATCTAAAGAGTTAGTATTCATAATGATTTTAAAATGTGCATCATCATGTTACGATGCAATGTTCAGCCTGTCAGGATTACTGTAGTCTTTAAAAAAATTAACTGTTTCTGTAAATCATTTCTTCTATTTGTGACAAATTTTTCAATGTTTGCCATGAAACATGAAGCAACACTTTCAAAATTAGTAACAAGACACTGAATTAATCGTTCATGAAGACACATGAATTAATTAAAAATCTTTGGACAGTACACATATTTAGGGGTGATGAAACTGTGAGGAACACTTCCAGGATCTAATCTTTTCAGAGTCCATCTTTGGCTTGGTAGCTGTGGTACTTGTAGATGAAGGGATTGTGCACCATTTAATATTTCTTCCCCAAATGTGTCTTAGGTAGTTCTGATGTGTGTGAGGGAGCCTGCCAAGGGGTGAACCAAAGAATATGCACGCTGAACACTCAATGTTTTATTCTGTAGTGCTGTGTTAACAGCACATGTGGCAAAATATCTTGTGTAACAAACACAAATAGAAATAGAAATTAAATGACTCCATTTGAGTACAAAAGCCACTTGCTTTAGAACCTACATCTGATGGGTCTGTTTGTGAGTGGTCTTCAAGAAACTCCATCATTTGTTCATAATTGGAAAGAAATGATGATCATGTTAAGAAGTGAACCACCATCTAGTTGGAGAAAATGGCCATATGTTGACTGCATCATCACCTTGTAATTGATTGAAGTCTTTTGGGCAGATTTCTTACAAACACAATTATGTCACATTAAGTTTGGTACAACCCGGCTATCAGAAATATTCTTTATAGTATCTTGAACAAGATTAAGTGAATGAGTGAAACATACAAATAGTGCTTGGGGTACTTTTTCCTACAGCCTAGCCTGAACTTCTTAGTACTTGCCTACCATATTCAGTACCCCATTGTAGCACTGGCCTCTGCACTTATTTCTGCTGCAATCAAATTGTATAATAACATCATTAATAATACAGAACAACATTTCGGTACCTGTCTTGGATGTTTTTTAGAATCCTACAAAATATTTTTGCACTTCAAGATCGTTTGTAACTGTTCTGAAGTACAATAACCCCTGTTCCTTTACAGAAATATTGGACATTTCATTGGTCATTGTAGAGTAATATTTGGTGGATTTAATAGTTTTATAATGTGTCTCAGTTTGCAGTGAGTCATAATTTCCAGTGCATCATTACATATATCATGAGAATATCATTTATATGAATCATTATCTATCCACTTCTTAAGTTCTGTACAGTCATCATTTGTATTTCTAATTCGCAATAAGTTAATTAAATTACTCATATTACCCATGTGACCTCTTATAGCAATAATCTACATAGTTAGACACTGTAAAGAAGATATTATCTTCAATAATGCCACCCTAGATTCTCTCATCTGTAGTTCCTTTGCAGTATAAATCTGCCTGAACACATTCACACCTAAATTGACATTAGTTACAGCTAAAAACATTTTCTGTGACAATCAAACTTTTCATGAACCAAAAAATTCTCCCATTTTTCTTCCAGTATTTGAAACCAATATTTATAAATATAAAGTCATATTTGATATTAAATTTTACCAGATTCTTAGGACAAGCATCCCTGGTAATATTAGCAATAAACATCATCTTATTATGCAGCAGCCATGGGTAAGTTGATATCCACTTTTCTTGAAAATTTCTTTTATGTAGTTTCTTATGTATTTCATCAACATTGCTTGCATCTGCAATAATATTATTAGTTGACTTATTCTTCAGGCAGTTCACAAACACCACAAGCAGCATTGTTATCTTCACACTTTTCATTGTCACCATTACTTCAAGTAACATTGGTTGATGTAGACAGCACCGCATCACTTGAATGACCGAGTCTTGGTTTTTTAATAATTTATCTATCCATATTATACATACAGTAAGTGCTGTTTGCTGTTACACTGGCATATTTTAACCATTGAACTGAACGAGATTGCCATGAGTTACTAACTCACTCTGATAAGTCTGTAACAAATGAACTCATGTTCTATTCACATGTGTGAATGCCATGACTAAGCAAATGCATAGAGAACAGATACATTGTATCACATGCCCAAACATAGCACAATGCTAAGCAGTGATGAAATAAGAATCGGGGAATTCATCAGTTACATTATTCATGCCGTCCTCACCTAAATATCTAGAATTAAATGCTTTAAGTACATTATGATGAAATGACATAACTCTGGTACAAATGTAGCTACATCATACATGATAAGCAGGAATTCACTGAATTGAACAGTGGAAACACATGCATCAGCGAAAAAGCAAGAGGTTGCACTTTCAGCAGAAATGCAAGAAACTTGGTCGCACCAAGTACAAAAGTATACTATTTAATTGTGGTCTTTGTAGAAATGTGTATTAGAACTGTTGATGCCAATATCATTCATCATTATTTGGGAAAAATGGGGGCATCATCTGTTAAATTTTTTGGGGGACCAGCCCTGTCTGTAAAATTAGGGGGGTTCCAAGTCCCTTGGGTCCTGGAGAGTTACCTCCTATGGTGTCAAGTGCACTGATTACTTGAAGGCAGTATTTAATCTTTTAGTTTTCTTTATCACCAAATGTTGCTTATCATTGTATACATAGTAGGTATATGCATTTTCTGGCTATGCATATAAGTGTGATCACAAAACATAAAAACTTTATGATCCTGTATCTCTTAAAATTAAAGCCTATTTGGATGGATCACTATCACATTTCCCACAGTTTTAGTGTAGTTTCATTCTTAGAAAATATAAGAAATTGAGGAGAGCAGTGAAAAAGTGATCTGCACGTGGTATCCTCAAATTGTGAGATGACTAGAACATGTTCTCTGCATAAAAGATGCTGTTGTAGCATTACATCTTAGTAGGCACAAGGAAAGTTCAGTAAGTTTTTGGCTGTGCATGAAGAACCATATTATTTGAAGTGTGTAAAGAACTTCACTCATTCTTGTAGAAATAACTCATTCTGTATGTTTACTTTTTCTTTAGATGCAAATTTGTTCAATGAGGAAATTTAATTAAATAGATTGTGTTTACCTATCACAGCTGTTCTATTTTTGTTAGAAAATGCTTGGTAGCTTTTTAAAAGATTTTTCTTTCTGGAATGTTCTAAGCTGCATGTATTCTGCATAGCAGATAACTTAGGAATGAGTGCAATGCCCTGAGGTTTATATGATTGGCATTTTATTACATTCGCTTTATATGCTGAGAAATTTTGTAATGAATAGAATATCTTTTCTTCTAGTGATGCCAGGATTTCAGAATTTTTTATTGAATGCTGGAATGAAATGTTCTTTCTATGTTAATTAAACTATTGAACCATTCAGAAGTTCATTACAACTTACTTCATATGGGATTCAGCTTGCATCACTTCTTCATAAGAAGATAATACTACATTGCATTGACATCACTCATCCACAGTTGGTGCAATTCTTATAGAACAATTCATTTAGTATTACTGGACATTTCTCTTCTGCCAAGAAGAATAAGTTCAGGGTGGAATATATTTGACAGACTCATTGGTAACTGATACCAACGAAGTGCTTTTATAGCAGATTCACCAACATCCTCGGTCTTTCAACTCTTAAAATTTTAAATATATTTTAAAAAATCATATTTCATATCTAGAAAAATTTAACTTGTAATGTGTAACTTCTTTAATTTGAAGCTGAAGAGATCACAATAAAGTTTGAACTGTTTATAAATATTAAGTTACATACTTTTAAATGCATACAAATAAAAATTCAAGGAAAAACACGTTTAACCTCATGAGAAGTCAAATTAAAAACATTCAAACTAGATAAGTTGTACTGTATTGAGTATTAGTACCCATTGCTGATTTTATTGATATTTCCCCTAAATATTTGTTCATACATTTTATTTTATACCTGAAATTGAATGAAGTTTGTAGGTAATAACATTTGGTTAATTGATATTCCAGGACACTCCAGGCAGCATTTGATGGTCTGTTCCCTCGAGATGATCCTAAAAATACCAGATTTGCTATAAACTTCTTTACTTCAATCGGTTTAGGTGGTCTTACGTAAGTAAAATTGAGATCTAAATACTGTAGTATATGTCTTATTTTACACCTAGGGTTTGGAAAATAAACCTTTGCTTAATTGGGAAGCAGAGAACACCAGTGACTTTTATTTTTGGACTGCCAATGTAATTTGAATTTCAAAGAACTTTACAAGCAGTTGAAGGGGTAAAGGCAATGTCAGTGGTATATTGCATACTCCTTACTGGTTTTCAAAGAAAAAATTGTACCATTTAGAATTTATTTATTCTTTGGTGATTTTAATATACATTTTTTAATGTGTGATAAAATAGTTCCAGGTCTTAATTAATCACTTCTTTAACCTAATTATATTAATTAACTCTCCCACACATATTTCAGGTACCTCAAGACTTGTTTAGATTAAATTATAATAAATAGGGATTCTTTTGCCTTTCGTAAAGAAAATTTAAATCTTGGTATTTCCAATCACAGTGCCATTCTTGTTCACTTTGATATATACTGAAGGATAACAGTAAAGTCCAAACAAGGTACATTAGATCATTTAACAAAGAAAACATAGATTATCACAATTTTTTGTTATAGAAGAAGAATTGGGACACTGTATTTAATGCAATTTTCCAAAATAAAATAGATGAATTTATAAAATCAATATTTTCTTATTTCAGTGTTGTTTTTCCTCTTAAGAAAATTAACTCCTTATATACCTCTAAAAATAAGAACAAACAAATAGCTGGATTTATAACTTCTTGTAAAAAAAAAAAAACTATATAAGGGATAAAAAGCGAGGAGTATGAACAGTAAAGAATTTAATTTGTGTAAGGAAAGCTAAGAAAATCCATAATTCTAAATATATTCAAGATTCAGAGAATGGAGGCATGGCACTGTGGGAAATGGTTAGAAGGGAAATAGGTAAAGTTGATTTTGATAGTAGAAATGATATGAATATGTTATTATAGTATAATAGGAATAGGATAATAGATATAATAGGAATGTAACAGACTCCCAAGAGTTAGCAATAACTTTTAATAAATCCTTTGTTAATGGAACAAAAAAATATTCAAAACCTATCCATATGATCAGGAATATAATACTAGGAAATGTAGAAAGGATTGCAATATTTCTAAAGCCAATAAGCAGGGGCGAAGTCAATTGTACAATTAAAAAGACTGAAAAATAATATCTCATTGAGTTGACTGTATTCCAAATTTTGTCATAAAAAGTTGTGCTGGCTTTGTTATTGAGGTTCTGGTAGATCATTCCTTGTATCAGGAGTGTTTCCAGATTGTTTAAAAACAGCTTTGGCACAGCTTGTTTTCAAAAAGGTTGATAGGAGAAATATGTAAAACTGAGAGACATAACATTGGTATCTGTATTCTCTAAAATACTTTAAAAGTTATTTTAAATAGCTAATGTCCTTCCTGGAATCACATTTTCTTCTTACTTTCACAACCAAAGTATAAATGTCAGAAAGGAAAAACTTCTAAGAGTCATTGTTCTTAGTCATTGATGATATCTTCAAGCTAGAGGTAATAAAAATCAATCCGTAAGATTATTTTTAAATCTTAAAAAAGCATTTGATACACTTAATCATGGAATTCTGCTTAAAAAAAAAGTTAAGAATTTGAGTTATTAGAGGTATAGCAGAAAAGCAGCAAACAGTTGTTGAAATATATTCATGTTGTTCTAACATTGTAAATCTGAACTAGATATTCCTCAGGACTTAATTTTGGGTACAAGTTTATATCGCTTTATTTGCAAATGACCTCCCTTTACACCTACCACATGCAAAAACAGTTCTGTTTACTGATGATACTAATGTGGTTTTTAATAGCAAGTGTTTAAATAAACTTCAAACTATAATAAACAAATCTAATATAGCATTACAGGAATGGTTAGGTAATAAACTTTATTTTAATACTAATAATGATTCTACACTAATATATTCAATATGTTTACACTAACTCCACTTAACTTACATAACACTAGGACATGTGTTTAGAACACTTGCTTTCATCATCAGCATTGACCACTTCTGGAAATGGTTCCTGGACCCAATGGCGATTCTGTGGCGGCCTGTGATGGTTCTAGTAGGAACTTGCTGAGTTCATCCATGAGTAGAAAATCAATATTCATTAAGTGTTTCTTATTTTTTAAGATGAGAATCTTTTCTCAAATGAACAGCTCCATTAGGTTGTGAAGTTCTTTCAGCAGCTTAGCTTCTGGTTTAATTTCATGACTTTTGATCCATAAACAAGCTGCTACTGTGATTTATCAAGCTGCTTAAAGCAAATATTCCTAAAGTATTCTATTCTCTGAATTTCCAAGTTAGTGTAAATATGTTGAATACATTAGTGTAGAGTATATTACCACTCCATTGTCTACAGCTTCTTAAGTAAATTTATTTAATTAATAAGACAGTTTACATATATTTTAGTCATTGTGTAACATATATCCCTTTTACCATTTTGACAAAAAAAGCTCTGCTATCCAAAAGTAAAAGAAACTATATTTGTTGGCATTTGGATTGATTTAGAACTTGCTCAAAATAATCACATTGAAAAACTAATGGACAAACTTTGCTGTTTGTGCTATGCATTTAGTGATCTAGTTACATTCAATGTTTTAAAATCAATAAATTTTGGATATGTGCAATCCCAAATCTCCCATTAAGGTGTTCATCAATGGAACTTTTCCAAGTGTTTAAAATGCAAAAGAAAATTTTGAGAATAATGAAAAGGTTCCTGCTCCTTCACCTAGCTAGTTTCACAAAAGGGTTTGTGAAACTAGCTACATATTATAAACAAGTAAATAGAGCAATAAGAGTGTGTAGTTAGACTCAATAATACAATTATTTTAATTATATGATTAGCTTCACTGTACAAGTTCCAATTAACATTTTTAGATAGTAATATGTTTATTTTTTCCTTGTCTGATTTATTTTATTTGTTTTTTTTTAATTCAGGTACTAAATGCTGCTATTATTATTATTATTATTATTATTATTATTATTATTATTATTATTATTATTATTATTATTATTATTATTATTAAAACCTAACCAAATGCAAGTATAAGTTTGTGCAGAGATCTGATATGCTGTATATGGTTAGTATTTAGTTTAGTTAAGTTTAATTTAATCTTAAATTTAGTAATAGCAATATGTAGTTTTAAATAGCAAGCATTTTCACTGTGAAATATAGCATGATTTTCCAAGTAAGAGGGTCAAAATTAGTGAAATTTGAATGGTTTTACTCATAAAATGGGGGAGAAAAAAAAAAAAACCAGAGAATATAATTTTGTCCTAGTTTGATTTTGTTTATTTGTTTTGTTTTTATTCAATACTAAATGTATTATTATTAAAATTTAATTCAAATGCATGTATAGTTTATGGAGAGATTTATGCTATACTCTATATGGCTAGGTATTTAGTTTAGCACTAAGGGAATGTTTATTTAAGTGGAGCTGAACCCATCTTCTGGATATTGTAGTAGAAATTGTAATTCATTTGTGTAAAAAAATTGATTAATTAATAAATAAGTAAATTAATTAATTAATTAATTAATTAATTTGTAATTCATTCTTTGTATGTTTTCTTTAGGGATGAATTGAGGGAGCACTTGAAGACTCAGCCAAAAACACCTGTGGTTTCAAAACTGATAGAAACCTTGCCAAGTGATTCCAGCAATTCCAGTGAAGATTCCACTGATGATTCTAGTGATGAGTCTTCAGATAGCTCATCAGAAAGCAGTAGTACAGGTATGCATTAGTTGCAAGTCCTACATTTAACATTTATTTTCACATATCCCTTTAAATTATATTACTAATAATGTAGTAAAAATTTGGCACTTCTTTACAGCATTAGACAGAACATATTTAATTAATTATTTGTAGTTGATTCCAGTAACTAGGCATGCCAAATATGAAACATTGATCCATGAATGCTTTCAAATTCCATGCAATTCTTTTCATTTAACCATTGTAAGACAACATGCATTACCTTCCACTTATCATTTATGATATGTTAGATACCTTAATTAATCATCATCAACATTAATATTTTATCCAAAGATTAAGTAAGAAGGTCTGTCACAATCTCACTCCTAAGTTTCAAAGGTCCAAGCTTATTGTGTCTCTTGGCTAATAGCAGAATCAGTGCATTGATACCAACAGACAAATAGCTATACAATGGACTTTGTTACAGCATGTTGAGAAACACCAGAATAGAAGTTCATTAAAATTGCACCACGGACTCAGAAGGATGCAAAAATTGGGGGGGGGGGGGGGGAATGCATATTAATTTTAAAAAAGTCAGGCCCTTTTTAAAACAAAATCCCAAACAATAGCATATAAACAAAATTATAATGTGGCTTATTTGAACCTTTTCCTGTTTCTTGATATGCTCAATCAATAAAAATGTGCAATTGCATGAACTTAAACTACCTATAAAATATAGTGAACTTTTGTAACAGTGGTGTCAAATATTAACATTTTAAAAAAATTGAGTCGAAATTGTAACATACACACCACTAAAATTCAATCAGGAACTGATGATAGAAGCGATGGCTCCCGAAACTAGTCTTCCATTTTATTGAATTTTAGTGGTGTGTATGTTACAATTTCGACTCAATTTTTTAAAATGTTAAACTACCTAATCACCATAATCATAATCCCAAGGGAATGTCTGTAACATAAGGGGATCAAATTTATTCACACTTTATCATGAGCCAGTTTTATTTTTTTATTATTTTTTTTAATGATGTTTAATGCTGTTTGTACTACTGAGATACCATAGGCGGTGGACACTGATGATACATGAGATGAAATGATACATTGGGAAAGGAATTTTTTTATAGAAGGAAACGTTCCAGGCCTAAGTTTAGGTACCTTCTCGGCATTTACCCCTTATGAGGACTGAGGAAAACCTGGAAAAAATCTCAGTCAGGGAGAGTGGTCCTGGCAGGATTCGATCCCAGACGAATCAGTGCACCTAGCCTTGAAGAATATTGATTCAAGGGTATGATACTCTGCAACCTAATAAGTAATTAAAGAACTAACACGACTGCATTTTATAAACAAATTTACTTATAACTATAACAAGACAAGTCTTTCTCTTTCTTTCCCTCTCTGAGGTACACTCCTGCTTTCCACAGTTAATTCTCAGAACTAAATCTACTTGATTGGTTATACTGATAGAAACTCATTTTGCAATTATTAGCATTCATTTCAAATTATTTGCTGTAAAGTTTGAATAAATTTGATCACCCAGTACAGGGCTTTTATTTCTTTGAAACTTGCCGGTCTGAATTATTACTCATTTATGATAGATTTAATTTATGTAAATGAAAAAGAAAAAGATAAATTCAGATATTGAAGGCGACATTCAAAAGCAGTGTTGATTAAATCTTGGGTTTCACCCATTACCCCTTGCTATGCTCACTTTGAAATTTCAATTGGCAACCCTATCTTATATGCTTACATTACAAGAAGATTAAATTGTTATATATTTTGTTTTCTGCAATTGCCTGAATGAAATTTTTCATATTGGGTAATATTACAATTACTAATATTACAGTAATACTTTGAGCAATTATTAATTCATTTCATCAATTTGAGACAAATGGGCTGGTATTGGGGACAGGGGAGGAACTACAG
Organism: Metallyticus violacea; assembly: GCA_030762175.1. Classification (NCBI taxonomy): domain Eukaryota; kingdom Metazoa; phylum Arthropoda; class Insecta; order Mantodea; family Metallyticidae; genus Metallyticus; species Metallyticus violacea. The sequence continues at coordinate 61,089,836 of CM060836.1, forward strand.
TAATACAACTTATTTTGGAGCTTCTGACTAATCCATACATTCTGTTCATTCTTGTAGGAGGTACACCATTTTGAAACTATTATCAAAACCCAACTATTGCATTATATGCTCAATAATTTTTGTAGTTTTATTCTGTCCAAATTCAAACAATAAATATCAATCCTGGTTGTCAGACAATAGAAAACAAGAGATTGATAATAATGTGAGGAAGGCTGGGGGTCAGAGAAGCAAATGTAAAATTATTCACCATTAACTTCTTTTATGTTTAAATTAAATGTATTTTATATAGATTGTTAATTCATGTCAAATTTTGAAATGAAAGTCCTGTATAACAGTGAGGGAAAATATAAAGAACTAAAAAAATACATATTATCTTGCTCTAACCAGTAGTTGTAATCTTTGATCAGACTTATATGAGTTTCTTCTTCTTCTCTGTTTGTAATTCCAGATTCTAGCTCAGACTCTGAAGAAGAAAAGCGCAAAAAGCGATCTTCTAAAAGTTCAAAGAAGTCCAAGAAAAACTCTAAACATACCAAGCATAAGAAAAAGAGCAAACACAGTGAAAATAAATCTAAGAAAAGCAGATAAATGGAAAAGAGCAAAGAACTGAAGTGACTTCATGAAAAATGTATAAATGTTAGTGATGAAAATATGTGGAACAAATGACTTACCAGCAGCCATGTGCATAGATGTCTGACAGTAGTACTGTACCAAGAGATATAATTGAAATTATTTACAGAAACACTATGAAGTACAAATAATTACAAATAAAAATGAAGTATAGTTTTATGTAAATCTTTGCATTTAATTCATTATATAGACAATTGCTTATACTGTACTTTTGGAAATTGTGGTCTTAAATTTACATAAATAGACATAAATTAGAGGTTATTAATGAGAATAGTCCTGTTCTTAAATTAATACTACTTGCATTGTTATTTGTGACTTACATAGAGATTTTAAAAAAAATTCTGAAGCTTTTTGTGAAATGTAAGTTATTGGTTTTAAAGTAATTGGTTTTTAAGTTATTTTGTTTCTTTCTTTCTTCTTTAGTAAGTATTTATGAAGATTTTTTTAGTTAATCTGGAATCCTGTAATATGAAAATTTAATTAACCTATATGTATAAAGTTTTCATTTACTTTTGGAAGAGAGAAATAATGGTGTTTGATAGGTTGGGTTAGATCATCATTGTACTGTGTTAAAACATTGTTAATAATGTTCATCTTCAAAGATAGTACATTATAAAAAATGCTGTCATGAGAAATTGCCTAGGTGAAATACTCCTTGATTGAAGATGTTCAAAATAGCTGAAATTATCATTGATTCAAAATTGACTTAAAAATGAGAAAGTAATGCATTTATATTATTCATGTTATTGTTATGATTAACCTCCTCATTGTTGGTACTTGATGCTAATGCACAAGTCATAAGCAGCAAATAATTTATTGAAATTGCAATACAATATAATAATTTCCTTTGGTAAATCATAAATTGAGCATAATTATTCTTATTCCAATTCATGAAACAATATCAAATAAAATAATGACAATGTAATTAAAATACTCCCTATTTATCACCTAGAAACCTTACTAATCTCCTTCGGTTTGTCATTGTCACCTACTGGAATTCCAGAAATACAGGTTCATCCACCACTTCAAATAATTCTTTCCTGATCATCAGAGGATTATTTATTCATTCTTTTTCTAGTTTACTTTCCTCATTATTGCTCTCTTTTAAACCTCTATTCTTCCAATTCTTCTTAAATTCATCAATCACAAATTAACAAATATACTATACATTTATTTTGAGTTTATACGGAATTTATTTATTTATACCTTCTGGCTATATAGAATTTATACAGCATTTACTCTCTGTACCTTTATTGTAACTGCAGCAGTAATACAAGTTATATAACATTTATCAACTATTTCTCTCCATCTAATTCTACAAATGCGAGGGTTATTTTTTTTTTCATTCTTTGATTGCTGTGCTACATGACCAAACAAGCATAAGGAGGCAGATCTGTGCACTGTGCTACTGCACTACTACCCAACCATAATGTCTGCCAAGGCCAAGTTCAATACATCAGTTGGAACTGAGCTATAGGCATTTTAACATGACCAGCATGATTGATTCTCCTGCCAAGTGCGAGTTGTGAAGCATCATTCGTTTTGTACAAGTAGAAGGGAATAGTGCAGCAGAAATTCATCCCAAAATGAGCCATGTTTATGGTGCAAATGTGAGTGAGAGTGTTGTGCATGAATGATGTAGGAAATTTAAAGAAGGCCAAACTGATGTTCATAAGGAAGCCTGTCACTAGTGAAGACCTTGTTCAGTGAGTTGATCAAGTGGTTTGAGAGAAACGGAAGTTTACCTTCCGTAAGTTATGTGAATTTCCGGACACTTTAAGGTCAGCTCTGTACACAATTGTTACAGAACACCTAAGCTATCAAAAACTTTGTGCATGCAGAGTTTTCCTAAAAAAAAGATCTATCTCTGTACACTGGCAGCAACCTTTAATGAAGAGGGTATTGGAAAGCTCATCTATTGATATGATAAATTTCTTAAGTCTTCACAGTGACTATGTGAAAAAGTAGCTGTGTGACTGTACTTGACTCCTGGTAACAAAACCATTTTGTGATTCACATTTGTCTTTTTGCTATGCCCCATCAACAGTTAAAAAATAGCCCCTGTACATATATTGTAATATTTAGTTACACTGATAGACACTAATTGAATTGAATTGAATTTATTTACCAATAATATCTCTACATAAATAGTTAACAATTTTAATTCACTATCCACCGTACCTTGGTCTTTGGCTCATCAGTGATTATTCACTGGAATTTCCTGAAGACTCAGGTATGGCTACATACAATATTCATAAATATACACAACACAAACAAAACAAACACTGTTATTTACTAATTTTTAGTAATTCAGTTTACACAAACAAAATACCTAAAAATTTTATAATACCAAAACTAAGGTTCTCCCATACCTTAACCACCTGGTTATATGTATGGTAAATGAACCCCTACAATAAATCATTTCCACAACTGTGTGTGCCCTGAAGCTCCTTCCTTAAACTTTTCCTCCACTGACCTCTTACCTTTTCTAAGAATTCCCCTTTTTATTTATTTTTTCTGCCCTGATATCTGACAAATTTTAATTGGTACATGTTGTAGTTTATCCCATTTTTCATCCCAGATACTGTCCCTCTACCTTTGTACCATTTCACATTCTATTAGACAATGGAATGCAGTATCCACTTTCCCACACATAATGCAGCCTTCTTTACAATTTTTTTTCTCAATCCTTTTAAAATTAATACCCCTGTGCGCATCCATGCAAGACATATTTTTCCAAATTGATTACAATTATATATATATATTTCTCCTATTCCCAATTTCTTTTAACTATTTCATATAATTAAGTAAAATTGTACTTACGAAGCTGTAGACAATGGAGTGGTAATATATCCTACATTAATGTGTTCCAAGTTGCATTCTACTCCACTTACTTTTTTAAAACTGGAGTTAGTGTTAACAACTTGAACACATTAAAGTAGGATATATTTAATATAAGTCGAAAGAACTTTGATCCTCAAAACTAGCCCAAATCTCTTGCATATCTTCTACTCTCTGCCTCACCTCTTTTCAAAATCAACTAACGTTACTTTAACCCAGTCGTCACACATCCCCCATTCCAATCTCTTCAAATGGTTTCCCCACCTCCCCAAACCAACTCTCTCTTCCCAGCATAGCTCTTTGTTACTTAAGATATTCTTTTAGTATCTTGTTGTTATTATCCAATTTTAAATATCTGTGCCCAATATTTCTAGATTCTCTTATCTGTTATACCTTTTCTTCCTCCTCTTCCTAGTTTTGTCAAATGCAACCCTCTCAGCAAACTTTTTGGTAAACTGAGAACTTCTCTACATAACATGCTTTGTACCACTTTAACCTTAGTCAAACCCTTTGACACCCCCAAATTTCTATTCCATACATCATCTTTAATCCAACTACGGCCACATATAGTCTTTCTAGCCATTTCATTGGCAATGTGGGAACTTTATACATACTTATTCTGACAGCTTTCATAGCTAATTTACGTTTGGCTTGTCACATTTAGACTGTATCTCTTATAATTGCAAATCTCACCCCCAAATAGTAAAATTCTTTCATTACCTCAATTGGGTCTCTATTTATAAACAACCTATCTTCTTTCTTTAATTTTGATCCTTTTTAAATACTATTATTTTTGATTTTTTACTATTTATCCTTGGACCCAATTCTGCATAAAATCCAATAATTTCATCAATGGTGTGTTGTAATCCTATCAGGTTACTGCTCCTGTAATGAGATCATCAATGAAGAGTAATCCTGATATTTTCTTCTTTCCAATAAGTGGATTGTGCCTGTTATTTTTCAATATCCTCTCTAGGATGTCATCTGTAAATAAATGAAACAACATTTGGCTCAATTTACAGACATTAATTGCTAAACCAAGGAAACATTATCCCCACTAACTGAATATAGTTGAGCTTCTGACTATTCCAGTGGCCCAGAAAGCTTCAGTATTGTGGTTATTCTGCTACAAGGATATTTTATACATAAACTTATATCCTATTTAAGAACTGTTTCCCCTGATTTATTTACCATCCTCATCCATTTTCTTTTTACTTTTCCTAAATAGGCACCAATCTACATGATATTCACTGATTTCATATTCAATAACTTTTACTGACTATTTCTGTTGATAGGTTGGCTCTTTTATCCATCCTTAGTTTTTCTATCATTATTTTAGTTTCTTCACATTCAAGAATAGCATGACAATAATTATCTTTCATTCCACACATTGAACATTGCTCTAAATCCCTTCCCCCTCTTAAACCTTTCAATTTCACAACATCTGTTATAGCCCATGCCGTTCCTTCTCTCACCATTTGGTTATCTTTTTTTGCATAATTTTCCCAACCCCATTCTTTAATTTCCTGTAAATTCTCAATGACTTTTTATTATTAAATCTACTAAATATTTATAGGATTTTAATATTCTTCAATTCTTAGTTTTATTTCTTTCCAAAAACATATTTCTTTTAATTTCTTATAATGCTAGTCATCCCCAAGTCAATTTTTCTATAAGAACTTTAATTCTGTTGATCCAAGTATTAACCAAGTAGCATTCTCCTGTAAATCTAAAAATTGTTTCAAAAGATGAACTTATACTCTTGAAGCTATTAACAGTAAAGTAGTAAAATAATATTGATATAGAGTTGGTTTGGTGACATTTATGCTTCACTTACTTGGTGTTTTTATTTCACCATGTTTTGGGAACATTTGCACTCATCATCAGCAGAAGACCAACTCAAGATCATATCCAATTAAATCAACTCTAAATTATTATCATTTTTCAAAATATTTTGTCCATCTAAACTCTTTATCCTAAACCAATATTTTAAAATTCTTAGCATTATTTTTCCTTTGTTCCCTACTCTTAATAATTCTATTTGTTCAACCCCATTAGGTGAAGTTTTTGGCAGTCCCAGAATTTGTTTAAAAAATTCCTGTGAATGAAATCCATGTTTTGCAAACTATCTTCAATACCCAAATGTTCTACTTTATACAGTATTTTAGCCATTACTGCCAAGATATTCTCTATAATCACTTTATGTGCATTCCTGGTAGTTTATACCTGCTAACATTAATAGCTTTTACAGCTATTCTGCTTTTTGTTAATATCTTATTTTTTGTTCACTCCAACCAGCATTGCTATTGAGTCTGATGCCTAAATAGTCAACTTTATTAACCATTTAAAATGTAAATTGGAACTTGCACAGTGAAGCTAATCATATTAATTGATATAATTGTATGATTCATTGAATTACACACTCTTAAAGCTTCACTTACTTTTCATAAATGTATGGAACCGGTTTCGAGAACAATTAGTTCCCATCTTCAGCCAGGCTAAAGTTCAACTGGATCATTTGTTGAGCTGTGGGAATGTGTATTCTGCTCTAATGGCAGTGTGATAAACTTGTAGTTTATGTTTTCATCTCCGACCATGTCGAAGTTCATTATGCTGTCTTTATGAAAAGTAAGTGAAGTTTTAAGAGTGTGTATTCAACTGAATCATACAATGATATCAATTTATTAACCATTTCAATTTCTGTCCCTTCCCAGCACCATTTTTCATTTTTTCACAGCTTACTTGTTTTCTTGAATACTATGATTTTTTTTTTTATTTTTGAGTATTTATTCTTAGGCCCCATTCCTTATAAAATTTAGATATTATTTCAATTGATTTCACTAAACCAACATAGTTATTGACACCACTACTAGGTCATGAGCAAATAATAAGCCAGGAATCTCAATATTATTAATTGTTGGAATATGTCTGTTGGTTTTATTGGTTACTTCTAGTATATCATCAATATATAGATTAAATAATATAAGGCTTAGCTGACACCCTTGTCTAAGACCTATTTGTTTGGATTATTCGCAGTTGACCATATCATGTGCAGTTATAATACAATAATAATCATTATCAAAGTATGTATATTTTGCAAAACTTTTATTAACTTGTCTTTTCTCCTTTTGTACTCAATTTAGCCCAAAATGCATTGCAATTAATTGTATCAAATGCTTTTTAGAAATTCACAAAAAGTACATTTAGCCTCCCTCTTTGATGACCTAAATATTTATCTATCATTGTATTTATTATAAAAATATTATCCACTGTTCTCCTGTTTTTCCTAAAGCCTGAGTGAAATTCTGATAGTTTATTGTCATGTTCTGCCTATTTTTGTAACCTTACTATCATTATGCCAAAGTATAACTTCACTAGCACTATAATAGCTAATTCCCCTGGATTATTTATATCACCTTTTCCCTTAAATACTGGCACTATAATTGCTGTCCTCCATCCTTTGGATACTTTTATGTCTTTAAATATTGTATTTTGTATTAAATATCCGTACCAACCCTCTATTTTGTCGGTCCTGGTGTTGTAGTGGTAACCATACTTGCTTTATAAACCCAAGATTGCGGGCTCAAAACCCAGCCAGAATCGATGGATTTTTTCAGGCGTAAAAACTCTAAGTGTGGCTTCCTTCGGAAGGGAAGTAAAGCCGTGGGTTCCATGTCGTACATTTACGGCACAATAAAGAACCTCAAGCCAGAAAAAAGAGGCATCTAAGCAAAATTTGTTGGCCATTTCATGCCCTAAATAGAATGGGACGCTGATGACCCGTGATGTTAAAGAGCATCCGTAAATAAATCAAAACAAAAATCCCTGTATTTTCCTCCAGACCCCAAGCCCTCCAAAATTCCCCTGGTATGCCATCAATACCACAAGTTTTATTTCTTTTTAACTTTTTGATTTGCTTGTTTACTTCATTTAAATCGATTCTGCCTATCTAAATATTCAACATTTAGTGAATTCTTGATTGGCTACATATCTTGGTTAAATACCTCGTCAACTCCTAAAAGTCCTTTAAAGTATTTATCTCATTCCTCAGGACCAATATTATTTTTGTCTACTCCCTTTTGTACAATCTCTTAACTATCAACCATATTGTTGTACTGTCATTTAACCTTCCTGTATTTTGTTACTAAATTTCTCTCCCCATTCTTTCTTTTTCTTCCATAAGAGATTTATATCCTCATCTTTCAATCATATTATTATCTCCGTATTGCTCTTCTGTTTGTCTTTAATTTATTAACTCTCTTTCTACTCTTCATTTAGCTGATCTACATTTATTGTCATACCAGTCCTCATATATCTATTACCTTTTCCTATCACTCTGACCTTATATCCCGCTTGTTTGACTAACCTCTCTAGTTTCTAAATTTTTTTCCCCACTTCATTAATGCTTCTATGCTATCATTAAATGCTCTTCTAAGAATTTATTCTAGCTCTCTTATAAAGCTTCCTAATTGATCATCTCTCCATCTGTATATGTCTAACTTAAATCTGTACCTGAACTTTTAATCTCTTTTATATACTTATTTTGAAATTTCACTTTTAATGGATAATGAGTAAACACTAAATCCAACACCTCCAAATCTGCAAGGTATATATCTAAATCTATTGTAAGTAGCACACAATTAATATCACTAGGTTACAAATGAAAACGTTTTTTCTGCCGTACAATTAAAAATAGGTGACTTTTACTCATTTTGGTGTGCTGAATTCAAAAATGCATTCCGTTTTTCTATAGCACATCTCATTTTGGCAATATGAAAATGTTCAATGAAAATATAATTGTTAAATTTGCAAAAATATTACACACTCATATATAACTTTTAAAGAAAATAAAGAAGAATAATAACATGAAAGCATATCTGAATTTGAGAATGTTATTTTGTTTACTCCTTTTTCTTTTCCCATGGAACTGTAGTATATGTGATTTTCTCGAGTGTTCTCTGGTAGGTTTGTCATATGCAAGACACCAGCAGTAATTGGCCATATGTATGTCTGAATGTCCCTGATAAGTCCTGATAAAACCTTTCACCTTGCTCTTCACTGACAGTTCCTAAATTCGACAGGAAGTAGTCAAGATGTGACTTCAGGAAATGAAGTTTCAAACTCATATTACAGCCTAGCAGTTTGAAATTTTCCAGCATATTTCTGAATATTTTTTTGTATTGAGATTCTTTCACATTGCCCAGAAATTTCTTAAAACCTCTCTGAATCCATTCCACACATCTTTTTTAATTTCATTCATAGAGCTGGTAAATAATCTTTCATCAATCTCTTTATCAGAGGTCCATCAAATACTCCCTCTTTGATTTTAGCCTGTGACAATGATGGAAACTTTGTGCATGAGTACTGGAAGCAAGGGCAACTTTTGTCAAGTGCTTTCACGAATTGTTTCATCATGCCAGTTTTATGTGTAATGGAGGGAGTATAATTTTTTGACGATCAATAAGAGGCCCATTAGTAACATTTTTGATCCAGGTTCCAGTAGCTGCCTCTTAGGCCATTGGTCAGATTCCCAATATTTGTCCCTCGCCTGCTATCGCAAAGAAAACAAGGGAATTTTGTGTATTCTCCCTGTTGTCCTAATAACAGACCAATGACCTTGAAGTCCCAAATATTTGCCATTCATGGTCGCGGTACTTAATTTTCTCAAAAACATGCTTCGGAGTTTCATAAGATTCTCTTAGGTTTGTAGAACGTGCAAGTGGTATTGAAGCTAACTTATGAGATAACACTGCCTTGAATTATCAAATTCTTCTGGATCACAAAACCAACTCATTGTTGTAAGTCACAGAGCTGCTTTCAGATTAACTAAAATTGAGGTCTGCTGGTGGTGTAGGAATGGGTAGTTTGGGTCCATGAGGAATAGACCATGTACCCGAGTTGAGATTTGCATATTTGATTCCTGCCTTATTTTTTTTGTTGTAGCCAACAACTTTGCACGTATAAAAGTAACTATTGTCATGGTGATTCTGCTGTTTTTTTTTATGTCATTGGTTTGGCAAATGGCATTGCCTTCTGTTTTCCTTCATACCAATAATGTAATCCCTCATTACAACTGTTACATGCAATATGAGGCACGAGCGATTTATCCTGATCACCAGCTTTCTCTTTGAAATATGAATAATATAGTTTCTTTGTTTGTGAGTCTATTTTATGTACCTTCCCATCAAACATATAATACCCACAAATGTAACAAAACTTCTGAGGTGTTTGTATATATTGCCTCCTGCGTAATCCTGATGTAGAAGTCATACTCAAACTTTTATTTTAGCACCACACATATACAGGACAAACATGCATATTGATACAAGTTTTCAACTCACCTGAAGTTGAGATCTATGATAGCTGTAAATGTAAACAAATACCTCACAGGAAAACATACCTAACCCATAGAACAAAACTGATATATCCTGGGAATATAAACATAAACATCTGGGTGATAAGGGAGGACGGAAGTGAGCCAATTAGGAAGAAAATCAACAACAGATTTAGAATAACATAATGAAAGCAGCAGTAAGCTGTGTAAGCTGAATGAATTTAGCACCATAGACATATATGTACATATCATAAAAGCTAGATGTAATAGCCAAAAATAGAATTCATTTTTTAAATCAGGGCACTAATTTCCATTAAAATCACATACTTTCCTTTATAGCGCAGAATCAATGTTGACCAGTATTAATGCTTTGATCATTGTTATTTATAAAGGTAAATTCACCCAATATCTCTTCCTCTGGTCCCATTGTAAATTATCAGATTATATTCCTCACAAAAGTTAATAGCTTCTTTCCTTCCTTATTGCAGATTTTATCTTGACTAGGCCTTTCCAGCATGCATTTTTTCTTCATATTATTTTCTGTTTACTAAATGTATTACCTCCTACTCTTGCATTAAAGTCACCCATTATTATATAAGCAGCAAATAACAAAATAAGAGGTTTGTTCATATACAAATTAAGAAATTTCTTGTTTGCCAGATATTCCATTAATGTTAATAATAGTAAATGATAACTGTTTAGAAAGATTTAAGAAATTACTGCATTAGTTGTGTGATTCTGCATAGTATATGTTGCAGTTTATATATTATATACATTTACCTTTTTATATTATAAACATGATCAAAATTAAAAGGTGTCAATTAACTTATTTTATCATACTATAGCTGAACATTATTGCTATAATTTATGTAAATCTCATTAGTAACTCTCCAGGTTTTCATCATGCTTTTATTTTTTGTCAGCTTTATTAGGCTTCTGTAACATGGTTTTTTGTTACTTTACATGTACCAGTTGTATCAAACTTGAACTGCCACATAATTATAGCTTTAAATTTTAGAATTTTTGAAGAAGGCTTATTATTTTCAGTAATGATAACCAACTTTAGTGCTGCACAAAGATGGTGTTCATTTATATAATTGTTAATTTGATTGTGATTAATTCTTCATTGGTTCACACAAGATTTATTATTTATTAAATATTGAACAATGTCTGGTAATTAGCTGCAGTTAATATATATTTTGAGCTAATTTTCATAAAAAAAATTGCTCAGTTTTATGTTAAATATCCTTAAATACCTTATAGAGAGTTGTCCTGAATGGAGTTGGAATAGCTAATATGTTTCTTTTTTTAACTTTTCAGTTATTGTTGAGAGTTCTGCATTGAAATAAAATTTATGGTTGTAATAAAGATAAACTCTGATTGTATTCTTCTATCTTGATTTAATTCTTCTTTATCAGGATTAATTTGTAGGAATAGTAATGTAATTGATTTTGTTAAGGTACATCATTTTCTTATACTGTTGATTATAAATTGCTGAGAAATTTGTATTAAATCTTATTATCCCTATTTTTATTTTTAGCTATTTTTCTTATGATGACAATTGAGAAAGACAATCTAGTTAATTGTTCTACATATCAATTTGCAGATAATTTCAATATTATCTATGTATCAAATTTGCCTTTCTCTGCAAATATATTGCACTTTCTACATGATAGTACAGTATGTTCAAAGGGACATTCATTAGTGAGATCGCAGCCCACATGGTTTCTGGAAGCATGCTTATTGGCTTGAGTCAGATATATATATAGTCCTTTAATTCAAGCACATGCATCTCCTAATGCAAAATACCCAATACCTTTATCATAGAAGATGTTGGAAATGATGTCCTTGTGCCACTACACATTTTTTTACACCTTTTAAGAAAGTTTGCATTCATATGCATTAGTTCTTCTTGTTAAATTGCAGAAATTTTTCTTCTTATATTGTCTTTTGTTTCTTCCAACATCTGCAGGTTATTCTGGTACAGTTTTTTAAGTTCTCCGATAAATACAAATCACATTGGTAAGATCTGGGGATTGCATTGCCTGTAATCCCTTACTAATGACCCTATTCTCAGAAATTTCCCCAGCTAAAGCTAACAACAGATCAGTTGTATATGCTATAGCAGAATCATATTGAAAAAAATGCATGTTTACATTCAATATCCATAATTCTTTGAAGAATAGTGTGATTATGTTAATCTGTGTGTTTGCAGTATTTTCATAAAATGTAGCCCAACAATTTTATAAGTATTCACTACAACCTTACACCAATTTTTAGTCATGCAGCAGCATTTCATGCACAAGATCAGATTTTTCTGCATTCTAGTACCTGTAGTTCTGTATTGCAACGTGACCATTTAAAAGGAATCATTTTTTGTACATGAAATTCCTGTTTCCTCTGGAAGCCTTTGCAGAGATTTCTTTGTACTTTGCTTTAACCTTTCTCCATTTTGTCAGTTTTTTCCTCTGTAAACACTTACAGTTTACTTTATGTTTCTTAAGAATAAAATTCTGTTTCTTTAAACATTTTCACAAGATTAAGATCAGTGCAGTTTTGAGGTGCAGCAACACAACGGAATTTTCAAACCTCCATCTCTCTTTTCTGCAAGAATTTTCTCATATATAGAATCACACATGAAAATTCATTGTTCTAAAATCTAGTGACCTTTTGGCATTATAACAGCATTAACGCTAACATAGAGCAAAAACATTTTGTTTCACAACTTATCACCTTAAAATATCCAAACATTATAAAGACAATGAATGCTTCAGTTGCTCTAAGCAGGGTCAGAGGAACAGGTTAGCATCATAATCTTCTATGCCATGCAGGCCATGCTCTCATGGATAAAAGTTCATTTGAAAGCACTGTACATAGTTGTTCCACCATCTTACATAGTAGTTCACATTTGATCTTTGAAATATATTTTATTTATCATTTTAAATGTTGTATATGTTAATAACCCCATAACTCAGTTTCTCATTATAACCAGCAATTGGTGCGTTTCACACTGCTGGTGTATTTTATATTGCTTTTGCTTTTCTGAAAACTCTTGATTAACTTGCTAGCATTGTGCCCATCCTTCAGTCTTTAGTCCTTCTGATTTACTGAATAATGAATAGTAGATCTTTAAGCAAATGATCACTTGTTATGTTAGTATGGGTATATGAAGTTTTGAATAATTGAATTTATTTTTTAAAGCAGACACAAAAATAAACATCATTGCAGCATTTAACCTTTGTGCAACAAAATCAGGATTTAATATTTGACTAACATTTTTTCCTGCATTGTTATTCCGAGAAAATGTAACATATTTGTATTTAATTGTAAATTTATCTATAATTAAGTCATATCATGCCTAGAACAGAAGTTTTCATGTATTATATTCGTTAAAAACTTTTGTATTTATTTTAGCATTGAAAAACAATGCTCAGCTTTTGCAGTCTTAATCAATACTTAAACAGTTTCATACTCTCACATAAGGATTTCTAAATTTTATTAGTGATGGGTTCAAATAAACTTGCTGCTTCAATACATTATTGAATTACTGTACACTATAAATAGTAGTTCTGTTTTAATTTTTTGAAAGAAAATTAATATACTCTATATTTATTTTTAGTGTTCTTTAGGCAAATGAAAGTTAAATCTCAATATTTTCCTTCAGAAACATTGCAGGGACATTAAGATAAACTTTAAATTTCTATTTTTTCTTGGTCTGAATAATAATGGCAACATGCCCTTCTTTGATTGTGTGTTCTGTTCTGAAAAATCACTGTTTATTCTCTTTTGTACTAAAGTTTCTGAAAGTCACTTTGCAGTACATCTGTGCAGCCTTGCAGCACAGGGATCAAGATTTTGTTATGATTGCTGGAAATAAAGTGTCTAAAATTGATATTGAAAGACAGAAAGCCAAAATGTAAAGAAACTGTTTTCCAGTATTTTTATTTGACAAGATGCTAAAAACATTTAATGATGGACTGAAGATTGATCAATTCTTCCATAAATAACAGCCATACTTTGAACTTGTTCATCCTGTTATTTTTTGTATCTTTGTTTTGTTTTGTTTGAATGGTGTTTAATGCCTGTTTTTACTACAGAGACACCACCGGCAGTTTGTTTATCTGTGGAGTTCCATCTGCTAGAAATGGAACAGGGCAATCTTCTTTTTATCACATTAGTAGATAATAGCTGTTGCAATGGTAATGGCAGTGGTAGCTGTAGGTTATTGATTGTCCTTGGATTTTTTTTTTCAGGTGGGAGGGTTAAAAACAGTACATTGCTCATTTGATTGTAAACATGCTTCAAAAGAAAAACTAAAATGAGCATTTTAGGTGGGTATTTAGTGAATGTTTAACCATTTTACATATATATAATTTTGTATTGTTTATGTTTTCACCAGAAAAGGGATAATGCCTAGTGTTTCTACTCTTAAAAGGTGATTTGCTTTACTCATTCCTTGTGTACTGGCAAAATTATATTTCATTCCAAGATATGAAAAGTGGCCTACCTCTCTTTCTCCTCTAACTAGCACTGAAAGATTGTGGACTTTTGTCAACAACTATGGTTCCAGGAAATCAGCATTTTGAAGAATGAACCTGTACAAAGCAGTCCTAACCTGACTCATCAGCAGCAGCTATATAGGGTTAGCTGCTAGCAGCTCATTGTGTTTTCGAGTTTATTGAATGTTCTGTAGTGAAGTCATGCAAAATTAAAACCAAGTTGTATGCAAAAATTGAAACGTTAAGATTTTCAATGTAGAGAAACAGTGTTCAACATAGATGTACTTGTACAGGGTCCTCATTCTGTTATGCTATTGAAAATTGATTTTGCTGATGGGAAGTTGCAGTAAATAGCTGTGACACTTGGTGATAGGAAATCATATTGTTGTAACTAATAGCATGCAATTTTTGTTTCTTTCATTATTTATTATTAGTAAATAGCAATTAATATTTTACTCTCATCAGAGTAAATGGTTGAATTGCCTGACCTCCACAGTTAAGACATGCCTGAATCCTTTAGAAAAACATTTAAGGCACTTACTAAATTTCATCCTCCCAAATACTTTAAACTGTCTACCTACCTGATATTTTGTTGTAGTGCCTTCATGGTTTTTATTTCCAGTACAGCAGTAATTTTATATCCATGAAGATGCAGCATCCGAGTTACTTTATGTACACTACCAACAGATATGCAACTTTCTGGGCTAACTGTGTTAAAGGCATAAGTTTCTAATCATTATGTTTACGGAATTTGGGAATCCACACAGTGAAACTTTTGTTAATCTTATTTTGATTTAAAGTAAAACACTAAAAATCATGTCGTCACACTGTGTGTTTGTGAAACTTAAAGAGAGTTTTAATGTGACGACATGATTTTTAGTGTTTTACTTTAAATCAAAATAAGATTTTCTAATCATTAGCCTATTTAATCAAACTTCTCTGTTTGATTAAAAACCCAGTTTTTTGGTCTCGGCTTTGTGTCAATGAAAATGCCTTCAGTTCAGAATTTGTTCACCAATCTGAAAATTGCACTTCCTAATGGAAAGTACTCCTGGAAATTTACCATGAAATTATCTCCTACAATACTTTCTTTTGCACAAAACAATCATAAATAAATATGCTCTGTTATAGCATATATCTCATTTTCAGCGTACTCCACATTTCACAAATAGTAAAAAATCTAATACACACTTCCTAAATAAATACAATTGAAACACAGTTTAGCAAATTCAATTGCCTGCCTAAATTTTTAAATCCAGTCACACGCATCCACTGAAGTTTATACAAACTTCAGTGGATCAGAGTTTAAACAAACTCTGATTGCATAGCAAAATGAGGACATAGTCTATAATAATGTGAGATATGCATAGTAAAATTTGAAGCTGAAAAAATGTTTTCTATGGATCAAAACATGAAACACCAAATACTTCAGCAAATGCTACTTGGTTAAGTCTATTCTTCAGATTCACTTTTCCTCAAAGAGCTCTAATTTTGGAGATATGTCTTACAATGAAGTAAATGCTCTTAAGTCCCATACCTTTCTTGAAACACAAACTGAAAAGCCTATACTAAATTCTTCAACAATAAGAAAAATAAATGGCTAAATGCTATAAAAAGTCAATGCAGATCAGGGCAAAAGTGAGGAGAAACAAAATGTATTTGTGTATGAACAAGATTACACATCTAGGTTGTTATGAGGCCACTGTTGTTGTTGGAATAAGAAGATAACATCTCAAATAAAATTCCTTTAATCAATTGCAAATATTTGGAAAAGCTGAAATTTTCAACAATAAAATTAGTACACTGCTTGAAGATCTGTGAGCCTATAGCATACTGTTGTTGCTGATTTGATAATGCATCATATATAATGAAAGCTACTACTTTTCTGCAATTTTTTGTGTGCTTTTAATGTGTATAGAATGGATCTAATACAGGTTTGTGGACGAAGTTCAAAGTAATATCCTGAGATGGACTATCTTATAGGCTGTGTCCAGAATATGTCTGTTATTTCAGATCTGAAGCCTCTGAAGTTTCTTTGCCTCCTACTTCAGCCTTAATAAGATGGGTGATCTGGTTAGAAATATGCAACTTTTAATTTAGAGCCTAAATGTGATGAGTAGCATACACATATTTGATATCAGTTATACAGCATTGACCAAATTTGGACAGAATTTTCTGTTCAACAGTGAAATTATGATAAACTTTTTCTCATATAGTCAAACATTGCATACCTGCCTGGTGCTGTAACTTTCTTAGAAAGAACAGGGGTTAAATTTATGGAGCAAAGAGACCAAGTGACCTAGAAAAAGTGAAGTGATAAGTGAATATGATATTTTTGAAATACAATAAAAGACTTTGGTATGCTGTGTTCAATTATGATATTCTGCAAAGAGACTTAAAAGCTTATATTGACATAACCTAGTATCAATAAAAGTGGAAAGGCACTTCTCAATGTTCAAGTCCTTATTAAAAATAATTGGCAGTAATAAATTTAAAATTAATTTTGTGTTGGAACTAATGCAGTGAAGCAATTAATATAGTGAGTCAATTTAATACTCTTATGCTCAACTTCCCATTGAATTATACACAACATGTTCACAGGCTTTTGCCCACATCATTAGCTGTGAGTGGACTGCTGGATTTGTTGTTGGTTGGATGGATGAATTTGGTGTAGCTCTCGTGGACATTTTATGAACTTTTGGATTAATTTGTCTTCTGTTAGAATTTTGAAGCTCATAACTTTATCTTAATATTTTTTATAACATTTTTTCTCATATTCCCAGCTCCAAGAGTCTATCTATGAATTTCAATAACTTGACTTCCATTTCTATATCATGTTTATCTCTGCAAATCTCTCTCATTGGTTGCAAATGACTTTTGCGGACAACAACCTGTGAAACATGTACTAAATATAAATAAGTGAAGCCAAGGAGTGTGTAGTTCGATTCAATAAGTACAATGATCTTAATTATATGATTAGCTTCACTTAGCTTCATTGTATAAGTTCCAATTAGCATTTCAAAAAAAAAAAAATTAACACTGTTGCTCTTTCATCAGTTTCTTTTAGTAGCTCTATTTTGTATCACTTCTACATCAGTTGCTTCATTTTCAACTATTTCTTTTATTGCTTCCTTTTATTGCTCCCTTTTCTTGCTCACTCTCTCTCTCTTTAATAGTGTTTAATGCCCGTTTTAATTACTGAGACATCAAAAGTTGATACATAAGATGAGATGATAAACTGGGAAGAATTTTTTTTTAAAGGAAGCATTTCAGGCCTAAGTTTAGGGTACCTCCCTGACATTTGCCATTTATGAGGACTGAGGAAAACTTGGAAAAAACCTCAGTCAGGGAGGTCAGCTCTGGTGGGAATCGAGCCCTAGACCTCTCAAGAGTCCACACCTTAACAACCTTGGCCAGAATTTTCTTTGCTTTGTTTTCCATCACCATTAGTTCTAATGCATGAATTTTTCTGTTTAAATAAATTTTTATATCTTTTTCTGTCTGCTGTAGCCCATGTTAATTGTGTGGCATTCCTATGTCTATCATTGATTTTCCTGTTATCTCTCTTATCTAATGATATAAATCTCTTCCCCCCCTTTTCTTTCTTTGTTCTTACAGACTCTGTACTTTTATTGAGCTATTTTTTTCTTTGTCCTTTTATATTCTGTTTTAATTTTCTTTATTTAAATTTCTCACTTTGATGAGCTTTCTTTCTCCTTTTATGTTTGTTCTTTGCAAGGTGGTTAAAAGTATATAATTATCTTGGAAGCTAGCATGCAGTACATGCACCATCTTGTTAACAAAGCTGCATATAATACAGCCATATTAAGTAATTGGACACATAACAATGAACATAACCCACTCTAGGATGAAGTCCCTTAGCAATTATGCTGTATCTAAAAGAGGCGAACATCTGCTGTCCTATGTGATAACTTTGGCTTATTTTTGTGGATTAAGTCACTCAAATTCTGCTAGAATGCACAGAGTAAATTATAACATACATTATACCTATTCTGTTGCATTGTGAAGTGCTGTAGAATGCTGGACTAAATATATTTTAGTTTTGAAGAAGATTGAGGCAAATTTATTTTATTTTTCAATGAATTTAAATCCATTATTTTGATTTTATCCATAGATTATTCTCAATAAACAAAAAAATATTGAAAACAGTAATGGGTTTTTAGTTCTTACATCTGGGTAATCAATTTATTCAAACTTTACCATGAGTCATTTGAAATCAATGACATTATTATAGTAGAGCAAGTTTTAATCAGTTTATCTAGTTCTGAGATTTTTTTTTTAATAATAGTGTTTAATGCTTGTTTTTACTATTGAGGCACCACAGGTGGTGAGAGAATTTGCTGTGGAGTGTGGGAGCACACTTTGGAGGGGGAAAGAGAGAGAAAGGCTTTTGCTAAGTGTTGTAATAATGTCAGGTTCCAACCCCTTCCCTCCTCACAAAATGTGTCATGTTTAGGTTGCACAGTATCATACTTTTGAAGGCGATAACCTTCAAGGCAAGGTGTACTGACTAGTAATTATGTCATCCATTCAAACTGGTTCTTGAAATTCTTCAAATAAATTCAATCACCCATTGTAATAAGATTTGTTTCTATGCAGTTTTTTTTTAATAGGCTTAATGTCTGTTTTTACTGATCACAGGCAGTGGACACTAGTGACATATGGAAAGGATTTTTTTTAAAAAAGGAAGTATTCCAAACCTAAAGCACGCACCACTCCAACATTTGCTATTTAAAATGACAATAATATTGTGGATAAGATAAATATACAAATAAAAAAGGAAAAAGAAAAGCTGTTGCTTTCTAATTACATAAGTTCTTTTAATATTGCTCATTGGAGAATAATAGGAAATAAAAATAAATAATAATAATAATAATAATAATAATAATAAAGAAAAGAAATTATGTGTAGTCAAAAAACAAAATCTGAAAGTATTTAATGGCACATATTGCACATATTGAGAATTAAAAGATGTTAAGGAACAAAAGTACAAGATTGAAACTTGCTTTAAAAGTAAATTCTCTTAAGAAATGGATGATGTGCCCCTCCTCGTGCTTTATAAGAAATTATATGCTATTTGAATAAACTCATATAATCTATGTTGCTTATTGCTTCACTTACTTGAGTGTTTAGTACAACATATATCACATGAATTTATTAATATGACTTGACTTCACTGTGTTAGTTCCATATATATTTTTTTTAAAATAATTTCTTCTTTAAAAGATATGTTTTAATTAATAAATGCTATATATTTCAAATCTAGTATCATAGCAGTCTCTTTATGGAATGGAGAAAACTCGTAGAGTTTAATCTTTTCTCTTCCTTGGGCATGGTTGGATTTGATTCAGTTCATGTCATTCTTTAAGGTCCTAAGAAAAATTAATGTGCTATTGCTGTCAATGAGAATTATCACAATTTTAAAAACTTAAACTTCTTACTTTAAGTGATTAATAATATCCTCTGTGCATGAACAATTTTTCTCTATTCTGTTGTATCTGCTTAAGCATTCTTCTATCAAGCAGAGTCTACAGAATTTTTAAAGAATAATTATTTGTTGTACATTTATTCTTTGTTTAAACCCCTCCTATTTTCTCCTAAGTAGAAAGCACTCAATTTCCTATCAGTTTTTAATTTCTTTTTATTTTATTTATTTATTTTTTTAATCCCAAATTAAGAAACCAAATAATTTACAGTTGAGACTTCTGCAAAATTGCCTTGAGAATTGTCACATTTTTGAGAATACTTTTCTCATCCTAGACTTCATAGGTGAACCTACAGTTTTGCGTTTTCTTGTTTTAGTCCAGATTTCTTGGAAAACCTAAACACAAAACTGAATATTATTTGCTTTCGAAGACTAAGTAGTCTATGAGGTGTTCAAAATGAAACAATGTTTTTTTTTATTTTTATTATTTTTTTATATTTTATTAATTTTTTATTTATATTTATTTATTTTGACATAGTGTGATATACAGACTCTCTGACAAAATGACTTGAATAAAATTATAAGAGTAAAAAAAAGATTAAAGGAAGCAACCTTAGATACCGATTTAGGTGATTCAATGTCAGAAAAAGATGTAAGAAACTCCATCAACATCAACTCCATCCACTGTTTGTGTTTGTAAATATTTGTATAATATGTAGCCAAGAAATTCCAGTAAATAATCATTGATGAGCCAAAGACCAAGGTATGGTGACTAGTGAATTGAAAAGTGTTTAACTGTTTATGCAGAAATATTGTTGGTAAATAAATTCAGATTATCTTTCTGTTAATATATATCTGTTACAACATATGAGTAGTCAATAGCAATGTCTCTAATCACCTACAGCTACAATTTCCTCCCCATCCACTGTACCTCCAAGTATCAATTCATTATGCATATTGCACCTTATTTGGGAGTAAATAATTAGTTCAATCAAAACTAGGTAAATCTTTGGGGAGAAATGGATCATATTCTGGAACTGAAATTATATACTACTTTAATTAATTTTGCTAAACCACCAATGGATTATTGATATTTTTGTATGATTAGCTTCATTGTACAAGTTTCAATTATCATTTCAAGCATGAATAATTTAAAAAATCATTTTCTGTGTCCACTGCTGGGTTTAAAGATGAAATTGTACTAATTGGCTTTGCCCATCTTGTACTTATTTTATGATACTGTCAGGAAAATTAATGGCTGCAATATTATTATTTACAGATATTAAAATGAACTAATATTCAATATTAATTCAATTTGGAATCAGATACAGTGAAACACACATCAACAATCTCTTCTAAGTCAAAATATTTAGAACACTCTTTATGGTAGCACTTAAATGAGATTTACTCAGGACATGTTTCTTAGAATATTTATCCATATCGCCAGCTGTTAAATGACTGTTGGATACAAGTTGGGTTGATAGATATCTGGGTTGACTCTGGTAGTCTTGTGATAAACTTGAATTAAGCCCTACCTGCTTCCAGGATTTCAAAATTCAATAACATTCTATAAAAAAAATGAGCAAAACCTTATGAATTTTGAATCCCAGTAGCCCTGCGTAGAAGTTTATCACAAGACCACCAGAGCCAACCCAGATACCTATCTACCCAACTTCTCAGAATGATCAAACAGTTGTTTAACAGCTGATGATGTGGACAAATGTTCCATGAAACATGTCCTGATAAATCTCATGTATGTGAAACCATAAAGAGTGTTCTAAATATTTCGACTCAGAAGAGATTATAAATTAATAATATTCAAACTGCCAAATGTTCACTTATTAATAGCTAGCATTTTCAATGATACGGTTGTTTATTTTCAGATTAGAGCAAAATCATGGCACATGCAACACATTTACGAGGATAGGTCCATAAGTTTCCGGCTTCTCCGATAAGGACTATTGCCTTCATAAAACCCTTATCTAGTGTCATACCTTATCTGTTAAGTAAATAATTGCAGATTTAACTTCCACTCCATTATGTTCAGTTGTTCAGATACAGTTACATAAAGAAGGCCATGTGTAGAAGATTTGTGATATGTTCAAAATGGAGTATCCAGCTGTTATTAATTCTTCACAAAAGAAGGACTTACTGCAAATGAAATCAAACAAAATTCCCTTCATATTCCATCACAAAAGAATGGGCCAAACTTTTTCAAATGGATTGAGAAAGTATTGAAGATGAAGAGCATGCAGGTCAGCCCTTGGTGGTGCTCACTCCCGAAAACATCACTCTTGTAGAAGGAGAAATTATGAAAGACCAGCAGCTCAAAGTTACAGAAGTAGCAGCAAGGTTGGGCCTGTCTGAAACAACAGTTCTTCAAATTATTCATGAACATTTAAACATCAATAAGGTTAGTGCAAGATGGATACCTAGATTTCTTTCCTCAGTTCAAAAGCAGCAATGAGTGATCTGTTGTTAGGCATTTTTGGAGCTCTTCCTGGCAACGAGAGAGAAGTTTTGCAAACCATTGTTACAGGAAACTATGATCCTCTACTATGATCCTTTGTCCAAAAGAGAATCAATGGAGTGGAGTAAACCTGGCAAAGCGCTGCCTCTAAAGACCAAGGTCACTTGGTGAACCAAGAAAATCATGGCTACAATCTTTTGGGACTGTGAAAGAATATTCTTCAATGACTTCAAGGAGAGGAACACCACAGTAAATGGGGAGTACTATGCTGGCCTACTGCACAGATCATGTGCTTCCATCAAAGAGAAAAGGCAAGGAAAGCTGAGTGGTGGTGTGTGCCTTCTTCATGTCAATGAGCCAGTGCACACAGCTCTTGTTGCAAAGGAAGCTGTGAATAAATGATTTCAAGGAGATCAACCATCTATCCTACAGCCAGATCTAGCTTCCAGCAATTATTTCCTGCTCTCAAAACTTAAGAAGGACCTATAAGGAAGGAAATTTAAGTGTGGCGAAGAAGTGATGGATGCAGTTTATGCCCATTTTATGGACAAGACTTCTGACTATTTTGGGGGGGGGGGGGTTGAAATGTTAATTCAAAGATGTGAGAAGTGTATTGCAATAAAAGATAACTATATTGAAAATTGAAATACAGTTTTTGTCTTTATCATACCTAGAAAATGGTTAGGCCATAAACTTATGGGCCTACCCTTGTACATTGGTATATTGATATAGTGATATATGTGCAGTAATTGACTGCAGAGAATGTATCTCTGACTGATATTTATTAATAAATAAAAATTTGTAGATATTAACATGCTTGAAAAGGGGGGAAGTTTTGGTGAAGTTCATTGCCTGCTTGTAGTGCTTCTTGCTTGAAATAACTAAATGATGAGCAATTTATGCTGTTAAACTTCACAAAACCTGGACATAGATAGAATGAAGAGCTTATCCCAGGATTTGTATATTCAGATCACCTACTCTCATGTTTACTGCCATGAGTAGCAATTAAGGTGCGGACTTGTGAGCTGATGGTCTGGGGTTCGAATCCATCTAGGACTATCCTCCCTCACTGAGATTTTTTCAAGTTTTCCTCAGTCCTCATAAATGGTAAATGCCGGGGAGGTACCTTAAACTTAGGCCTGGAACGTTTCCTTTCTTAAAAAAATGCTTTTCCAATATATCACTTCATTTCATATATCATCAGTATCCACCACGTGTAATGCCTCAGTAATAAAAACAGACGTTAAACAACTTTAAAAAAAACCTTTTATGTTTTACTTTTGCACTGCATACACCCATACACCCCAGAGCAATTTACAGCACTCCAAAATCTATTTAGCTGTGGGGTATGGGGTACAAGATGACTTTACTACCAAGGGCAGATATTGGCTAATTAATGAAAATTAATCAAAGTCATTTAATGGTGCAGTGCACATGCTTGAAATGAAAACACCATGATAAATAGATAGGTAGCATTTATTGTCAATGGACCTGTTATAGTTTCTGGCATTGTCAAAGAAAAGAACAAAAATAGTGCACACATTTTACATATTTACACTAAAATTTAATACATTACAATTCATCCATGCTCTACAATGTTTTTGTTTATTAAATAGCTTGTCAGAATATTTTTTAAATCTGTGCTATTGTACTGTTTTACATAGGAAAGCAATTTTTTGTACAACATAAACCCATGATATTGGCATCTTTTTCTGATGCAGCTTTATTAAAGCCTTATCTAAAATAGTTTTTATTGTGTCTTGTGTTATGATGAATTTTTTGTTGATATTCAGGTTTTATTTTTGAATTGCAAAGGTTATCACTTTATATACATACAAAGAATAAATCGTAAATAACTGTTAATCTTTAAAAGTTTCCCTGCATGTCTCCCTAGCATTTAGGTGGTAGATTAATCTGATTGTTTTCTTTTGTAGATTAAAAACCCTTCCCATGTTGCTTCTTGCAGCAGAGCCCCACATTTCTATGCAATGTAAAAAATGAGGGAATATGAAGACATAGTATATAATTTTCAGAACTATTTTCATCTAAAATGCTCCTAAAGGACTTGTTGATTTTATTACAAGTGTGATTGATATTTTCTATCCATATTAATTTACAGTCAATACATATTCCTAGAAATTTGTGTTTATTTACCTGTAATGTTACAGTTTACATCTTTTTTTAAAAAAATGGTAAAAAATCAATACTAATATTGATATAGAATAGATTTGGTGGCACTAGTACTTCACTAATTGTTTTTTTAATTGGACATGTTTTGGGAACATTTGCCCCCATAAATAGCAGAAAACCAACTGATAGAAGCATATTTTATAGGCAGTTGGAGAAATTTATCAAACATATCCAACGATGGTGTCTGGAAGTTCATGACGATGTTTTTGTTTTTGATGTAAATTTTTTCACATGTCTTTAGCTCCAATGGTTTGCAAGTGTATTTAAATAATTTTGTTTTTTTATCAATTTCACGGTTTTCTTACCAAATATGGGCTGCAAATGCAAATTTTTCTATCTGTTAATAATGGGTATTTCAGAAATGTTCTTTGGTACAGAATTGCAAATTTTTTTTTTCGTTTTTCCAATCTATGCATGATTGCAATCTTTGCAATTAATTTGGTAGATATGCAACTTCTTATCAGAAGATTAATGATCTTTATAGGAAGATTGTAATAAATGTTTAATACTGTGGATGTTTTGAGCAGCCAACATTATTTTCCATTTTTTAATTTTTTTTTTTTTAATTTATTGAACATGCTAGAGGGTGGTATGTAATTTTTTTGAATTGCATATCGTCTTTTATTTGTGATAGCAAACTTGTGCCTTTGATATCCTTATTTCTTGTAAACGTTTTAATAATGTTATACTATAATTTTTATACAATCCATTAAAGTGTTACCAAACCAATTTTTTATTAATATTATTTTACTACTTCACTGTTAATAGCTTGAAGAGTATAAGTTCATATTCCATAGCACTGTTTAACTTTTAATTGGTTTTCTCCAGGATACTGCAGTTGTATCATCATTGTCATCATAGGATATTATATTAGTGTTCATTGAGACTGCAGTATTATTAACTAATGGAATAAAGAGCAAAAGTCCTAATACAGATTTTTGTGGGACTTGACAGTTTTGAATTTAGATTGCATCTTTGTTGTTACTTTAGCCTGTTTGTGATGGATTAAGGTTTATTGTTTCCTTCCTGTTAAATATCAACTGAATAAATTCCTAGCTAATCCCCTTATTGACTTGAATAACAAACAGCAAATTGAAGACCAATTTCATACTAAGCTTAATCAAAGATTTACAGTAATAACATGGTGTGAAATATGTACATTTTTATGTAATAAAATCAGGCAAAATATGCATTATAGTTTTGATATATAGTGAAGTACCAGGTATTATTCCAGATTTTCAGGGATCATAATTGCTTGTGTATTAATGCTGATTTGAATGCTAAAAGTATTCTCTAGGTGTTGCAGAAAGTTGAAGGAGCAAATTTTAAAAGATGGATTTTACCTAATATGATAATTTGTTCTTCTCTACACATCTATAGTGTCTTTTGGTAATAACATATGTCTATATAATTTTTTCTAATTGTTGATTACAATACATAGAGAAAAGAGAGAAATTCTGGAACCTAAACTTGTTATAAAGATTGTTTGCAGTTATGAGAATATGACATATTCTTTGAAAAATTCATTTTCTCCATTTGAAGAATGTTTCATTTTCATTTGGATAAAAAATACTTGCTTTTTTGATTTATATAGTTTTTTGCTTTTAATGTATAAAACATATTGTTAACTGACACTGAACTTAGTTTGACAATGTGCAGGTCTTTATTTAGGGCACTATAATTGTTTTTATTGAACTTATGAATATATAAAATTAATACAAAGAACTTACATTAGATTTAAAAGGATTTCTTCTATGTACCAGGAGCCAAAACACTAATTATTTAACTAACAAGAGGCTTCCTTCTTATCCTGTCATTAGCAGATACATATATAATTTCTTCAAAGTCCTTTTTCTCTGACAGATTCAATGGCAATGACTCCAAGGTGAGTGACAATTTATTCTTTGTGATATCCTTAAATAATTCTTTATGCATCTTAGAACAGAAAATGATCTTTCTGCATAACACATTCAATGTCCACAATATCTAAACTGACCAGATTGCACCCTATATGGCAATGAAAATTATAATGATGGTGGGAAATTTATTTTAAGATTTAGACATTTAACATTCATTCACCAATGTTTCTTGCATGAATTTCCAGAAACTCATTCAAAAAGCCCCTTAAAACTTATCACCCTGGGCAGATATCCATTTTCCCTAGCCTCACCATAATTATAGTTCTGACTGTAACTTCGACTTATGTATTCACTTTTTTACACTTTACTCCTTCACTTACACAAAAGTAAGATGCATTTCGGGAGAATCTCTCCCATCTTCAGTTGATTGAATCTCCCGAAATGCACCTTACTTTTGTGTAAGTGAATACATAAGTTGAAGTTATATTGCCATTCCATTGTCAACAGCTTCGTAAGTACAATATTTAGTTCTGACTGTGTTTATTCCTTCTTTGCAGAAAGTGATTGTGCTACAGGAGACATCATAATTTTAAATTGATTCCTATGTTTTGAATAATAAATAACCTTAAATTCAGTAGGTATTTATCATACCTAATGAAATAGAGAAAAGACTGACGTTGTAAAATAAGTAGTTAATTGGCAGAAAACAAAGGGTAAATCTTGTTAAAGCATGACATTGCTCTGGTTCAGAGAATTAAGATTTTTGATGAAGATATTGTCAAATACCATTAAGCTTATATTTAACCATACCTATTCCTAAACAGGCAGAACCCCTTTTAGAAAGAAATGATATGGAAAAAGTTATGCACACCCTATTGAGATATAAGAGAGGACCACCATTTCAGGCTGCTTGATTTTCCGTAAATCTTCTAACTTATTGTAAGCTTATTTTTTGCATTATAATGCTTAACTTGAGACAAGTAAAATAACAGAAGAAAAGATAGACTACATAATTACATAGAAATCTGTGCCCTACTAATCCATGTATTTATCAACAAGATTTGCACACCATTTTGCTAATTAATGTAATGAACATGAGGAGGTTATTCTCTGCAGGTGAGAAAAAAATTATAGCATACTCTTTCATGTGTATCAACAAATGTCTTGAATATTAATTTGCCTCATTTACAATCTGATCATCAAATAGCAAGGGCTAATGTAGTCTGTGATAACTGCATGTCATTGATGACTGAATGATTAGCAGTTATACCCATATACTGATCTAACATATGATTCAATTTAAATTTTCATCAACATTTTGGGGAAAGGTTACAACGATATCTTTTCTGCATTGATTTTTCCTTTCAAGGCTAAACAATCGATAAGGGTCAAGAAGTGCATGCAAAGAGCATATAATAATTATATTGACAGTAAACATAAATAAAAATCCAGTGAATGAATTATAATTTATCAATTTTATTTAAAACATTAGCAGTGATGAAAAAATTTAAAATGTACATACATTACTTAATGAAAGAAAAAACGTTATTATCTAACTGAAGGACCTTTATCTGGCATTTAGTACCTCATAAGGTTACAAATTAGGTTTGCTAAAATATTAAGAAATATTGCAGCAAAACTTAATAATAACTTTAGTTATAAATACATGATATAATTCATTGAAAGAAAAATTTTTGAACTGATCTTATCTAAAATATTAATATAGGTTTGCTAAAATATCAAGGAATATTTCAGTAAAACTTAATAATAACTTTAGTTATAAATACATGATGTAATTCATTGAAAGAAAAATTTTTGAGCGGACTTCAAAATATTAATATAGGTAGTACCTAATGTAAGAATTGAAGAACTCTTGCTTCATTGATAGCAGTAGGAAAACTAAGGATACAAAGAATAAAAAGAGATCATTGTAGAAGCTATAATTACTAAAATCCCTTTTGAAAGGAAGCATAGTTTCTTATATTATTGAATATAAGGTTCAATACAAAATTATATTGCTACTAATCTGGAGTTCATGGGTTAGAATCCCGGTTAGGTCAAGCTGTCTGATTGTGGTTTTTATTTTTTGAGATTTTTCTTACGTTGAGAAGGTGAATGCCAGAAAACTTTAATGCATCAAGGACTCTGAGGTTATTTGTGCCATCATAATTCATTTCATTTCTACAGACTTATACCTATAGTATTCATTCCAAAATCTACAGACGTCGAGACCAATGCAGTCAAAGCCACAATAAATAAAACATTATAAAAATATTGTTTTACTTGTAATTTATTTTAAATTGAGTTCATGAAGACATTGAGCAAGGCGAAAATATAACTCATAAAATATATATAGTGAACATAGTATACAGCAGTGCTTGTGCTATTTGTTTAATTTTTTGTCTTATTTGGCGTAAGCAAGTGATACAAATTTAATATATACTTAGAGTGCAATCAAAGTTGGCGCTGAATGATTATTGCTATGACGTACGATACGGGGTGTCCTAAATGAAATCATGGTAGCCAGAGGGCCGTGCGAATTTCCGGTTTGTCATTTGAAAAGTAGTGCGGGGGATATTTTGAGATTATTTTTTGATTATATATAATAATGAATATATATTTGCAAAAACATGTTAAACATAAATTCTTAATATTTATTGAACCAAAAAATGGATTAGACTTTGTTTTATTATCTTCTTATTATATATGCGCTATTAGGTTGTGATGTGGCTACTGTAGGGGTGGGAGCGCTGCTGCGCGTGAAGTTCTGTAAGGATACGACATAGGAAGTAGTGTAATTTTCGACTTTGCAGTGGAAAAATTAATAGGTAAATAGTGATTGCAAGAGCTTTCAATTAATGTAAATATTCTTTTACTTCTCGGAGGTAATATAAAGTCACTTTGCAGAGTGATACTAGCGAGTAAAGCGCTGTTCAACGATCCTGAATAAAGGTAGGTTAGTCCTAAATCTTCAAGTCACTTAGGCCGAAGCAATTATTTTGGAGAGAAATGCAGAATGAGTGAGCCATTAATAGGTCTCGTTTTTAGTTGGGCTTTGCAAGGGGTCCATGGGCGTAAAGGAATTCTTTGGTGAACTTTACTTTCGACTAGTATGTGTGCATTTGGTACAGTAATTTGTGATAGATCACAACTGTCAGAAAAATTTTGCTGATTGAAATTATGGCAACCTCGTTGAAGTCAGCTGATTGTATACATGATATGGGAAGCACCGTTAGTTTGTTAAATGGCTGTGGAAGTTCATATATGATTATTTCTTAAAGGAAATAAGGCTCGTTTATGAAGTTGACGTGACATCATAATGTGTTTTGAGCATTAATGTATGTTGGCGTACCTTTTGCTCAGTTTATGATTATTGTCGAAATTCTCGAGAAAATGAAGACATATCTCTTAAATGAGTGAAAAATATATTGAAATAAAATTCTAAATAGTAAAATACGGAACATTCTTATAGTTAGGTTGTGGGGTGATTTCAGGGTTCTACTATGGCAAATCGCAGTGGAGCCCAACGGCCAAATGGAACACAAGGAAAAATATTCCAGTTTAAGCTTGTTTTGCTTGGAGAATCTGCAGTTGGCAAGTCAAGTTTAGTGTTAAGGTTTGTCAAAGGACAATTTCATGAATATCAAGAAAGTACTATAGGAGGTAAGTATGTTCTGTGTTTAGTATGAGCTTTAAATGTATAGATGTGTAGTCGAGTCAATGTGTGAAATATAGTTTTTAATAGTTCCTTTCACTAAAATTTGAATAGACGAATATTCTTGACTTTTTTTTTTTGTCATATCCAGTTGTGCACACTGCTTGGTACATATTGGTGTAAAACAATTGCTGGTTTTACACTTTTTATAACTGCTACTACTTTTCATTTTCCTTTCTTTCCTTTTTTTTTATTCATTTGAATGAAAATTTGAAATAACTTGTAACCACCATTGAAAGTTTAGTTGTCTAGGAAAGGTTAAGAATTGGCAATATGCTCCGGAGCAACAGTTCCCAAACTTCTTGCATACATGACTCCCTTTTCAAGAATGAAATTATTGGCAACCTTCTGTTCACTTTGATACTGAATATTAATTTGCAAGGTCTTGCATGCATTTCAATGTGACATCTAATCAATCAAAATAGGTATTGTTGCACTACTATATAACTGGTCAAAATAATCATAATGCACAGTTAAACATTTTTAATAACTGATGTGAAAATGGATAAGTTCTTAAATGAAAATACTTTTACCATACCCATATCACCCCCCCCCCACCCCCCGGGAATCCTAACACGCAGTTTGGGAACTGCTGCTCTAGAGAAAAGTTCATTGATTCAATTCTTTTTCTGTTTGGTACTTTGAGGTTTGGGTTTTCTTATGCCACAGCGTGCAGAAAGCATTGAGCAAAATTCTGGATTACTGCTTTTAAAATATTAAGACGTATAAATATTAATATCTTTGCAACTTATTGCTTGAGAACAAAAACATTAATTTTGACATTGAATTATTCCAGGAATGCTATTTATAGTGAAATTTTATTTCTAAGTAAGAAATTGTTTGTAAGTAACAAAAGATTATTTGTTGTAATGCTCAAATATATTTGATAGTTTGCCATTTTAATACTGATGATCATATTATTTCTTCTTTATTTTAAATAGCATTTAGATTATTGCCAGTTTTAGAATACAATATTTCATCCCTGAGGAACAATAGAAAAAATTTGCTATTGTCATAAGTTTTGGGCATTATTGCTTTTTGTACACAACTGGAATATGGTATATGCTAATTTTGTAAGTAAATAAAGAGCATGCATAGTTTTATGATCAATTCAGGTTATACTGTACAAGTGAGGTACCATTTTGTAATCAATTTGAAAGGAAATCAAGTGGAAGAAAAAACATTCTTATCAAATTGTTATAGATATTTTATGTAATATAAGAAGTTTAATTTTTAAATTTTTTTTGGTAATATATATATTCACATATGAAGGAAGTGCCAGAAAACATGACAGAAATTTGGGATCATACGCAAAAGTAAATTAAGGTATCCTAAATGCAATGCTTAAATGTTTTTGTGGTTTCTTTATAAAGCAAGTGTTTTAAATGCTGTAGTTCCTGAACAAATGTATTTCAGTTTTGTTAAACATTATAATAAAGTATTTGGCAGTAAAATAAATGTGGATTAAAAAGTAATAATTGGGTTATATATATTGTGTAAGCCCTGCATGATTATATAAGAATCTAAAATTGATATTTGTCTTTTTTATCCATTTTGTTGAATATGTTCCATTCAGGATGCTGTTTTTATCCTGAGGAGTATATTGTTGAAAGTATAGTCAAAACCATTCTAGAATTTTTCCTAAGCTCATCATGTAGTTGGCAGCTTAACAGATATGAACTCCCATCTTTTAACAACCAGCATTAATCAAAGACTAAAAGAAATCTTTAAATGAGAGTTTTAAACTATTAGCACATTTGCTATTTCCAAAGTAGGGTTTAAATATATTGTTTAAAGCATAAAAATAAATTTTGTTAGCAAACTTCATATAACGTTCCTTGACCATCATAAAAGTTAATGCAGTTTGAGAAGCATTTAGAATGTGCAGGACAATAGGACATATAGCAATGTATCAGAAACGTGGGGACTAGTGTACAATTATCAGTTCTGAATCAACTTTTGAACTTGAGGTATATGTAGAGAAAGGTTTGATATGGTTTGTTGCCATCATTGGCCAATAACAGCAAATCTTATAGTAGCCATATTTGAAAAAAATTTATTCATAATTAATTTAAGATAAACATACAAGTTTTTATGTTTAGTTCATAAACAAATTAACTGTTTCTCTGAATATAATGTGGTACATATTAAATTCATTGGATTTACCACCAGATTTGCCTCAGTCCTCATAAATGTTAGGGAGGTACCCTAACCTTAGGCCTGGAACGTATCCTTTATAAAAAAAATATCTATCCCACTTTATCATTTCATTTCATGTATCATCAGTGTCCGTTGCATGTAATGCCTCAGTAGTTAAAACGACATTCAAACTGCCCCTCCCCCCAAAAAAATTATTGGCTTTAAATTTTTTTTTTTTAATTTTTGTGAGGATGCAGGTACAAAGCAGTAAAGAGTACTTTGTAAACATGGGAAGGTCTTACATAAATTCAAGTAAGTTTTTCATTCTGCACAGTATGATTTTGTTTATAATGAAAACTGAAGAAATATTGCATCTATCACTTGGGACACCATCGTATTAAATAATCTGAGCAAAAGAATAAACTAGTGTTGGATATTTAAAAAACATACCACCACAGTACGACAAAAGATTTGTTAAGAGTAATAGATATTTATTTTCTAAGAAATGCCATTGTTACATGCAAAAGTTACTGCTGTCTTCCAAAGAAGTTTAGTTTAGTTCCTGGAGCATTCATTGTGTTTGTGAAGCAGTCGAAGAGACCTACGAACATAGAACTGTCGGAATGGTTTGGGGTTTATTTAAGTAGATGATTTTTAACATCTGATCAACTTACCATCAACTCAGGGCGTCAAATTGCAGATAAATATGCTCAAAGGCCTCATCTATTATTCTTTGAAGTTCTGTAAATGCATGACAAGGGAACGTGGTTTTTAGGGTATTCATATCTTGTCACTGTGATTGATTTTCACATATGCATGTTGATAAATATTTCATGCAATTATAACTTAATAGCATATGATATCAATGTTCGTATTTCATTAAGGGTGCTTTTTTCCCAGTGACATCTTGTATTGTAGACAAAAGATTTAATGCATTCTCTGTTGCATTGCATATTTAAATTCCTGTAGTTATAAAAGTTATTAAATAACACTGCTAGTATCTATTGTTTTAGCTCAACCTGCATTGCTTTTCTCCCTCCCCATAATACCTTTAAAGTTTTATGTAATTGAATTGATCACAGTTAGTGTTAATATGGTTTGGAGATTGAAGTGCGTAGAACCATACTCTCTGGTAAAATTTTTCCACAGCTTTGCTTTCTTTAAGAATATTCACAAGTGCATTATAAAAGCTTTTCAATTGTTTTAATGTTATAAAACAATTCAGATTTATCCCCTGTTATAAAAAGTGGATAAATTTTTACACACTCCATTTTTACAGCACCTAGAGCACGTTTTAATATCACTTGTATTTTTACTTAATGCTATGTGTGCAAATCTTTCATTGCCAATTTCTCACTCTTTAAAAGTTTTTGCATTTTTCTATTTTCTTTTGTATAAAATGTTCTTTACATAAAAAATTTGTTACAAACTGAATTACTACGTTTATAAATACCCAGTCTTTCTCTTTTCCCTCCTGACATCCACACTTCTCTCTGCTTTTTAACTGTAACTTTACACTAATATTACGCATATCTTAAATGTACTTCATTTGTCCTCTGATAATATTCATTCCTTTAATTTCTACAATATGTGCTATCATCAATAGTTGCCATTATTTGCATGTATGTCTTCCATGGTGCATCATTTTCATAACTTTTCCTTTATTTTGCCAAATGTCATATATATATAATTTGTGCAGTGGTAATAGAATTGTAGGACTAGACATATAAAAGAACCCTTAAGTCTGCTAACACAACTTTAACTTAAACCTAACTTGTAGGGGTTAATTTTCATATTATGAATCAGTCTTAAAATTTAACCCCTAGATTAGGTTAAGGTTTCACAAGAATCCTTGTAATAACCAATATATTTCATTAGATTTAGGTGTTTGCTTAAGTTTGGTTTTAATCATTTTACTTGTTACCTCACCTCCTGTGCACTGCTATATAGTGCATTTTTTGCAGTTTGTAATCTAGACATCAACTTTACTACACTATCCCCCCATATCCACACACTTTTGTGGGATGGTAAGCAGGTCACTAACTTTAAACACATCCAGTTCATTTCTTACTTACTGCTATGCTTTTATGTAACTCTTTGTAACATAAAAGTATACCTTTTGCACCTTTTTTTAGTTTATGAGTGCTGTATTCAAACCAGTAAAATTTGGTACACAAGTTCACAGATAAATACTGACAACAAATTGTGATGAATGTTATTTTATGCGAGTTTAAAATATTTCTTCATTCTTAATTCCAAGATGTATAGATATTTTAGGTCAAAAATATAATTTAATGTTAACAAATTCTAATATAACAGGCATCAAGACCAATGACAATTTAGGATGAGCTTGTTGGCAAAATATGGCAAAAAATGTATTTTGTATCAATAGGGACATTTTAGCAAAAGACTAAGAAATATTAAAACCATAAGAGCAATATCATTAATATTTGGAGAATTGTCTATCAGCAACAAAATAACTTAAGTCTCAACATAAAAAAGTAGTTGACATTCTCTTATTTTAAAATTTCACTCATGACTGTCCTTAATGAAGTTAATTACATACTCCAAATGTTTGTGCTTCCTTGTTCATTTTAATTCATTTATCATTCTATATCCATTAGCTCTCAGAATGGGGCACAGAATAAGACTTACAGAGAGGAAAGGTGTTATGAGTTTGTATTGTGAGAAGAGTGTCTTGAAAGTAAAAAGTTAATTTTTCACCCTCCCCTACTTGCACTGGAATTCTACCAACATATAAGTAATGCTGCTTTGAGAATTATTTTGGGGCATGTATTGTAAAACATTTCTGAGGTAATTTATTTAAATACTTTTGTGAGAATGTTATGGAATTTACATTGCATATAACACCACTCTCTTCAACAGCACAACAATTCTAGATGATTTGCTTAGAATTTGCTTTTGCATTTTTAATAAAGCATGATATAAAGAGTGTGCACATTCATAATTACAATGTTATAACTATTGCTAATACTTGCTCATTTCCTAAGGTTGAAGACATCTTATTAGAATGTGAATCTGTGGAAAGACAAAGAATATCTTTATTAGGATTCAATCTTTTAGGAGATATAATTCCAAAGCTTGTAGGAAAGATTCTAAGAATTCATTAAAGCTGTAGACCTGAAACTGCAAAATCAGGATCAAAGGAGAGTGCAAAGGGCCCTTGTGGCTCATATGTTAAGGGGTATTACTGCACACTCCAACAAGAATCGATGAATCAACCTAGGGGTTAAACATTTAAGAGGCTGAAGGTGATATGAAATTAAAAATAGATGTAATGAACTAAAGTACTTAACTGATAAGTATAACATCACAAAGAAGTATAACATTAGAACACCTAGTAAGTAAGCTATAGGATTGCAGGGGTATATGGCAGATTCAGTATAGCATCCATTTTACACCATCAGTAGCAAAAAACCAAATTATATTACCTAAATTTTTGGAATCATTTGCTTTTTTAAAGAAGAAATATTCTAATATAAATGTTTAAAAACATATATTAGGCTTAACTTTCAACATTAAAAATTTCAAATTCATTACAGAATCAAACTATATAATCACTTAAGTATTTAAAAAACTGGAACGCATACAAGACTGGTTCTTTGCTCACACTTTGCAAATTCAAATTTACTTTATAAATTGTATCAGTGTGAGATTACTCTGTTCTATATTCAGTTTTTGGGATACTCTACAATGCACAAAAACTTAACAGAAAGTCTTAACAATTACTCCCTGCAGAAATGCATCTGGAACATTTGGCATGATAAACATACAATGAGCAAGTTCAATTGCCTGCAACAGCTGAACTTTAAATTCCAGGAGTCATACGTTCCCTGAAGGTCAACCAGTTTTTACTAGTGTTCTGGTTGTATGGTGGATTTTTTTTTTTTTTTAAATGTTTAATGCCTGTTGACACTGGTGATACATGAGATGAAATGATATATTGGGAAAGGATTTTTCTTTTAAGGAAGGAAAGTTCCAGGCCTAAGTTTAAGGTACCTCCCTGGAATTTGCCATTTATGAGGACCAAGGAAAACCTGGAACCTCGTGCAGGGTGGTCCTGGCAGGATTCGAATCCCAGATTTCCCACTCACGAGTCCAAGCCTAAATGACCTCAACCACCTGTTGCTGTATATAGGGTAATGAGAGCATGTTAGTATTTTAAGTGAAATTAAATGTACAGCAATTTCTTACTTATGCATGTGTTTGTGGCAATATTTTGTAAGTAAATGGTATATGCATAAGAATTATTTGGTAAAGAAGTGTCTTCTTCTAATTGGAGAGAGTTTAATCCATAGGCATCCTGAAACAATTAGACATTTTTGTTATATACCATACCAGATTATATTTTATAACAGTTAAATGCATTCAAGAGCAGTAAATTAAATAATTAAATAAAACATAATTAAATTAATCATTTTATATTGAAGCATATAATAATCCTGCTTTTAATATCTGGTGTCTAATTCTAGCAGTTTGCAAAGAAATAATGAATGAAAAGGATCACTATTGGTGTAAAAGGGTTTGGATTTAATGGCATTAGTTATAAGAAGGGAAAACCAGGACCCTTTGCCTTTTATGAGAAAATTGAATGTGAGCTTTCTGTCTGATTTATAATTAATATTATATATTTTCTGTCATTAGTGTAATTATGTTAAAATAAGATTATACCAACTGATACCTCTGTTAATGTTAGGAATAGTTTGCCTCTTTGGCAAATGATTGTTCATTCTTTAATAAAATGATTCCAATTATATGTTCTTAATGGACATGCTCAGTGGCAATTAATGTCTTTCTTGAAATTATCTAAGATTAGAAACCTAGAGGTAACTAATTTATGTATTGTTTAATAATGGTATTTAATTTTGTAGCTGCATTTCTTACACAGACGTTATGTCTGGATGATACAACAGTGAAGTTTGAGATATGGGACACAGCTGGCCAAGAAAGGTATCACAGTCTTGCTCCAATGTATTACAGAGGAGCTCAGGCAGCCATTGTTGTGTATGATATTACAAATCAGGTAAATAGGATACAGCTCTTTCTAGTATTTGCACTAGATGAAATCTATTTATGCATATAGTTAACAGCAGTATAGTGATGAAAAGTTGCTTGCATGTGAGAATCATTAGACAAAAGGTGAATATTTATATTTAGAACCTGAATGCTATTTAACACAAGGTGCAAACTACAGATTTGGCATTTACCATTTATAAAATATTAAATTACTTTTATGAGGTGCATATGTTAAAACTGAAGATGTAAAGTTTTGTTTATTTGTATTTTCTATGCTCCGTCTGCAGATAATATTAGAACAACTTCCATATATTAGAGTATATATAATTCAGAGAGTTACAAATTATTTGTCAGAGAATTTTTTAACACAAAATAAAATGGAGGTCATTAGCCTTTTCTTATGATTATTACTTTGTTTACCTCTAATTCTAAGGTACAGGTTTTCCAGCATATTGTTGCGAACAGAGTCGCTTTTTTTCTAATCAGTGGGCTGGAATTGTTTGTTACTCTTGACCTTGTTGTTTTTCCTAATGTAAACAAAGTGTTTGTAATGTAGACCAGCATAAATATGAAGTAAATTTTTATGTATGCCCTATCCATTATAGTAATAATCTGTATTTGTATGCCCTGATTTGCTTAATGCTACGTTTGAGAATATGTGGACACCTCTTGAGTAGCACAGCAATAACCACAGGGAATTGACTATTGAAAAAGCAGTCAATAATGGTAGTGTAAAGAAGTTTTCAGAGAGAAGGTCCCATGCAGGGGGGGGAAGTCACATGTTTTTTTAAAAAGCTGAAAGTGAAGAGAGAAGGTAGTAACTGTATAATGATAAAAAAACAAATTTGTAAATCAAACAGAATTGTTGCATACTAAACAGATGCTGTAAATCACCAAGGTTGCAAGGCTATTGTTCCTCTGCCAACATTTCTCTCAAAGCTTGCTTGTATAGAGGTAACTTGTATTGGTGGCTTTATCATCACTATTTTACTTTGGTACAGTTTAATCTTCAATTTCCTGGTAATTAGTCAATATTTATGAAAAACATTACAGTAATTAAAGAAAAAACCAATTGTTGCATGTTTTTTTAAAATATGCATGTTATTTAAAGCATTAGTTATCAAATATGTTGCGGTTAAACAACTACAATGTGACATACACCGAAATAATTACTCAATTGTGTGGCATTTAACAGCATACATTCTATGCACAAATCCTGGTTGCAGGACACATTTGGGAGAGCTAAAACGTGGGTGAAAGAATTACAGAGGCAAGCATCACCAAACATTGTAATTGCACTTGCGGGTAATAAAGCAGATTTGGCAAATAAGAGAGTTGTAGAACATGAGGAGGCTCAAAGTTATGCTGAAGAAAATGGCCTTCTCTTCATGGAGACATCTGCAAAGACAGCCATGAACGTCAATGATATTTTCTTGGCAATAGGTAAGCATTTGAACCCAGTTATAAGCATCCTATGGCTCAAAGTTAATGGTTCATTGAATTGATTATGATTGATTAGTGTTTTTTCAGATGGTAGTAAAACATTTTGTTTTAGTGCGCAGTAACTGTAAATGTACAGCTGATATTACAGAATTGTTATTAGCCTATTTTGCTGTGTTGAACTCTGATCAAGTCACATAAAAATAGGACAGTATCCTACCATGTAAGAAGAAATACATTTGGAGTAGATAGAAATTGTTTAATCTTATATGTTTAGACCATGCTTGCATGCCTAACATTATGTTAAATGAACAAATTCTGAGTATTGCAGGAACTCCTAATTTATCTTTGTGCATTTAGGCATACTGTGACCTATTAACTAAGTTTTAACAGGCACTATTATTGAATGATGGCACATGAGCCATTACAGCCATAGGTATCAGTGCTTACTATCATACTGACATTACTTTTGGGACCTGAATGAGGCATTAGACCTATAAAAAATTGAGTGCATCTTATCTGGCATTGCATGCGAAACATGGAGGAATATATTAGGTGTGTTTCATGTTCAATTCTGGGCTGGTCTGCTTTCGTGTACAGCATAATACAATTATCTTTTGTTCATTGTCATAAGTTGTAATTCATATTCAGAATGCTTTGGCTAGTTGTTTTACAAAGGTTGTTCATGTTGGGTTGTACGGGTCATTCGGTATATGAGGAAGCGTAGCTTTCCAATTAGAAATGACTGGTTCAATTTTGTTAATGTTTACCTCACAAAAATGTAGTTTAATTAAAGCAAGTCAAATGTAGCTTTATGTTAGAGATGAACATACCCCCTTTGCTATATATATTTTGAGAACACTGTATAATTCATTAAATGAAAATAGTTTATATTTTAATAAAATATAAAAAGGAACAGTATGAAAATAAGTTGAAAAAAAAAGATTTAGTACTGGAGAATAATGACCAATGGAAGGTTAAACTGTGTTGAAAATATGAAACCCATATGCATTAAGAAATCTGCACTGGATCTATACAAAGTTAAAGCTCAGAATAATGAACTGAGACATATTTAAAACGTTCTTGCAAGTCTGCAGCTTATCAGCATGACCACTCCCTCACCATCGTTAGCACCATATATAAATAAATGAATTTTATACTCTTGTCAAAGATGCTAGAAGTGTTCACCAGAAATTAGGCCTTATTGGTGTTGAAGTGGTGATGAGTGTAAATAGTTTTTCTAAAGTGTCATACAAAATGGGCAACATGTCAGGCATTTTCTGTAAGAAGAGCAAGTAAGGAATTCATTTTATTTGTAGTACCCAAGCTTTATAAAGATGACGTATTAAGGCACCATAAGTTTGCAGTTGGAGGGTAGGCATGACATTAATGGCCAGCTTGCAAATGGAAGGTTTTAAATGTACCTCAAGTAGATTGCATTTAATTGATTTGGAAAAAAATAAAAAACATAGTTAGGAATCAGAGATTCACATTGGGCAAAGGGAAAGAAAAAAAGAGTTGTATAATATAAAACTCCAGGCTTTTGTCTCCCATTTTAAAATTTCCATAACATTCATATATATATTATTTTTAAATTATATTTCAATTAAGGACTCGAGGCATTAAGATATGCAATATAATGTCTCTAGGAAAAGATGAAGCAGGAAGAAGACTTCATAATATTTGGACATATGAAATGATTTAGAAAGATTTGATTCGTGAACTACAAGATATTTACCAAAGAACATCTTGAATGATGGTGTTCATACTGATGTTCAATAGCAAATGTGCAGAAAGATGGTTGAGGGAGAGATGATTTCAGTTTGAATATTATTTCTGCAGAGGTTTCATATGAAGTACTGTTCTGAAGTTCGTTTCATTTATTATTCATCCCTTTATATCATTGAGTGCATTACAATGCAAAGATATGAGATAAGTCGATAGATTCAGTAATAACTGGGTACACGACGAGTAATAAAGTTCTGATAAACAAGAAGATTAATGACAATAGTATTAAAATAATAATAAAAAAGGGGGGAAATATTTTTAAAAAATGTGAATATAATCAATAAGTACACATTAGTAAAAAATTCTTACAAACAAGAACAACAATGAGAATAATAATAAAATTGAAATGATTCATCCAATATTTCTTTCTTCACATTATCTGAAATACTTTTATATACAGTTTATAATAAGACTTACAATCAAATATTTCTCCCTTCATATAATCTGAAATATCTCTCACGCGCACACACACACACAAAAATTGAAAATAAGACATACTGAAAACAAACAAGAATATTTCAAGTAATGGCTTGTATATTAATGACAATTATGACTATCTAAATTATTCCAAATATTCAAGTGGATAAAAAACAGTGGTCAATCTGCTACTGCAGATTTGAAGCATGTACATTTTTCAATATATTTAATTTTAGGAGGTAGCTGATTGTATAGTTTGCTCCCATATGTAGACCTATACTGATATAGTTTTGTTTGCTTTTTCTACATGAATATTCCATTTTGTTCTGATATTATAATTGTGTGTGTTTTCATATGTTAACAAGAGTGATTTCGATTAAATGTCTTTTGATAAACAAAAGAAATTCATAGATGTAATTACAGGGGAGGGGCAAAATTTGTCATTTCTTAAAGGTTTGTCTGTATGTATTTAACAGTCAAATTCCTGTCATTATCCTCATGTCTCTTTTGCATGATGAATAATTATATGAGGAGAAAGTATGAAGTCTCAAAAGTTATTGGGTATATTCAAAAGAGTACTTAAAATGTCAAAGACATGCGAGAGTATTGCTTCTTGCAAGGTGGAGAAATAA
The DNA here is from genome assembly GCA_030762175.1 of Metallyticus violacea. Classification (NCBI taxonomy): domain Eukaryota; kingdom Metazoa; phylum Arthropoda; class Insecta; order Mantodea; family Metallyticidae; genus Metallyticus; species Metallyticus violacea. Next base: position 61,131,273 of record CM060836.1, read on the forward strand.
TAAAAGTTACCTTTAAAAATCAGTTATTTATTTTCAACCAATTATCTGAGCCTCAAGTTTCAGATTTATGGTCATCATTTAATCCAGATGTAAACCCAATGAACTTGTAAGGTATCACCTGGAAATTTGGGTATATCAGTAAGAAAAAAAATTGGTGTAATATTTGAACATTCTTAAATGTTTTTCATATTACTTCACATTATCAAGGTCATTCATAAATTTTGATGAAGTTTCAATCCAAAAATCTGTAGAACAAATAGCCTTTAGGATAGATCTATATGAAAACAAAATAGTTTTCCTGACAGATTCAGTATGTCACCTCCAGGTATATAGTGTATATTAATCCTTAGCAATTCAAGAAATAAGATCTTATTTGAAACTAAATTTCAACAGGTAATGTGAATTCCAGCACTTGTTGGAGTGGCTGGTAATAGGTCTATTGATTATCTGACCAAGAAAGGAGCATGGATAAGCTTCATATGTAACAGATATAGTACATTGGTTAAAAAATTAAAAAATGTGAAACTTAAACAAAAAAAGAAATTTTGAATAAAAGTTACTCCAATATAAGTGAAACTGTGTAACATATGTAAAATACTCCAAGAAAAGGAGTGGATGCTCAGTTTAGATTAGCATCTAAAAATGACTGTTTAGCTGAGCATTTACATATAGTTGGATTTATACATAGCAACACACACAAGATGTGCAAAATGGGGAAGATATTAAATGGAAACTGCCTGATGTTGGATAAACTTGTTGCAGATAATTATATTGGTTGGCTAGGGAAAATTGATCTAATCAAAATCCTGTACATTAAATCGACATAACACATTTGAAACTTGCCTAAGCTACTAATTGCTTTGACTTTCTCAGATGCTGACAGGCAATAGGCAAGTGATCAGGGCTACCAAAACTGAAGAAAACTATAGTCATATAGACCACTAAAAATGTTATATTGGTATTTCTTTAAATACATTTTAGATTTGTATAAATTGGTCATTGGTATAGTAAAATAGAAGCATTGATTTTTCACAATTTTTTTTTAAATTCTCTTTTACACAAATAAAATGGGCTTACAAAATAAGCTGTAAGTTCTGCTTCATTGGCACAAAAGTGTTCATAATTAAACATTTAATCCTAACTATTAGATGAAAATGTTGTGTGTTTCATGTTTTAATTTCACTTGAATGTAACTTTACAAAGAATGTTAAACATTATGCTGTATTCTTATCCTTGTAGAATTGTTGCAAGTTCAGGATTTGTGCAGAATGTGTATTATAATTCAAATCTTAACTTATAGATGGCTTGCAAATCTTAGTAAAGTCCATGATTATGCACTAAATATATCTTATGTTGTGCATTTTTTAATGTCATGTTAAAGTGCAAAAGAAGCAGAGAGTTTGTAAATTTAGCATTAGATCAGGGTAGTTGTTAAAATGGCTGTTATTATGGTTGTACTTCACATTGGAAACACAGCTCTAATTCACAAGCTAAAGATTAGTGAAGTTCATGTCAGCTAAAACAGGCAGGCAGTTTGAAAGGCCAAGTCAATTATGAATACAGAATTGGGAAAGCGCCTAAAAAATCAATATATATTAAATTTCAGAGCTTATGAGTTCATCTTTAGCAATTGGCATCTCAAATTCTTAGGGAATTGAGGCAGAGTTTAGTCGTGTTGCATTTAATTCAGCAAGGTAGTGAAACAAAGAATAGTTGTAAGAGTGATGTGCAGCAAATAGCACCAGAAAAGCTTTTTTCACAATAAAACAATTTTGCACTGTAAAAGTTGTTAAAGTGACAAACTCAGAATTTAGATTCAAATTAAGATAATAAGAGCACTAAAATGCAAAAATCATGCCTGTACTGAAATGTAGTCATCACTCTGTGCTTTAATCCTAATGCTGGAATCACATTTTAATGTTCTATTTTATAAAAAAAATTGTGAAACTTGACCTAAATTTTGCATTTTAATGAATAGTCAAAGTGGTATAATGATTTTTTATGAGAAAACTACTCAAATTTAACTAGCCTTCGAAACATGTCCAAAGTTAGTGGAAAAACTTCAGTGAAATTAAGTGATTTCCTCTAAAAAAATACTATATTATACTATATTTCACTGAAAATTCCTATTATTCAAAGCCAAAATGGTGTTTTGATGTTCTGATAAATGGCTGATGTGATCATTTATAAAAATTCTTATCTCAGTTCAATTTTGTTGCAGTACCAGTCTAATCAAATATTCCATTTGGGGAAACTCAAAAATATTGTTTGACAGCAGTGCTGCTGTATGATCTTTCTATTAGTAAGCAATCACATTTAAAGCTTGTGCAGATCAAATCATATTTTTGTCATGTAGTAGAATAATAAAATTCAATCATATCAGTTTAATTAATATAACTATTTAATTAAATTTTATTATTACTTCAAATAATACATTCATGATTGTAACTCCCTATTAGTGCACGCATACACTTTTTACAAAAAACTGGCATGCTCTGTCAATAAACACATCCTTCCATACTTATGGTGGGAAATGGGAAGAGGCAAGGCAATATGACTGGACATAGGCAGAGGAGGGAGTAGTAAGGCACGGATATGAAATCAACACCTCTCTATGGCCACAGTGTCCTTTTATCATTATAGCAGTTTCATATACAATTAAATCATTGTAGGTTGAAAAACCTTTTATGGCTTTTTATTGATAATTTTATTTATAAATAATCTTGATAGCAGGTTGAAGTGAAATGACATTTTGTAAACTGTTTGCAAAGGAGCAGAATTTTTTGCACATGCAGTTTGACATTGCACATTAACTTCCGTTAAACAGTTACTAGTTTTAAATGTGCTTTGTTTATGAAGGGAGTATGGAGGTATGATAGTTGGTGGAACAAAATGACAACTATATTATCATCTGCAATATATTACAATAAATACAATTATATTACAACCAAATATAAATAATTTCATTATTTTATTTATAAATAAAAATGTTCTGAGTTCTTTAAAAGGTTACAAAATATTTTGGGTGCTGCCTCATGGTTATGTGCCTAATTTCTTTATATAGGTATAAAAATCAAAGAAAACACTATCAATACTCTCATCATTGTCTATATATAGAATGATAGTATTGGTCGAATTTCATACTAGAGTAACTTCAAGGGTTCCAAACAGAGTTCATTCTGTGCAAAATTAACTATGCAGAACTAAACAACTTATAATAACCATAAGTAATTTCTGAAAATTCCAATAGCACATTTGAACTGCCAGAGATATACAGGATGTATGCAAGACAAACAATAAAATATTGAAAAGTAATCATGCTGTAATGTATATATTTTGAAAAAGTAAAGATTAGCAAACATTGGTCATTTTCATATAAAATGTATTTGTGGTAGGACTATGCAATATGCATATTTGATGCATTATTATGTTGTCCATTTTACCATGACTGTAATTATTATTAAATAGTTGGCCACAATTGAGAAAGAGAAAAGGTAAAAATGCATAGATACTAAGACTAATGGATGTGGGAGAGGAAATAACAAAAAGATATGTCATGTGCAAATAATAAGAAATGCAATAATGGTTATATAGGAATGGATGATTGAATATAGGAGGAGACAGAATATGCAATTACAGCTCCACATCCATTGGATGGAATTAATGTAAAAAAACACTGATAATTTTTTTTTTTAAGATTAATTCAGATATTTGTTTAATTGGAGAAAATTATTGCTATTCTATATTCTTCCAAGGCACAAGGTAAGTTTTCTTTGCTGACATTAAATGTTTTACTAAACTAAAATCTGTGCTTTAGTTATTCGAGTGCATTTGCAAGTTTCTTTGTATGTTTATCACAAATTTGGGCTGGTTTTTGCATTTGCTAGTTATGTTAACATTACATTTCTACACCAAGGTAAAGTAGCAGACAAATCTGTTTGCCCATTTGAATAACATGGCAGAAAACTTCCTGTTGCTTGTATTGATTAGGAAGCCATATGTCAGCTGCATTGCTTCCGGGTTTGGTCATTCAAAGTGCAGTTCATATATAAGCTTATTAAAGAACAGTTCTATGACTAAAGAAAAAAACAAGAATGCATGGCAGTAAATTTTTTACTTGGTGCTTCTTAAGAATACATAAAATAAACTCTTCTGATATTGTCCTTTAAATAACATCTAAATAGGTTAATTATTGAGCTCATTAAGTTGGAAACTTGATTATCCATAAAGTAATAAAGTTTCAAATTTTTATTTTGGTATTTTTAGGGGTTAATATGCTCTCTTAATTTTTCCTCCAAAAAAAGCAATGTGAGCAACATACTGTTTTTCTTGAATACTCTTGTTAATTATGGCAAAAACCATTGCTCCCAAGCTAAATGTATTTGATGTAAAACTTACAGCATTACTCGTGTAGGTATTTGGGATACTGGAAAATGCTTTCAGTACTAAGAGAGAGTACTTCAGTGTAATTTTAATTTTTTGTTTCTGCAAACCTACTTATATTAAAACCAAACTTTATGTAATTGCTATTTCAGACATTCTCTATTCAATAATCAATATAAAAACAGTTAGGTTTTCATATTTTTATGCAAAAGTGACCTAAACACTGCTATCATTTTTTGAGATATGCAGTGCATTATCTGATATAGCTGCCCATATACTTAAATATTTAATCTAAAGTTATTATTTTTTTTCCCTGCCTTGTTAAATAATTGACATACTGAGTTATTTATTTTAAAAATTTAAAGCTTAATACTTGAGAAAAAATTGTTTTCATCAAATTAAAAATGCAACAAAGATTTTACATATGATAACAATTTTTAAATTAAACGGTTTAAAGATATGAATACCATTTATAATTTTAACAAATATGACTGCAATAAGAAAATACACAATAAAAATTGTAACATATTTAATAGATTGTGAGCAATGCACATCTATTTCTGAAAATCTAAAGTTAAGGAAAATTGCATTTAGACCTTAAAGGAACTGGGTAATTACAGGGCTGCTTCGAGTGCTCAGAATATAGACTTTTTAAGCCTCTGTATTTTTTCAAACTACAGATGATTATATGAAGTTTTGAAACAATATAAATTAACTAAAATGATGTTAATGCATATAGTAGGAAATAATTACTCTTGCATGCTAATAGTTTATTTATTTATTTTTTTCATTGGCTGTGCCCTAATTCTTTTAGTTAGCTTGCACTCGTTCAGGTGCACGTTTCTTGGAAACTGTTTAATCTACAACTCCAAATTTTCATATATTTTAAACAACATTTTTGACAATTTCCATCACAAATTTGAATAACATTTTATATATTTAAAAAAATGGTTAAAAATTTCATGTTTTGCGATACAAAATAATTTTAAAATAAAAAAACTATGACACTGATTCATAATAGTTGCTAGAAATAGTATTTGTCATTAAAAATGTAGAGTAAAGCTTTCATTAAGATATCTCAAATAATTTCTGAGAAAAGTGCACTTGAAATATAAAAAAATTAACCTTAGAGAAATTGGTGTTGAAGTTGAACATGTATAAACATAAAAGACTTGCTAATTCATAACTTTCCATCCCCACAATCCTTTTTTACTCTCTCTACTTAATTTCAGTAGTGTGCTTTCCACTCTGGCATGTTTGGTCATCATTTCTGCCTGTTTTTCAGCTTCCAGGACACGTAGCTTTTTTGAAGAATTGTCTTCACATAGTCACCAGCTTTTATCCCTAGATGATTCAACACTCTAATACTGATTCTAGATTCCATCATTAAAAGTGATCACAGCGTCCAGGACACCCTTAAAGTGATAGTATGCACATGATTGGTTTGGGAAAATGTTCCCATATTACCTAATGAAAACTTTCCTTTGAGTTTTGAGATCGCTCATGCAAACAATTCTGTAAAGGTTCCTCTATACAGAGATCCCTAAAGATTGACTTTATTGCAAGGAGCACTGCTTCTGGTAGAGAATGTGTATGCTTATAGAGCTCAATTCTAAGGGCTCTGCACTTCGATAGTCGCACCATGTATTAGGACCTGCAGGACACAAATCATGATGTGGGTAAGAGTCTGTGGACATATGAAAGTACACTGCCCAGATAGCCTTCATTTCTTTGATAGTAATCTTTGCAGTTCTTATTGCCAGTCTTTAGTATAGCTGGAGAAGATCAATTCTGGATTAGTGAGTCTGCCCCAACCAGAAATTGGCTTTCCATGTGACAATTTTCCTGCCCAACGATTTCTTTAAGCTTCTGAGACTGCACCTCATCTTCTGTATATGAAAAAAGAAATAAAGAAAAAAATTTCTGAAACAATAAATAGAATTATTCCTCATCGTAGACCTGTTATTACTTTTTGGTCTATACATTCTGATTTATTTATTATCACATTGGTGCCATATACATTTTCTTTCAAAACACTTTAAAATTTTACCTATCATATACCAAAGAGAATTAACCAAGCAACATGACTGTTGCAATTGTCAATGTGGCATGCTTATTGGGGCATGGCAAGCGTGCAGCCATTTTTAAATATCACATTTAAAATCCTTTGACACTGAATAGACATAATAATGTATTTATTGTTGAAAACCTGAAACTTTCTACTTTTTTTAAGCAAAAAGTAAAAAATTGATTTAAATATTAATTCAATTTGGAATTGAACACAGTGAAACACCCATTAATAATCTCTTCTGAGTAGAATATTAGAACACTCTTTATGGTTTCACTTACATGAGATTTACTCAGGACATATGTTTCCTGGAATTTTTGTCCACATCAGCTATTAAACAACTTGAGTCATTTGTAAAAGCTGAGTAGGTAGATATCCAGGTTGACTGGTGATCTAGTGATAAACTTATATAAAGTGCTGTCTGCTTCTGGGATGTCAGAAGTCATAAGGTTATGCTCATGTTTTTTTATATATAAATGTTTTCTCATATTAAAACATATCTTTTAAAAAAGAAATTATTTTAAAAAAATATATATGGAACTAACACAGTCAAGCCAAAACATGTGAATAAATTCATGTGACATTATATGTCATACTAAACACTCTTATTGCTTCACTTACTTGTGTGATATTTGGAACCAATTTAGTATGACATATATCACATGAATTTATTCATATTCCTTTCCCATATGTTTAGTTCTTTTGGTTGTTGAACAGTTTTTAATAATTTGATGTCTTTTTCTATTTTATGGTTTTTATTCCAAAAGTGTACTGCCACAGTTGATTATCTATTTGTTTGTAATGGATGTTTCTCCAATTTTCCTTCAATCTAATGCCATATTTCTCTATCTTCTGTATGTAGATTTTTTTCCACAATCCTTACATTAATCTGGTAAATGCCAGATTTTTTCTCTTTGAGCCTGGAATCTGTTTTGTTTAATTTAATAACAATTTTTACACTATCAGTTTTGAAATACTAAGATGATATTGTACTGCTTGAAATTTTTTTGAAATTTATCTTTGACTGAAGGGTGATAAGTGAACTTTTTAAATGTTCTTTTCTCTGATAAATTATGCAAAGTTGTTATTTGTTTAATTATTTTTGTTCTTGGAATCTTAATTTTTTGGTTAATCATTTGTTTGTTGAACCCATTGGATTTAGCAGCTTCTATTATGTGTAGATATTCATTCTTCTATTCTTCTTTACTCAGTGGTATATTTATTAGTCTATATATAATGCTGTTGAATGCTGCTTGCTTGTGTAATCTTGGATTGAAACCATGGGCTTTGATATAATTTTGTATGTGTGTCCTCTCTATAGATGCCAAATTCAAGTTAATTATTATTACATTTTATTATCTTCAGATCTAAAAATGGCAACATATCTCTTTCTGTGTCGACAGTGAACTTAATTCAAGGCTCTTGTAGGTTTAAAATAATTAGTTTTATAGAAAAAAACACTGCTTTTGGAATTGAATGTTTCTGGGTATATTTTGTCCCAGTTATTAAAGATTTTTGATACCCACATCAAGAAGTCCATGCTGTGGATAACTTAATGTACATATATTCCCAAATAGCTTGCCTTATGTCCTTACAGTAATTCCTACATTTTTCCTAATTGCAGGCCCATAATATTGCTGAAGAAGATTAATTTCATTGCCTGTAAGCCTTGAATGCTGTGTTAGTTACTTTACATACATACATACATGCTTTTTTAAAACCATTTTTAACTGCTGTTTCTTCTATTTGTTTTGTATTCATTGAATTTTAGCCTGGCTGATGAGGACAAAATGTTCTCGAAACCGGTTCTATATATTATGACAGGTGAAGCATTAAGAGTGTGTAATTCAACTAAATCATACAATAATATCAATTAAAAGTAAGCATATTCTGTATGTTACAAATAAATAAAATCTATATAAATAGAAACAAATATATTTGAAAAAAAAATATAGTGCTGTAATTTGGGAAGACTCAAAAGTCATGCTCATGTTGACTCCAAAGATCGTACAGTAAGATGATAATTTAGTAAAGCAGAAAGTGGAATGAGATTATAGACACCTGTCAATGTGAAATATATTACATCCATTAAAGCATTTGCATAAAGCAATTTTTTTGATTCTTGTGTTGTTTCCACACAAATATGTTGCAGCCATTTTTTTTTTTTTTTTTTTTTTTTTTTTTTTTTTTTAAATCTTGGATAGAGTCTGTGTATCTGATTAAGAAACCTTCACTTTTACTGCCCTTCTTCATATAAACCATTGCATTAATTTTTATATAGGTGAAAGGTAAGAAAAAGAATATTGGTTCTCTGGGTTAGCTCTGTTGTGGAATATGACATTAGACTCTCATATTAAAGTCTTTAGAGTAAATCTCAGGATGTGGCATAATGTGGAAACCCAAGAAATCATAGACATTGGCCAGGAAGCCTATGAAAACATACTGTTTTGATTTTTAATCTAAAACTATTTTTTGTAGTTGCAAATTGTTAGTGATTATTGGCAGCTTCAAATGCCATCTATTTGAATTAATTAGGGACATTTCCGTCATGGTACTTTTTTCTGGTAGAAGCATTACTTATAGTGCTTTTCATGAACTATCTTGCAAGTACAATAAGTAGTTTTGCTAAATAGCAAGAGATGATTAGACCTTTTTTCTTTTTTCCAGCAAAGAAACTACCGAAAAATGAACAAGTAGCTGGTGCTGGTACCAGTGGTCAGGGAAGGCGATTGGTAGAGTCTGAAGGCCAGCAAAAGGCACCAGGAAACTGCTGCAAGTGATCCGTCTTCATTCTGCTTTGGATCCTCTTCAAAACTCATGTATGCATTTAATTGCATCATAACTGTAATTTCATAGTTATGGCTGTCAACCTATAGTAAATTTTATGGAACTCTTTGTTGAAGTTTGACCATTAGGTACAAGGCTGTGATGTTAGAATTCATTTACTTACATAAGATAGAAATTGCAGTAGTTTCACAGTTGCTAACGTTGACATTTAACAGTAAATATGGATTTGTGACTGACATTTGAAGCTGTGGTATATAAAATAGGTTTCATGGAGTTGCCTAGTGCGTCAAGATTGGCATACCCAGAATTTTTTATATTTATTTTTTAATTTGTGCAACAATTACAAATATTCCAAGGTTGGCTTTCAATACTGCATTTGAGCATTACTTCCTAAATTGCAATGACAAAGTGAATAAATATGGTGACCCTAAACTTAAAAGTGCATAAAACACTAATAATAGTATCTGTAACCTTACTACTGGCTGCTGTAATTGTATTTCTCTCACTAAAATGCACACCTATTATTTTTATTGTAAACTAAATATGTTCTATGCATTACTTAGGCCTAGATCTCCATTGGCTATAATTTAATATATTTTTGCATTTATAAGCTATTTTCATTGTTATACCTTTACACCCAACATTTTTTTAAGTATGAGAATGTACTGTCATAAATAGAACTCTTAATAGTACTGATAAGTATGTATATAAAATGATAGACAATACCTAATGTACACATGTCACCATTTGTTGATGCTGAAAGGCATTCTGAGCTTTATTATTAGCCTTATAAATCACACTTGTTAGTTTTCTCTCACAGAGGCTATAAATAAGCAGCAATTGACATATTTACTCCTAATGGAAGTTGCATTGCATAACTCATGATCCAAATGAATCTCACTCAGATCATAATGCAACACATTTTTCTCTTTTTTTGAATAATGTTATTTGATTCATTCTCATTGATTTAATTCCATGTAACATATTTCCTTTATGTGCACTTTTTAAATTTGTAAAAAAGGAGCCCTACTACCAAAGCAACTGTGTGCAAAAATCTTATTCCTCTCTCCCCAGTGCCTGTTAGTAAAAATTAATTTAACATATGATTAGTTTATGTGCCTGCAAACAAGTAACAGAACCAGTGTACCACTCTTGTATAATCTATTTCTTCTCAACATTTGATGCAAATTTTTCCTTATGTAGTCATCTCTTAATTGCAAATCATTTCCTTGTTCACACAGTTATATAGAGATTATATTATGATATGCTCTTTCCTTTAATAGGTTTACATGCAAAATGTGGTGTCCCTTATCCAGCAAGTACAGATAAATCTTAATGGATTTGATGGGAAGAAAAGCTTAAGTGCTAAGTAAATGGGAGGAAATAGCCACATAAAATTATTTAAATAAGAAGAATGGAACAATTTTATTGTAGTATAACATGGCTTGAGTGAAAAGTGTCTTTCAGCAGTTATTTTATAAAAATATTATTTTTGAAGATTTATTCATTAAATACTTAATAGGCTTTGGCTAAACTTGACTAATAATAGATTTATCCGCCTATGTTTTTGTACCCTTGGCACATGTAGAACTTCTGCCATTCTGATGGCCAAGTTACCATCCACAGAAATGTATAAGCCCAACATCTCCATTTGTGACACAAACTGTAATTTTATGCTTAAGAAGAGGATATTTTTAAATTTTCCAGATTTGGTTCTGATCATTAAAGACTGACATCATTCTCTGTGTGAAATGCATAATTACATAGTATTAAAGTTACTGTTCTCACATAGCTGAAAAAAGATTCAAGGTTTTTATTCACTGATTATATACAGTTTGCACATTTGCTGTCATCAGTTAATATTAATACATAACTATAAATTAATTATATACATATTTAACTCAATAACTTAGTTTCCAAGAATTCCTCTACAGTATAATAATTGTTTTAAAAATTGGTTTTTAACACATTTTAAATTTTGTGCTTGAAGTGCCTTTAAATGATTTTGATATTTTATTATATAGGATTGCACCTCTGTCAGATACATAATTGATGCTTTTTATAAGTCTGTGATATTGTGAGGGAATATATGGGTATGAAAGAACACGTAACAAATAGTATTAAGGAAAATAATAAAAAGTTGCCTCTTGTTTGCAGTAAAATTTGCTAATTAACCTTTTAGCCCTTTCCACCATACACCTTATCTAAACTGTAGGAATCACAGTAAGTGCTACAGAAAATGTGTTTAATGTTCTTCAGTTTTTTTGCAAATATATGGGGGGGGGGGGGGGAGGGTAAAACGAAGGGTATAAAATATCTTGTAAAGCATCCTTTGTTTTTACTTGAAAACTTTTAAATAAGAATTTTCAAGCTCCTTGCGCCAGTTTTAATTGTTGAAATAAAAGCATTAAAAATACTAGAAAATATTTGGGAGAATGTCAACTAAGTTTTTAAGCGGGAATATTAACTTTGTAAGGACTCCAACACACCATCTATGAATTACAAGGCTAAAGCACTATCCACTAGGCTTGCTGTAATCTGGCATTCTCACTATGCACAGAGGTGCTCATTCTAAAACAGGCCTAAGGCTTATTGAAAGAATTGTTCACACATATTTTCTTTTTATGCAGTAAAGATGGAAGATCATTATTTTGAGGATGTTTTGTCTTTTGTAATTTCCTAACGTTATTATTTGGATTTATAACTGAGTAATAAATTATTGTGCATTTCATTTGTTTGTGTTTGATAGTCTGCATTAATAAAATATGAAAAATTAGCCAATTTAGAATGCATTGAATATAAATCCATTTATGCTGAAGAATTTTTGTGAGAGAAAGAGATGCTCTGGAATTAATAATGATTCTTGTGCTTGCTTCCCAATATTTTGAATTTTTATGGAATAGATTTGAGTGTTTTCCAGTTATTCCTCGCCATGTAAACATGATTGTTAATTTGTGAACTTACTATACTGATACTATGAAGGTGTTTTTTTAGTCATGACCAGTTATAAGTCTAATGTACAATGCAGATTTTCAGGGTAGTATAGAAATTTGGTTAGGATAATTTAAAAATTTACTCCATATATAAACAATGTATACAGTTTTTTTGTCAACAACAAGAGTTTGTCAACAGGCTGAAGATGGGAGGGATCGCTCCCGAAACGTATGTTCCAAATTTATGTAAGTGAATGGAGTTAGTGTGAAAAAAACTGTATACATTGTTTATATATATATACCACTCCATTGTCAACAGCTTCGTAAGTACACTTATTTGATTTACTCCATATTCATTTTTCATATGATCTGTTTTATCTGTTCAGTGTACTTCCTTTATTTTTCAATTTAAGAGAGAGAATTTCTGTTATTGCCAAATGCAGTTCTGATCATATAACATTTTTACAATTTTTGGTAAAAGTTCTGTAATACTGTAAAGAAGTTTCAGCCTCTTTGAGGTGCTCTGGCCCATGCACTTGACCACCTCCATGGACTTGAATCAGTTTGTCTGCCTGCAAATTTGGAGGTACCAGGTTCATAGCCTATAAGACAATTGCCTTGGCAAATTTTTTTTCTGGAGTTTTCCTTTACCCTGTAAAGGTGAATGCCAAGCATTGTGGTCTCTGGACTCATTCATACACTCATTTCATCAAACATTCAATCATTTGTAAGTTAATTATAATTTACATTTAACAAACTTCACTTTGCAAGTTCCAACAGAATTTTTTAAAAATGTAATATTTTTCGAAAGTTCTTAAATGAATTCATTCATTTGTCTCTTTAGATTTTCATTGTTAGGATAGACATTAAACCATAGTATCTATATCTCATGCTCTTGTAAAAAGAAAAGAATTGCTAAGAAGTTCCATCTTTATCACAGAGATCCAAGAGGGAGCCACTTGTATAGATATGTGTAATTATCAAATGGATTGATATTCTGTAAGAAACTTTCATTATTCTACAGTATACTTATTTTCTCCAGATTTGAATAATTTCATAATTCATTTTCAACTTGTACTTATAAGTTTGATTTTTGTGTATGTTGTAGAACTTAGCAATCTTATTAATTTCTTCCAAATTAACATAGCCTAATTATATAGTCAGAGTTGTTTTAATGACTCCTGTTCTTGAATGAAAATCTTGATTTTATGTATGATATTGGTTTTTGCCTTTGAATTAATGCATTTCCTATAGAAAATATTTATGTAATAAAAATATGGACTTAATTTATTGCATCATGGTGTACAAGTTTGCCATAGTTAACTTGCACTTATAACTTTCATTTTTGGTATATTGTAGAATTTAGCAATCTTATTAATTTCTTCTAAATTAACATAACATAATTGGATAGTCACAGTGCTGCTTTTGGAGTTATTTTAATGGTTCCTGTTATTGAATGAAGAGTTTGATTTTATGTATGATTTGGTTTTGCCTTTGAATTAATGCATTTCCTATAGAAAATATTTACATAATAAAAATATGAAGGATTTATTAAATTTTGTAATGAGAATTGTATCATGATGTACAAGTTTGCAGTAGTTAAAATCTATTTGGGATGACCTCAGGTTATGTTGTAGTTATTGTAGCTGATAAGGCTAAAGACTAAGATTTTAATAGTAAAACCTCAGAAAGCGTTTATGTAACAGCCCTGCAGTGCCATTTGCATTTTCATATGGAATTTTTACCTTTTGTTGTATAGCTCAGAACATTTGTAGGTCTTCTCTTATGCAACGTAAGACGGGTCTCCAGTTGTGCATAAGGTTATAGGTAGAGCTTGGATTTATGGCAAAATGCCTTTTTTGTTATTGACCTTCACAAAAGATTGAAGTGTATAGAAATGATATTTGTGAACTATTAAACATGATGGGAAGGTTTATTTTTGTCTTTTAAATACTTTGCTACCTATTTTGTACTATTCTGCTTTTTGCAATTGTTTTCTTATTTTTGCAAATTTTCTGCTATTGTGATTTAAAGCTTTACTGGCAGATTTCATTTTTTAAAGGAAATGTGCTAACAAGGTGTTCAAGTGTAAGTGGGTTGCTACATTATTGTAAATTTTTGTTGAGATGCGAATTTAAAGCATTATTGAGGATTTCTGGTGGCATTCTTTGTTAGACCCAACATATAATATTTCAATATTAATTCAATTGGAAATTGAACACAGTAAAACATGCATTAATAATCTCTTTTGAGCCTAAATATTTAGAACACAATTTGTGGTTTTGCTTACATGAAGTTTACTTAGAACATGTTTCGTGGAACAATTGCCCACATCTCAGCTGTTAAACAACTGTTGGATCTTTCTTAGAAGTTGGATAGGTAGGTATCTGACTCTGGTGATCTTGTGATATACTTGAATAAAGAGCTGTCTGCTTCCAGGATGTTAAAATTTATAAGGTTTTGCTCATGGTTTCTTACATGTGGGAAGGAATGTTCTAAATATTTCAAATCAGAAGAGATTATGTAACGTCATTTTTGAGTTCTCAGTATATGGCTATCCCAATACCCACACGGTGTGTTTCATGTCACTAAACCACAATTAGTTGGTGCAGGACTTTTAACTAATCCTGTATATGCACACACACACAGTATTAAATCTTTGATGCCCATTTGCATAATAGCCATACATTCTTTTTGCACACAAATAATGAGCCTATTGAGCTTGTAAACAAAGTAGATTATAGCAGTTAATAGTATTTCTGGCACTGCTCTTGGTTGGCTATGTATTAATGAATTAGGTGAAGTATTTTTAGCAAAAAGTTATCTTGATTAGATTTTGTTCTATAAAGTTTTTCAAAGAAACAGCTGGTATGCTTTGATAATAGCAGCCAGTAGTAGTAGTAATAACATTATACGTCACTTATTTATAAGATACAATTATTAGTTTCCCTTTGGAAACTGAAGAAGATGAATATTTGCCCTTCTTAGATCTAAGAATAACTAAAAATGTTTATAAGTTGTTTAGGAATATATAGGAAACCGAATCACACTGATAATTATATTAAGAACAATAGCTACTACCCCAAACCACAACAACAAGCAAGTCATAAACAACTTAACATTGAAATTGAAATTTATTGAAATGCTAAGAAAAATACAAACAATAAGGGATCTCCACCTATCTGGCCCAGACCATTTTAAGTATATTCCCTCACAGTTAAAAAAAATGTTAATACAATAATGATTTAAACTAACTCTTACTTAAATTCTAAATAAAATACATTGTATGAGACCCCAGTCCCAGGTTCATCAGCAGGAGCCTACTGGAACTCACATGGCCAGACTCTGGCCCAACTGAGGACTAAAGTAAAATATTTCAATTACTCTACCTATACCATTATTTTATCTGCTAGCTACAGTCTCTACAACTTACTCATTCTTTTATTTCTCAAATATCTATTGCAATGAAATTTGAAATTTATGGAAGTGCTAAGAAAAATGTAAATACAAACTATAACAGGACCTCCATCTTTCTGACCCATGTCATTTTAGATGTACCCCCCACACAATTACAACAATGGTTGATACAATGATACATTTTATACTTATATCTTTACCTAAATTCTAAATAGTTGAAGTACAAAATTTCTACTTTGATTGAGTCAGTTCCCAATTAATCAGCAGCAACCTACTGGAATACCAGGGGACCAGGCTTTGACCCAACCCAAGGCACTAAAATAAATATTTCACTTACTCTGCCAGTACCGTTATTTTATCAGCTAACTACATTCCTACAAATTATTAGTTCCTTTATTTCTCAAATGCCAACAATGATGCTACATTTATTAACCTTCTAGAGCAATTTACAATTCCAAGCTCAATAATTCAAAGTTTAATACAATTCCACTCCCAACAATTCTCAGATCAGTGACATTTTCCATAATCATACAGATAATCTTTATCATCCAAAATTTATCTAAATGACATATCTTTCAACTGAGCACTTCCATTTCACTTTTACCTTCCATAAAAAACTCCCCTAAATTGGTTATTTGCTCACAGTCTTCAAAGATCTTTCTAAATATAATTTCTTTATTCCTCATTAACCATTTTTTTACTAATTAAACTTTCCCTTCAAACATTTGTGGCTTTATATTGGAAGATAATAGGAATTTCATCTTCCTTCTCCCCACAAATGGGATACATTCCTGGAATAACATCTTCCTTCATTCCTCTTAATTTCCAAACACCTAATCGAAACTGGGCTATCCCTTTTCTTTTATTGTTCTTGCAAATTAAAATATACTTCTCCTTTTCTGGGTCATCTTTTAATTACTTATAATATGCTAGTAAGCTTTTCTCCCTAATCTGTGCAAATAAAATTTGTATATTCATATCTTCCATTCTTTACCTTACATATGGATTGAGGAATATCCCACTTAATAAAGAAGAATATAAGAAAAAATACCAACACATCATTTGTAATGGTTTCAACAATGAGTTATGAGAAAAAATCATTGCTGAATTTAAGAGAATTGAAGCCATTAGAAGCAAGTGTATCCTTGCAAAAATAAGTGAAAATGGCAAGTACAAGAAATTCACTCACCACCCTAAAGGAGATAGCACATTTAAAATCATTCCATATAGCATGCAGTACAAAATTACAAGAAAGATAGAATTAATGAAATGCATTGTGATTAATCAAATATATGAAGGAAAAACTAAGGAAAATTTAGAAATTTGAATTGTAGAACACAAGATAATTGAATATAAACAGATTGAAATAATCAGCACTGCAGTACAAATATGATCTAAAAATCACAACATTAAAAAAGGACCTAATTATTAAAAATAGCCAAGAGTACCCAACATGGAGAGAAAATGGTGTTCTAAAAAATGGAGACTCGAACTTTGAGATTTGGCCAATGGATCGTTTGAGAAAGTTTGTTCTGCCATTGCCAGAATTGTTGGTCTACAGCTGATGCTTGGGGGCAAATTCTCTTGAAATATGTTCTACATTTTAAACAAAGGAAGTATAATATTGTTAATCTCTGTGGGTCTGAATATTAGAACACTCTTTTCGGTTTCACTTAAATGAGATTTTACTCAGGACATACGTTTTGTGGAAATGTTTTCCACATCATCAGCTGTTCACGACTATGGGTCATTCATAGAAGTTGGGTGGGGAGGTAGGAATCTGGGTGGACTCTTGTGGTCTTGTGATGAACTTAGATAAAGCGTCTGTTTCTGGGATATCAAAATTCATAAGGTTACGCTTATGTTTTTTCATATAAATCCTTTTCTATATATTTAGTTCTTTTGGTTGTTGAACAGTTTTTAATAACTTTATGCCTATTTCATGATTTTCATTCCAAAAATGTGTTGCCACAGCTGATTTATCTATTTGTTTGTAATGGGGTTTTGGCCAATGTTCTTTCAACCTAATGCCTATATTTCTCTTTGTCATAATATTGCTACTACTAATGACAGGAAAAATGGTGGTGGGAGGGCACAGATTGAAGTTGTCAAGAAAATTGATTATTTGGGTGTTAAGATTGTCTAGCAATGGTAAATGGAGTGATCAAAAAAGGAAAGCTATAGCAGAAGGAAAAGTAGCCATGAGTGTAATCAGATCTTGTGTAAACAAAATACCAAATATGCAAGTAAAATGGTTAGAGAGAATATATGTCCCAATAGTACAGAGCAGAATGATGTATGGAATAGAAATTTGGGGGAACAGATGAAGGATGGAAAGGGATAAATATGATAGATTTTTTGTACAATTGTTCTAGACTTAACTAGATCTTCACCTAAAGAGTTTGCCCTAATGGAACTAGGAAAATTGGGGCTGTAAAAGCAAGGTCATAGAAAGAATATTGAAATATTGGTATAGAATGGGGAGACTAGAGGAGGAGAATATCACTAATCGGTGTTTGGTAGCACAAGGAAAAATTAAGGGTAGAGAAACTTGGTTATCCAAAATATCCTATAAGAAGCGGGCATAGGACTAGTATGGTATGAGAGAGAAAGATTGGGTAAAGGATTTTGGAAAGAGATAAGAATTCAGGATATTGAAAAACAGAAAATATGGGCAAATCTTAACACCAAAAATTCTCTAAAATAATGTGGTACACTAAAAAATGTGTGGGAAAGAGAAGGATATATTGAAATTTGTGATAAGGTAGGAAGGGAAGGAATGAATGATTAGTGTTTAACGCCCGCTTTTGCTACAGAGGCACCACAGGCGATGGACACTGATGATACATGAGATGAAATGATATATTGGGAAAGGATTTTATGGAAGGAATCGTTCCAGGCCTAAGTTTAGGGTACCTCCCCGGCATTTGCCATTTATGAGGACTGAGGAAAACCTGGAAAAAACCTCAGTCAGGAAGGACGGTCCTGGCGGTATTCGAACCCAGACCTCCCGCTCACGAGTCCAAGACAGGAAGGGAAGGGTTGGCATGGTTTAGAATAGGGGTTATATATTTAAGTGGATTAAAAAATGGATACAATGTGGGGAAATATCCTGTTTGCAAAGAACCAGATAGTACTTGGCGTTCTATACTAGAATGTAAGCAAACCAAGTTTTGGAGGCAACAGTTCCTATTACGAAAGTGGGAAAACTTACTAGATGAAATAAAAGGTAGAAGAATTTAAAATCAGATGAAAACATTAAGGAAATGGGGAAAATACATAGGCAAGGTAAGACAAAAATGATTATGGGTGTAAAATACTTAGGAAATGTGCTTGAGAATAGTATTGTCAGATAGTGAAAGGAGGATGAAATTAGTAGGGAAGGGTATGGGACTAATTATCTAGTATTAGTTAAACAGGATCCTTATACACCAATGACCAGGATGTTAGTATGTCCTAAGGAATAAGCAACTCTCAAGGATAGGAATTTGGCTGAATGGGTTTAATTAAAAAAGAAGGTTTAGTATTTTTTAAAAATTGAGTCAAAATTGTAACATACACCACTAAAATTCAATAAAATGGAAGACTAGTTTCGGGAGCCATCGCTCCTATCATCAGTTCCTGGTCGACTGCCGGTGTCGTTGTTTGTGGTAGGTCGATTCATCTCTGGTGGAGGTTTAATGAACTTTTGTATTAGTACATCACTTGGCGGGATTTCGAAATTAAAAACTTTCTCTTTATTCTTCCAAATATAGATGTTTTCCCAGACTGTAAGTTCAGTTTTTCCTTTAATATTTTTAAGTAATTTGGGGTTTTTATTAATGTTATGTTGTTCTTTCCAAAAGTGCCAAGCTACCGCCAATTTTTCTTCTTGTTTTTGGTTTATATTCCTAATGTGTTCTTTAACTCTTGTTTTTATGTTAAAAAAACACTTTTGGAAAGAACAACATAACATTAATAAAAACCCCAAATTACTTAAAAATATTAAAGGAAAAACTGAACTTACAGTCTGGGAAAACATCTATATTTGGAAGAATAAAGAGAAAGTTTTTAATTTTGAAATCCTGCCAAGTGATGTACTAATACAAAAGTTCATTAAACCTCCACCAGAGATGAATCAATCTACCACAAACAACGAGACCGGCCAGGAACTGATGATAGGAGCGATGGCTCCCGAAACTAGTCTTCCATTTTATTGAATTTTAGTGGTGTGTATGTTACAATTTCGACTCATTTTTTTAAAAATGTTAATATTTGACACCACTATTACAAAAGTTCACTATATTTTATACAATTAGAAGGTTTAGTATTGTGGGATATAACTTAATATTGTATTGAATGTATAAATTATTCTTAATATTGTGTTTTGTTTTTGGTTGGATCCTAGTCCGGTCCCCTGGATATTCCAATAGGTAGCTGCTGATGAACCAGGGACTGGGGGGCTGAGCCAATCAAATTGGAATAAATTTTGAATGGAGTTAGTGTCTTCTGGAATCGCTAAAGGCACTGTTCCTAATTGTTATATTTAAAAGTAATGTTTTTTTTTAATTGTGTTTATATTGTTAAAAAATTCTGTATGTTGATGCATGAGAAATTAATATTACTACCACCACTGCCGAAGTCAAATAATTGTTTCACTGCCAACTTTTTTTAAAATCATCATTTACTGTATTTTCATTGCTCAAACTAGCAGCACTACATGCATGACTTTTTATTTGAACAGCTTACCATGGGACCCTCTCTTGCATTTGCACTATCTAGCATACATAAGCAGAAATTTATCTCATTTATCTTCATGCCTTGGCATTTTTGCTCTCTTACAGGTTCATAAACTGGTTTGCTATATTGTTCAACTTCTTCATTTAGCTTGTATCTTCATAATATGATATTAAATGCATTTTGTAATCTTAATAATGTAAAATTAAAAGCATTTTATATAATGATTAACCTGTATTAGTATTATTTCATAATGTCTATGGGTAATTTATGCCAAACTGCATGATCACCAACCAAAACGGTTGGTGCACATACAGTGAGAGGGTTGTTTGAAGAAAATAAAGGAAGATCTTACAATATTTTTAAAACCATAGCAAATTTCTTGCCTCTCCCTCTCTCTCGCATATGATGTAGGCCATTTCATGATATAGTTTCCTTTAATCTAATAAAGGGATAAAATATTTGAAGCAGTATCTTAACTTAGAATGATAAAAAGAATTGGTGTTAAATTCAAAATAAATTTCGTGTTGGAACTAATACAGTGAAGCAATTAATTTATTCTTAATTAGACAGTGAGTGGATTTAATACTCATGTGTCGGTTCTGGTGGTGTAGTGATAACCATACTTACCTTCTAAACCAAAGATCGCGGGTTCAAATCTGGCCAAGATCGATGTATTTTTTCGAATGTAAAAATCCTAAGTATGGCTTCCTTCGGAGGGGAAGTAAAGCGGTTGGTCCTGTGTCATGCATTTACAGCACGATAAAGATCCTCAAGCCTGAAAAAAGAGGCCTCTGAGCAAAATTTAGCGACCATTTCATGCCCTGAATTGAATGGGACTCTGATGACCAGAGATGTTACAGAGCGTCCATAAATAAAACAAATCAACAATATTCATATGCTCCATTTACCATTAAATTATACAGAACATGTACACACAGCTGATAATGTGGCCGAAGTATGTTCTGTATAATTCATTGGTAAGTGAAGTGTAAGAGTTTTAATCAATTCACTGTCTAATTAAGAATAAATTACTTGGTGTTGTTTGGAAGCCACCCTTGACCTCTATGTGGCCTGCAGCTTTCGTCACCCTTTAAGCAACAATCTTGTAAATTGTACATAAATGACAACCTTACACTCGAAATAGTTCAATAAGTTCATTTACATCATAGTACATTCATGGTCTTTAGTGTTTGGTCATGTGTACCATTATTTGTGGTTATTCAGATGGTTTGGTGTTTCTGAATGTTTTCTTAAAGTCTGTGTACTGAGACTCCAGAGAAGGTAGTATCTAAGGATTTAAAAGTGATGTTTTTCCCAATATATTGAGATAAACGTCTGTTTCAAATCTCAAGAAGATAAGGCTTCTGTGGAAGCTCAGTACACAAAGACAAAAGCCCTTGGAAGCCTGCACATCAACTTTCCTAAAGTCTCTTATCACTCTTAAGACACTGCATTTTCCTCAACAAGAAACTTTGTTCATTATCCTAATCATTGATCTTTATAACTTTCATTATACTTAAATAATTTTTTTAAATCTAAATCACTTGAATATATTTTTTTTTATCTAGTGGTAATACATTTTCAATACAATTCTTGGTACTTAGAGCAGGGCACATAACTATGAACGCATACTTTCATTATAGAATGAGAATATCTTTAACTTTTAACATTTAAAATTCATTTAAAGAGCTACAAATTCTAGAAATATCCTTCAGAAATGCTGATGCCATAGCCTTTATTAGAACTAAGGTTCAGTCTCAAAGGACAGACATGAAAATTGTGATAGTTAAAGTGATGTCTGGGAAAGTTTATTTAAGTGTTCCATTTGCCCCTGCTGCTCACTCCAATATCTAGCATATAGTAATTCATAAAAGATATACTGCCATGGGTGGTCCAGGTCATTAATGTGCGGAATCGTGAGCTGGAGGTCTGAGGTTCGAATTCTGCCAGGAACTGTCCTTCCTGACAGATTTTTTTTCAGGTTTTCCTCAGTCCTCATAAATGGCAAATACTGGGGAGGTATCCTAAACCTGGAACCTTTCCTTCCTTAAAAAATGTCCTTTTGCAATATATCATTTCATCTCATGTATAGTCATTGTCATGGCCTGTGTGCCTCAGTAATAAAGAAACAGACATTAAACACTATTAAAAAAAAATTAAAAATGTGCTGTATGTAGTTACCAGCTACTAGTTAACTGTTTCGAGTATTCTGTGAACAGCTGATGATGGAAGCAGTTAATTAGCTTCAGAAAAAGTCCAGTGTTATGTAAGTAAATGGAGTTAGTGTGAACATTTGAGTATAATGTATGATATATTACCACTCCATTGTCTATGATCGCGGGTTCGAACCCGGCCAGAACCAGTGGATTTTTTTGGGCGTAAAAATCCTAAGTATGGCTTTCTTTGGAAGGGAAGTGAAGCCATGGGTCTTGTGTTGTACATTTACAGCACAAAAAAAGAACCTCAAGCCTGAAAGAGAGGTCTCTGAGCAAAATTAGTCGGCTGTTTCACGCCCTGAGTTGAATGGGACGCTGATGACCTGAGATGTTAAAGAGCATCCATAAATAAATCAATGAAGAAAAAAAATCCATTGTCTACAGCTTTGTATGTACAATTTATTCACTTAATAAATGGCATTGTCAAGTAGGAAAGTAAATAAATAATGCAAGTAATTTACAATATGCAGGAAAAAATATTATTCATAATTAATGTCTGTTGGTAAATCAGGTATCATGACATCTATGTGAATGGAATATTTTATGCTCTTTTCAGGAATTTGGTAGAACCCAAGTTATTGATGATTGTTTGAACATGTTATATAAATAAATGTTAGCATATGATTTCCTGTAAGCATTAAAATATATATTATAGCACTATTTTATTTGATAAATTGAAACTATTATCATTTTGATTAAACAACAAATTATTTTAAGCTTTGCTCCTTGGAAAATAAAGTGTTTTTATTTTAGCAAAGACAGTACCAATGAACATCTCAGTTGCATTAAGCATTTCATTGAAACTTGATGTTTTGAGGTTTACTGAACTCTAAACATCTTCATCTCTGTCACTGTTATGCACATTATGTTAATTTGTGGCTTTTGATAGGCTTCAGAAATGATCTCCTCATTACTTCGATCTAAACAGTTAGCTAGGTCACAATCAAAAATATCTAAAAATGAACACTGATGGAAATGGTGTTTCATCATTGGACAGCCATATTCAATCCTATAGAAGACATCATCCCAACATATCTGTTTTGCTTAAAGTAATTTGTCATTATGGATGGCATCACTTTCCAAGCTGCCAAGGATGTCAGCAGTTTTTAGGTTCCTGCGTGATTAATGTTGCATCAGTATTCTTCTGAACACTTCACTTCGGATTTGGAAGTGATGCAGAAAATTAGGGATTGTAATATATTAATCCAGTTTGGAGGTAAGAACTCCACCTGAATATTTTTATGAAGCTGTTCTACTTAGTTGAACTGTGCATTGTTCTAGTAAAAGTACCTCCCTATTCTTCTATTTCATATTGTTTTCAGGTTCAGTCATTGCTAATTATTGTAGTTGCTCTCAATTGTTTTACACTTTTGAACTATTAGGATTTTGAGATTTACTTCTAGGCAAGACAGGAAATGAGATTGATCTCACATAATATTGCTGATAGTTTTTTTTATGATATCTTGGTAAGAAATTTTCAATTGAATTTAGTAGAGTGCAATTGGGCACATTCATTTAAAAAGTGCTTTTATAGATTGTTTGCTTCCCAATCCAGGATAGACAACTGCTAAAGATGTGTCAGTTTTACTTTTATGTAGGTTACTCACCATTCATGTCTTAAAAGAATAAAGCTGAAAAGATTAATTGAATGTACATGTATCACTTTCCTTCCATATGAAGTGAATGTCAACAATATATAAATCCTTTCAGATGACTGATTAAGGAAAAGAGTCATGGAGTATTTATGCATTTAAATGCAGAAGCCCATTAGGTTCTGAGATATGACTGCTGAATTTGATTTCACATGCTTGCTGCATGTACACTCAAGTATGTACACCCTGAGACAAAAATAATGTGCATTCTTTCAAAGCATTAAGTTGTTTTTAAGTTCTGCTCAACTCAGTGCTTGGTTCATGGTATGTTTTTGCATGTGGGTTTTAAAGCCTTGTGTCTCATTCTGTCATTACCATTTATGTTGAGTTCTCCATGGCAAATGTATGCTTGACATAAGTTGCTTGGTTAAAAGTAGGTGTCTAGAAATGAGATCTACTTGAATCCATGCATGAATTATTTTATTTTTTACAAGTAAAGTACACAAGAATATTGTATAGCTTCCAATTGCAAAGACTTATTTGAATTTTAAGACATTTATGTTTGCACATAAATAAAAATTAAGTAACATTTGTTTTCAAAATATATTAATATTTATTTTTAAATGAAACATAATTTTTATATTTTATTTTTTTAGAATATTTATTATTGTGACATTTATTTTGAAAACGAAGATGAATTTGTGTTTTTGTATTTGAGCACAAATGCCTTAAAATTCAAATATATTTTGCACATTAAAATATATATTATAGCCTTATAATACAGATTAATTTTACTTGCAAAATCTAAAAAATAAATTTAAGTATAATGAGGATATAAATTTAGCTGGTTTTTATTATTAGATATATAAGTTTGTGCACTCAGCCATCAGAGCAGCACGTTGTCTTAGCAATTTCATTTCTTATTTATATGAGCTGAATTTGCTATTGTGAACAGCATCAGTGAATATTCCCTAAATTTTTCGAATTGGACATGCTATCTGTCTTTTTTTTTTAACCCTTTTTCGTTTTCCCTCCCTTCTTTCTTTCCTTCTTTCCCCCCCCCCCTAAAGGGGTACATATGAGAATCTCTCGGCATCTTTGCATGTGCAAGGTGTTATGAAAAAATAACGGCAATTTTTTCATTTTGTGAACTTCATAAATCCAATTTTCAATTTTTTTTTTTTTTAAGTTTGTTGGTACACATGCTTGTGACCAATGCTGGCATTTTAAACTTTTTTTTGAATATTTGCCTCATTTTTGTCAATCAAAAGGTTAGACATATTTTGATGTGCTCAGCGATTTTTTACTTTCAAAAAAGATGGATCAAACAATTCGTATTAAATTTTACTTGAAAAATGAAATAAAGCGCAACAAAGTATTTGAAATGTTGACTGTGGCTTCTGGCGAATCCACTATGAGCAAGACAAGAGTTTACGAGTGGTACAGACATTTCAAAGAGGACCATGAAGGCGTTGAAGATGACTACCACCCCTGGACTCCTAGCACATCAATAACTGCTGACAACATTGAAATAGTGAAGAAAATGATTCTGGAAAATCGCGGAATCACTATTACAGAAGTTGCTGATGTCAGTATATCATTTGGTTCATGCCAAGCAATTTTTTGGGTGTTGTGGGCATAAAATGTGTGGCAGCAAAGTTTATTCCGAGATGGCTGCTCACACTTCACTGCATGTTCGTGATTTTTTGGCAAAAAACAAAATCATTATGTTGCCTCAGCCACCATATTTGCTGGGCATGACCCCCTGCGACTTCTTTCTATTCCAGAGGCTGAAGAAAACCATGAAAGGACAACATTTTACCACCATTTAAGAAGTAAAAACAGAATCGCTGAAGGGCACACCAAAAAGTGACTTCCAGAAGTGCTTCCAAGATTGGAAAAAGCGCTGGCAAAAATGTATTATATCAGAGGGGATTACTTTGAAGTAGACAGAATTGATGTTGATGAATAAATAAAGATTCTTAAAAAAAAACGATTGCCATTATTTTTTTATCACACCTCGTATGTGTGTGATTTCTCATCAACATGTGTGCAAATACTTCTTAGTCTTTGTGCATGAAATTATAGTGCTGACATATTTTTTAAAAAAGATGTATTCCATTAATGTGAATAACAGAACAAATTTGTGTGTTAAATTATTGTTAAACAACTTACAATTCAGTTTCATTAAATCCTGTTTTGCAAATTGATAATTCTGTATAAAAATGTTTTGCATACAACATAATTTTTGTTATGAGTTTACATCATGCTTTTGCAAAGACCTCAACATTTAACTACTCACCCCCTATCCTTTGATACTTAAATTTTAAAGAGGGTTCAATTCTTATTGTATTTTTGTGTTCTGTTATGGCCGGGTAACTGGAAATGTTGTTATTGTTCCAATTTGTACAGAAAAATAAAAATTAAGTAGGATGAAAAATATTTTATTTTGGGTAAAATTATGATTATCATCAGTGCCAGAGTTCAGCTCAACACTTCTATTAATCAAAAAGATCCCCAGGATCATTAACATAGCAGAAGTGTTGGTTAATTCTTATCTTTTTTTCTGATATCCTCATCTACCTTACTGTTCTACTCCAAAACAGTCCAATTCATGCTCTGTATATTTCAATATAGACTCCCATTGTTTATCGTTTTCTTTTTGCATTGCTATCTTTCTCTTTCACTGCTAGCTTACCACCCCTTATTTCTAATCTTCCAGTAATGCAGCCTATTTCAAAACTCCTGACTAAGCCACTTAACAAGTATAGACCATTTTGAAATCCAACCAAAACATTTAATGCTCAGTTGTTTTTATAGTATTATTTTGTTCAAATTTAAACAATGCTGACAGTCCAGGTTGCCAGGCAACATCAACAGAATCTGTGATAGTTACATTCTCTTTAAAATGTGAGCCTCATAAGTTGGGAATGCTATTGAAAATTCCAGGTGGGATGGTTGGGAGTGAATGATTTTAAATTTCCACCTAAATGGGCATATTTTTTGTTTAAATTAAATTTATGTTAAATAGCTATTCAGGCTAGAACATTTGGAAATGAAAGCCCTTGTTTGTACCTCAGTACTTGTGTTTCTATAATAATGTTAGAAAGATTCTAAGCTGATTGAAACTGTTCCCATCTGGAGCAATTGAGCATGAGAAACTATGGTAAATTACATATGTTTTCCACTTGCAAAGCCAGAAGAAATTCATAATTTTCACATAAGCCTCTTTGAATGTCTGATGAGATGAAAACTGGAACAAGAAAATCCTTTTTGTTAAGTAGGAACACTTTTTAACACTCAAGTTAATTTAAGTGCAATATTTGGTTACATTTTTGACCTGGAACTTTGCTAACTTGTATTAACTACGTTAGTGAGGTTCCAGTGTAAAAAATCCAAACAAATATTGTAATAGGAAAATCCTTGTTTCTTTGTTTACAGTAACCATGAATCTGTTTACTTTTGCTAGGTTATAGTCATTTAAGCCATCACATTGTCTGCTTTCAGATTTTCATAGTACTTGTTTTACAAACATTAGAGCATTTCAGAATTTGTCATTAGTACTCTTGAGCTTAAGATAGAATGTACTGTTACAGGTTTGTTCCATTCTTAGCTAGGAGGGCAAGGTTCCGGCTGGCTTTGTGCGGACCAGGCCGGTTCTTCGGCATTTTTGTTGGCTGGAAACATTCCTGGCAGTCGGAACAAATTTAACACCTCCACTGTGAAAAATGGACACATTTCCACTGTAACCTTCTATCGATTGCCGTGCATAATAACTCAATACATTATATCAGTGGCAATTGTTTATAGGTGAAGTAAGTGTAATAATATTAATATTATAATAATAATAATACGCTGTACGTATTGTCTGTCTGGGAGTCCTGGAAACATACCAAGGTGTTTAAGTGCTGCGATATTCAGCTCCATAAGACATAATGAACCACTGGAAGTGTAACATAAAATTAAAAAAAATGTACATCTTCTTGTGGGGATCTGCTGGTAGAGAGCTGATTAGTGGTGATTGGTATTTTCACACGACTCCTTCACTTCATCAATTTCCTCTTGAAAATCCTGGTGGTAAGTTGTAAATTTTTTCTGTTCAGAAATGTGTTCCAAAGACAAAAGGAAAAAGTATAATAAATATATGTATAAAACAAAAATAGAAGTGTTTAAGTTTGGATATAGGCCTTTTATAGTATGCATCATACAATATAGTGCAGCTTTATTGTCCAAGTACCTCATGTAAGTACACCTAGCTTAATAGTTTGCATGCAGTTAAGGGAGAAAAAAAAAACTTATTTGGAACATATTTCTGTGTTTAAGATTGGTATAAAATTTTTTTTATTTTAAAAAAAATATGCTCATGATTCAATCTAATAGTTTGTGTAATCATATAAAATATCAGTTTATTAATACATTATATACATTGTAGTAAAAATTTCATCATTCAGTTTTTGTTAGATGTACAAATAGCATATTGCTGTGGTGGCTGTACATTTTTATTGAAGTTACTGACTCTGTTCCTCCTTTCCCCCCCCCCCCTTTTCCCCCTTATCAATTTATTGAATGGCTCTGGAAACGAGAGCTTCAAGTTTGCATATAAAGAATTAGAAATGTCATGTATGGGTGTTGAACAAAAAGACCCTATCAAGTGAAGCACTGTATTATACTTACCTGCTTTATCTTTCTGTAAGCACAGAATTACTCTTATTGTACAGGATAAATCATAAATAAAGTTAATAGGATATTGTGTAGTATTTATTGTTAAACGTTTTGGTTGCTCACGATAATCATTCATGTGATAACATTTTTAAAATTGGTTTCCTGAATACTTGAAAAGTAATTTTAAAAAATATTGAATGTTAAAAATGAAAGTTACTCATGTTTAGATTTTTGCTTTTTGTATAAGGAACTGAGCTATTCAGTTTGTTCTTCATATCCTTATAGGAATGCTGCTAACTGTTGCTGTTTGTTTTGCAGTTAAATTTGATTAAAAATTCAGCATCAGTAAATTTGTAGTTATTTGGAATTAGAAAGGCATGCCACTCAAAATAGAGTTTTACCTAAACCATTTTAAAGATACTTATCAAAATGGAGTTAGAATATAATTTTTTGTTGAGGCTAAAGACTGTATAGTCAGTCTTCTTAAGAATTGTACATAAAGGATTATTTAGCATAAGAATTTTGCATCACAAAGGATGAATAACTATTATAGCAATCATTAATACTATAATTATTTTTAAATGCTAGTTCTATCCCTGTTCATCTTTAAACCTCATACTATTGATATTTCTTTCTCTTTTTATTTCTGTTGTGTAATGTTGACACATTGAATTCATTTGTCATTTGCTGTGGTGATCTACAGTTTGCACTGTACTAGCAGAAGATAAAAACAAGTGTAGAGGAAAGGTCTTCCTGTATGTTTCACTTTGATTTAAACCAAGGGATTGTAAAAACTTTCAATATTAGATTGATGGAAGTATCAGCATAAAGTTCATGAAAATAGCAGTTACAGAGCAAGCAAAATCTATATCTGATTGGAAGTAGAAAGTATTAAATTTACCAAGGAGAAGCACCCTTCAATCCATTAGCTGTGCAGTTGATAAGAGATCATGAATTATGTGTAACTATATGCTTTGTTTGCAAAGTGTTACCAAAGATTGTTTGGCAGATCTAAAAAATTATAATTAAAGGATAAAATAAAAACTGTTTCTAATGTGTTATTTCTGAAGATTTTATCCTCAAATGGAGAAGCAAGGAAATTGACAAAATAGAGACTTTTTTTTAAACTCTCCATAAGATAAAGATTAGTGTTTTTGCAAGCAATATTGACATTGATACTTTCAAAGTGTAAATGAATGAACACCGTGGGCACATTGCAGTTCTAGTGCATTTGATACATTCTGTAGGTACTGCATTTGCAATTTGTTGGAACTAATATCTGCACCTCCTACTTCACAAACTGATAGTGTATAATACATATACTTTTTATACAAATCTCATATTTTCAATAAGAAGCTTGGTATAGTTGCTCCATTTGCACATTGTTTTGCAGTCAAAAGTACAGTGTTCGGTTAAGTGGAATTCAAAATGTTTTGGAATTAGATCTTACAAAGAATACTTTGTTAAATACAAAATAAATTTTATGTCCGAACTAATACAGTGAAGCAGTTAATTTATTTTTAATTAGACAGTGAGTTGATTTAATACTCTTATGCTCCACTTACCATTGAATTATACAGAACATGTTTCACAGGCCTTCGCATGCATATCAGCTGTGTGTTGACTGCCAGATTAATGGACTTGGTATAGGTATCAAGGACATTTCATGAACTTTTAGATTAATTTGTCTTCTGTTGGGATCTCAAAGTTCATAACCTTATCTTTATATTTTTTTATAAATTTTTTCCCCCATATTCCCAGCACCAAAGGTGTATCTTTATAAATTTAAATAATTTTATTTTCATTTCTATATCATGTTTCTCTCTCCAAAAGTGATGTGCAACTGCTGTTTTATCTATCTGAATGTACATGATGTTATTCGAATGTTCCTTTAGCCTAATTTCAATGCTTCTTTTTGTTTTGCCATTATATACTTTGTTACATTCCAAACAGTTGATTTGATGTAATCCTGGCTTCTTCTCATCAAGTGTTCTACCATTATCACTGTAGTTGAGCAAATTATATAAACTGAATTTGTTACCTGGGGACAAAGTAATCCCAAACTCTTAAGAGTATTTTCTGGAAGTTTTTGGTGGCCCAAGGATGATAAGTAAATTTTATGTCAATGGTAGTTTCTTTTTTTGCTGACAATGTTGTAATCTGTTTTAACCTTTTATCTTGTTTGAATTTCTTGGCCATACCCATTGATTTTTGCTGTTTGTATTATATGTATTCAAACTCATTCATGGGTATGTTAATGAGTCTATGTGCTAAGCTGTTGAAAACTGCATGTTTGTGTACCATGGAATTGAAGTCGCTGGCTTTTATGTCATTTTCATTCTGGTAATTCTTTCTGTATATTCCAAATTTCAAATTATTGCCTGTTCTTATAATCTTTAAGTCAAGGAAAGGAATCATGTTGTCTTGTTCTGTTTCAGAAGTGAATTTAATTTCCCTATCATGTAGTTTTAGCAATTTCAAGGCATCATTCAAGTGTTTCTTATTAATAATTGCAAAGATATCATCTACCTATCTGTACCAGACTTTAAAATTGTATGGAAATGATTTTGTGATGTGCATTTCTAAACTACTCATATATAAATCAGCCAGAAAAGGTGATAATGAATTCCCCATGTTTCTTGTTTGTAAAATTCACCATTGAACCTGAAGAAATTCGAAGGACACTAAAAGATCATCCTTTTGGATGAAACATGTGCTGTATAATTCAATGATAAGTGGAGCATAAGAATATTAAATCGACTCTCTGTCTAATTAAGAATATAAAAAAATGCTTTGTTACTGTATATAGGTCATAAAAGCAGCAGGAAAGAAGGCAGTTGGAGCTGCTTATAGCACTGTGTACTGCAGTACATGATGATGCAGATTCATTTATTTGCTCTCTTTATTATTGCTATAGTTGTGGAATGTGGTGCTAATGATAAAGTTTGCTTTTGGGTACAAACTTTTGTAACAGTAGAGAGCAAGTGCTATAGCTGAAACGACTCTAAAATTCTCTCAAAACAATTAAATTCTTAAAGGTATCAATAAGTAGAAACCCATGTAGTATTTGCAATGAACATTTTTGATGCTGCAAAAAATACAGTATAAAGCCATAAGTTAAAATGTCTATTTTGTAAAGTGAAAATTTGAGAAAATAGAGATTATAACTTGCTGAGATATGTAAGACCATAAGGGTTAAAAATAATAATTTGAAAATGCTTGTATTTCAGAAGAATGTTTATGTAGTATGGAAAGGAAAATGTTTGTGATGTCTAAGACTTAAAGTTAAGCTGTGCTTCCAGCTATAATGCTCTTTTGGAAATCAGATTGCTGATACATTTTTAACAAATATACAGGGTGAGGTATTTATAATGTCATGGCAATTTTACTCCAAAACAAAGGGGAAAATTGAAAAATACTTCAGATAAAATTTGAAGTGTTCATAAGGGATCATAAGATAGCAACTTTAACTCATGCTTGAAATGCATTTTCCATCGTCATTTCAAGGTCAATTTGTGTTTACAAATGGAAAGAGCATTAAATTTTCAATTTTCAGTATAAAAGTTACATTACCTCTATAGATGACGCAATATTTGACAAATAAGACAGCAAATGTTTTTCACATACTTTCAGTTCTCTTTTATTTTGTTGTTGCTATGAAGAAAACTCAACTCATTTATTGACATCGGTACACAAACGAGTGCTCATCATTGCCAATTCAAAACTCAAAGGACATTATTCTCAGTCAGTTCCACTTCATTTTCAATCATGGATGTTGGATACACAATCAATGAAAGGATCGATATGATTTACATTTATGGCAAAGCTCATAAGAATGCTAGAGCTGCTTGCAACTTATACAGAGATCGATATCCTGAAAGGAGGCAGCCATCTATTAGAAATTTTCAATGACTTGCAAAAACTTATTCTCCAAAACTGGAAGTGTAACACAAAGAAAACACCATCAAATGAGAAGTGCTACTTGGGAAAATTCAGAAGTTGCTGTAGTTGCTGGTGATCCTCGCGCAAGTTCAATTACAACATGATTCGGGAATCTCTCAAAGGAGTGAGGGTCCTTCGAATCTTCAGCATTACAAATGCAATTCACATTAGCCTATATCAAGCCCTTCATGGAGATGATTTTCAGAAGTGTGTTGAATTTTGTCAATGAGCTACTTAAAAATTCAAAATGGTAACTTTTTCAACATTTTATTTTCTGATGAGCTGACATTCACCAGTTGTGCTCAAGTAAAATGCATAACGTGGAAAATCCAAGATAGTTATGGGAAGTAGAGCATCAGTAGCATTGAAGCATGGATGTTTGGTGTGGCATTTTGGGATTCTGTATAATTGGACCATGCTTCATTGAAGGTAAACTTACTAGGCAGAAATACAGCAATTTTTTTGGACCGAGAACTTCCAGTGTTGCTTGAAGATGTACCCCTTGTGGCCCAGGGTGCAATATGGTATCAACATAATGCTTGTCCATCTCATTACTCAAGAAATATTAAACAGAGAGTGTCCTAGTCAATAGATAGGATGCAGAGGACCTGTGCATTGGCCTTCCTGCACTCCTGATCTCACTTTTCCAGACTTTTTTATGGGAATACATTAAGGATAAAGGTTGTAAGCAAGTACAAACTACACCTGGTAAATTATGTCAACAAATTAGGAATGTCTGTGCAGAATAAGGACAGAAATGTTGATATGTGTTCATCTATCTTTTGAAGCATGTTTTTGGAAATGCGTTGAAGTTAATGGTCATGCTTTCAAGCATTTGCTGAATTGAAATTTTTTTAAATATGAAGATGACATTTTTGCAATTATGGTATAACTATACTGTATTGTATGTAAATTGATGCTAGTAAAGTGAAAGCGAGTGAAAAATATTTGCTGTTTTATTTGTCCAATATCACACCCCCTATCACCCCTAGCTGATAGATACACAAGAACTTTTATACTGAAAGTTGAATACTCTTTCCTCTCCCAGGAAAAAAAAAATCCATTTGAAAAAACAATGCCATTTCAAGGACAAGTTATGGTCGCTATATTATGTCCCCTTATGATCACTTCAAATTTTGTCTAAAGCATTTTTTGATTTTCCCCTTCATTTCAGACTAAAATGGCCACAACAGTGTAAATGTTTCACTCTGTATATATAGGTTGTAATATATACAGGATGTTTCAGAAATACTTCTACAAACTTAAGTGGTGAGTTCCTCACACCAAAAAAAGAAAATTCCAAATAAACATGTCTGGAAATCCTTAGTTTTTGAGATATTAATAAAAGTTTACGAAATCAAGAAGAAGAAAATCCATATAAACATATGCCCAAAAATTATTAGTTTTATGAATTATTAATGAAATTTTACCATAATAAGGGGTGGGGGAAGTTCGTATGTCCTGAAATCCTTAGTTTTTGAGTTATTAATACATGTTACCAAAACAAGAAATAAAGTCCATATAAACACATGTCCGGAAATACTTAGTATTTGAGTTATTAATGAAATTTTACCAAAACATAAACAAAACTCAATAACATGCCAACTGAAAACTTTTAATAAATGTTAAATCTTGCCTCCACATATGCAGGCTCTCGGAATATGGACTATCACACTCTTTCAAATGATTTTGCATGCTACCATATGTTGATTAAGTGTCTCTGCATTAGGAGTGTCTGCTGCATAACCAAAGTATTGATATTGGGAGAATGTGCAGGCCATGGAACTGGTCCTCCCCTATCTATCTATCTGTCGTGGTAGATATCAGCCCTTGAATCTTGAACAATGTGGCTAAAAGGTGCTGAAGTCCCATAATGCATAAAGCATGTGTTTCTTATTTGCAAGGACACAAAATAGATATTCTGCCATAGTTAAACACAACATGAAACGCAAGCGAAATGTGAGAAACAGATTAACCATGAATGTACTCAAATGATAACTCTATAAACAAGTTTCTTTGGCAACGCATGGCCACCATCTAGGATATAATGAGATTGCATAGGACACACAAGCAAACAAAAAGTAATGGTGCATATTTTCATATCGGCTAGTGTTTTGTAGGGACAATACAGCACAACAATGGTGGCATTACAAGTGTTGTTTGAAAAGTGTGGTAAATTTCCATAAATTGGTGTAAAGATAAGATAAAGTAGAAGGGAAAATTACATAATGCTTTATTTCTCAATTGTTTATCCGTTAAATATTAATGAAGTGGTGGTTATAAAGGAAGATGGTATTTTTATTATAGTATTTAAATTTTTCCTGAAAGCATTAAATAATATTATATTAAAACCTGATGATAAGTATTAACTTTTGTTAAAGAGATGTTGAAAATGATACTTTACCAACATTTGCTTAGGACATTTCTGTATTTCATCTACCTTTTCCTTCATAACATATCAGTTTCTTATCGTTGAAAGATCCTGTTTCTACAAACTTTTTAACAAGTTGGTAGACAGTTGGAACATGATTGCTAGGATATTTTCCTGTGAACCACATACCATTTCTCTGCAAGAATCTATTTTCCCATATCAGACATAAATGTCAATTCTTCAGAATTATGTTGTGGCTTAGCTAATGAACAAATAGCATAAAATTTACACAATGATTACACACAAATGCAAAACTACTAACAACGTCTTTGTCTTAACTATAAGCTCCTGCCTGCTCTGCATTATATGATTTTAACTACTAGCTTCTCTAAGTCTGCCAATCCGTGACTTAAATAACTGCACTATACATAAAAGGTATATAAATTAAAATTAATTTAAAGTTCCGTTAAGCATTTATTCACTTAACCTACTCTGTATTTTACAAAAGTGAGTCTTGTAATTTTTAACTTGCATCACCAGAGAAACTAGTTCTGTTTACTTTTTTGGAAATCTCTTCACCACTTTGGTCCCTTTCTATGAAGATTATCCAGTGAAGTTCATCTTTATGTGCATTCCAAAAGTATTTATTCCATTGGTAGAAATAAGATTGTTGCTGTTCCCATTAGGTATTTCTTCATGAACTGTAAAGAGAGATTATTTAAAAAGAGAGGGAGGGGAAAGTGCTTCATGCCTGCTGCTGAAACTGGTACCTGTGAATTTATGGTAGTTATATTCATCAAAGTAGACCCAGTGTTACTATACATCTTAATGTTACACTGAAAGTGGAGCAAAAGCTGTACATTCAATCCACAGTATCTGTACTCCCTTTAGTCATTTTATAGGCCAAATCATGTGATATCTTACCTTTTTCAACAGTACAGTCAAGATACAAGCGTCACTGCTGTATTATTTTTGAATAAATATAACATGTAATATTACTTAAATTTAAAAAGGTTTGCATACTTATCTCATTTCTTTCTGTATAGGGATTCCACTTTCTTGTTTTGACCTAAGACCCTATGCAGGTTATTCTTTTCTCTGGTATAGAGATTATCAGGTTAACAGTTTGTTTCCTTAATCCACTCTGCGAACGTATTGCATATCAAATGACCATGTAGTTGTTTCTTGCAGCATATTTTGCTTGCGTATTAGATATGTGGTTTCAGAACTGGAGTTTTAAATGAAACCTAATGGATCTAAGCAGGAAGACTTTTACAACCCACAAGGTATCATTCCTGTATGTTGGTTCCCTTTAAGGAATATGTTTAGGGATTCAAATTATAACTACTATTTCTAGCTATACCTACTCAGCCAATATTAATTTAGCATTAGTTCATAATTCAAGCGTGTTAATATGATTTTTCCATTTAGTTAAAGGAAATAAAGACTATTCTTTAAATTAAATTTCACTTTTTGTTACTTTTCAGTCATTTTCTCTGAGAAGTTTGCATCTTATTGCAATGTTAGATTAGTGCAAAATATTGCCAGTCTTTTCAGTACTAATGATGTTGCTGA
The DNA here is from genome assembly GCA_030762175.1 of Metallyticus violacea. Taxonomy (NCBI): domain Eukaryota; kingdom Metazoa; phylum Arthropoda; class Insecta; order Mantodea; family Metallyticidae; genus Metallyticus; species Metallyticus violacea. The sequence continues at coordinate 61,167,938 of CM060836.1, forward strand.
AAGCTGTCATTTTCTCTTTTAGGCCCTGGAAATTGATAAAAAAAAAAATTCTGTACAGATTTTTTCAGGACTATTTTTCATCCATATTTTATTGTGTTTAGCAATAAAGAAGTCAAAATATGTATAGACATCAGCCAGGATCATCTTTTATTTAATTGCTTTTATACTCGGTGTTCTATGCTTTCTGCTTCACTATCAGAAATGCCATAATGAATCGCCTATCTATGTAAAATTTTGGTGATTTCAATTGTTTTCACAAAATTTTCCCAATAAGTAAAAATGAAAGCTAAATAAAAGTGCTCCAATCTTGCAGCAATTGGAAAAAGAGGGAGAAAAGAAAAAAACTACTTTTAAATTCTGCACTAGCATCTTCCAAACCATACCAACCCTTGAAGACTTGATTATGAGGTACACCAAGTGAGCATATTGTAGAGAAAACTTGCTCAAGGCCCTAACATTTGACATTTGAATAAGTTACTGCCTTGTCTAATAGCTCTAGGCAGTTTATAAACGGTTTTACTTGAAATGGATAGCCATACAGATTGACACAGAATTCAATTAATTTTATGAGAATTCTTCTTTCCACTGAACACTTTATGGAGTTTAAATGCTATTTTTATTCATTTAATTTGTGGGCGCTCTTTCAATTCCTGGTTATCGTCCCATTCAATTCAGGGGGTGAAAAAACTGCCAACAAATTTTGATCAAAGGCCCCATCTTTCAGTCTTGAGGTTCTTTTATGTGCTGCAAATCTATGATGCGGGACCCATAGCTTTACTTTCCTTTCCTTTTGAATGAAGAATTTTTACGGTAGAAAAAAATCCATCGACCGTTGTCGGGATTGAGCCCGCGATTTTGGGTATACGAGGCGTATATGGTTACCGCTAGACCACCAGGACCGACAAAGAGTTTAAACGTGACTATAAATGCATCGGAGATGAAGTGCATGCTCAAATTTTGCTTTGCTTTGTTTTTTAAATTAAGTTAAACGTGACAAAATGCATTGAAAATGAAGATCAGTCTGGATGTCTCTTCTAAGGATACAGAAAAATTAATGGGAAACCGCTTAGTGACAATGTGAGAGATAGGATACTTCCAATACCTTCCAAAATAAAAACTTATCGGTAGCATACACAGGACATTAACTCGCTGTGACGGCCAACCGGACTAGTCAGGCACTAACAGAGTCTATCATGTTGTTTTATCTTGAGCCTTCGCCTTCTATTGGATGGGAAAGATCTGTTCCGTTGTGCTCGTGATGTTGAATTTTAAGCGCACATTAATGGTTACTAAAAGAGATCATGGTGTTGGGAGTATATCAGTATATCGTAGAAATCCCGGAAAAGAAAATACAATGCTTTGATCCCTCTGTGCATATTAGATTTGAAAGCAAAAATAGATCCAGTGGCGTGTTGGGACCGTAACCTACGCTAACACTGGACTTTTTATGCCTGCAATTTAATGTAAATTCGCAATAGAAGAGCGGGATTATTGCTAGTTATGGACTTTTTTTTTTTCTCCTTCTTCTATTTACAGTGCAAACGAAGTAGAGCTTCGTACTTAGATTACGAGAATAGGTTCATTAATTGTTTTTATTACGCATGATTCAGTCATTTCAAAGTAGTCACCTCTAACTGATGTGCACATACCGTGCGATCAGTGATGCTTGCCCACGCGGCGCAAAGTTTTTCCTATTAGCGACCGCCCCCCCCCACCCCCCGTTTGTGCGCCATGGTGGAAGTAACAAGCCTGCTTACTTGTGGACCTCGCTGACCAGCTGTTCTGGAGTGTTTTATTCTAAAGCGTACAGTTGATTCTGTTACTTAAACGAATACCATACTAAACCCTCCCCCCCATTTTTTCAGGTAATTGGTGGACAGGGAGTTTGATCGTGCTTTTCTCTCTCTTTTTGCGATAGGACTTTGCCAATGCTCACACTGTGGGTAATTCCATGAGAGCAATTCACATGTTCCACAAGACAAAGTTATTAGTAGAAATTTGTGGCCCCGTCGGTCCCCCAATTTAACAACCTGCGATAATATCTGGGTCAATTAAAAATACCGTATACCCGCAAACTATACAAGAACTCTAAAAGAAAGCATTCGTCAGGAAATTGTCCGAATTTCTCCAAAATGAACCACAGCTAGTGATTAACAATTTCCTAAAAATGTGTGGAGATTGAGGGCGGTCATTTTCAATATCTCGTGCCGTTGTACGAACGTTTAACAAAATAACGTAGATAATTTGTTATTGCGATCCCCACTGTCACTCGGTGCATAACACCTCATGCAAGCCTTGATTCAATTTGACACATCTCTAAGACAATAGGTTGAGATGGCGAAATGTATTTCCGAAGTAATGCAGTGTTGTCCCACGTTACCTTCCAACTTATTTCCCAATCGAAATGGGAAGAGGACAATGCCTTAGCTACAATAGATGCGTCGAAGTTTTCCCTGACTGCAGAGATGGCGTGTTTCTCTGCGACTTACTGAATTAGTAAAAGCGAGGGAGTTAACAAACGCACATTTATTTTAATGTTCTTTCGTTCAGACTTTTGACATGGGCTTCGGTGATATCCTGTTAGCCCCCAAGTATACGCCACTGAATAGATCATACGTAATGCTGCATTTGAAGACTGCATAAAAAATCTAACCAAATATTGTAATTTAAATAGGTTCACTGTTAAAAGTCTTCCTACGTAACAAAAAGGATTTTCTTGTTCCAGTATTCATCTTGTCAGACATTCAAAGAGGATTATGTGAATATTATGAATTTTTTCTGGAGCTGCAAGTAGAGGCACATATGTAAATTCGTTTTGCAGATAAAGTTGCGTTGATATTAACATGCCAGGAAAGATCTTAAATGGTAATATGAAGGCAAGGGCTTCTAAACAGGTTTCACACACACATTAAACGAAATTGCGATGCGTAAAACAGTTCGAGGCCCGCGCTACGAGACAAACTCCCATCTCTAGCCTACTATTATAGATATCTCGACTAAATCTGCATGAAAACTTGTTTAAAAAACGCAAAATGACATTTTGACGGTGTTTAGCTATGCTTAACTTTAATCCATACGGTCTTCTGCGTTGATTGTGATCGTGAACCATTATGCCCAAAAGTAGATGCTGAGTCAAATCAGTGGAAAAGGCTGAAAAGGCAAAGTTCGTTATGTCGGCTGGAAGGTATAGACCAACGTTTCGGGAAGAGGGCATTACCAAGAAATAAAATAATAAGGTAAACTACTGGGGAAATGGTACAACAATAACGGTCTATGATGCAGCGCTGTTGAAACATCTGAAAGAGAATTGGATGGAAAATGCAACATTGGCGCATAAAAATGCTATTTCACCAAGCAAACTAGCCGCCCTGCACATGGGACAATCCCAATTACACAAATGCACGAATCGGACTTACAGTCAACTCCTCTCTGTCCTATTCGCCGGACTTCAAAAGACTCGAAAGTGTATATACGGTATCATAGATCGTAATTGACATCTCAAGGAGAGCCTAAATATGCACTTAATTTGCGGGTTACTGTTGCGTTAAATGGTGACTCATGGCAATGCTGTGAAGTATGTGTTTGAAGCACTTAATTGGAGTATGTGCACAAGACCATTTGAGATTTAATGCCCACCCATATTTGATTCTAATTCCATATTGTGTTCCAAGTCGTATAGAAATCACCACGACGTTTTGTTCACCATTGGAATCCAAGCATTATTGCCATTTACGGATAACTTAACATACTTGCAAGATAAGTTGAGTTCTAAAATTGCAGTAACATTGATTCTATTTGTATCAGAAAGTATCACCAATTATTGTTGCTGAATGCTGCGAGTGAAATTAAACACCGTAACACTCAACAACCTTGACAAGTAAACTGCTAATGAAAACTTGTTTGTAATGATCAAAGACGATTTCATTGACCAGCACAATTTCAGACTTGTTAGAAGCTGAAGATCTCTGCACACAGACACCTTAAGAAGAAATTGAATTGCAGCTCATGACGCGCTAATAGATACCCATAATAAGGACGAGTGACTAGTAGATCGAAAGATATATTTCAGAACCACGTTTTAATGACTATTTGGATATTATTGTAGCGCAATTAAAAACAAATTTGAGGGTATGCATAATTTTAATCATTTATTCAAAATCATATCCACAAAATTTCTAAATTCTGCTTAGGACGAAGAGATTCATAATGCAGCAGTGGTTCTTCAAAATGAATATGAGAAAGACCAATCTAGTGAATTCTCAGATCAGGTAATAGGTTTCAGAAACTCCTATAAAAATAAACAGCGACTCATGCACGCATTTATCTGTTTCGTCGACCGAACGATATTTATCGAAGCTAAAACTTATAAAGAACTATCTACGGAATTCTATAACCCAAGACAGACATAGTGAATTCAGCCTCCTCAGTATCGAATGTGAAACGACTCATTTATGTGGGTGAAATCGCAATAATTTCGCATCACAGAAAGCACCGCATGATTCAGTTTCACTTGAGTTCAACGTGAGTACAGTAAAAATTTATAAGTATAACAAACAGCAGATAGAAATATAATTATGCTTATTTATACTGAATTTTAATCATAATATATTTAATTTTAATACAATGTATTAATATTAATTTTTTAAATATTCTTACAATCATGAATGAGTAGGGAACATGTAGCATTAAAGTTGTACTTCTACCTACCGTAATTATATTTGTGTTAGTTATTGATATGTTTTACATTTTTTGCATTTGGGCCCGTAACACATTCGTTACGCCCCGGAAGGAAACATTTAGTGTGGACGATTGAGGGTTTTTCGACATTATTGCTCATAATCCTAAGTAGTTTATAAACATTTCTGCGTAAAACTCACTGTACACACTTTATGTCGACTTGAATCTTGACGTTGAAAGAAAAAAATCAACTCGCAACCGTCATATTTAATGAATTGCGAAGATATCAAATAACACGATATATTCTAAACACAGAATAACATATATTAAATAGCTTGTTCTTTGACGTTCATTTCAAATAATTTGAATTTCATTACACAATAAAGAATTACAGACGACACTTCACCACTTAACTATGCGACAATCAGATGACTATATTGCAGAGGAACAAGTGTTATTTTCCGGACAACGTTTACATTAGGAAATAAGCCTTATTATACCTTACAACTATAAGCTTAATAGAAATCCTTTGAGAATATAACTACACTATTTTTTCCCCTCAAGATGTGAGTACGTATTTGTTGCTGTTTAGATAAGCGTCTGGTCCACTGTGGCGAAATGGTCTGGGCATGAATATTGTTAGACATGGAAAGAAATTCATCGTGTGCGTGCATATATATACCAGCACTTACACGTGCTTGTCAGCTAGCGCACCTAGGTTCGATTCCTATCGGAACATTTTTACTGCATAAGGTTTATTCTTCGCGTTCTTTTGCCCTGAAAAAGTGAATACCAACGTGAAATACACTAAGGATTCTTGGCTCATTATTTCTTTCTATCCATCGTCTTGAAAACCTTTGCAGTTTCTTCAGAAAATTTTCTAGTCTTTATAGAAATGATCGCACATAGATTCTCATCATCACAAACCATCTCATCTTTAGCTTTTCAGCTGGGGGTTCACGCACATGCATACAAAATATTTTCTACCATTTATCACCCCTGGCACAATTTAAAAGGAACTTGAAACAAAATGCAACTAGTGGACTCAATTTCAATGTTTGTACAATTAATTGTTCTCTCTTTTAAATGATAAATTTAAGATGACAGCCTATTGAAGTCCACCATTGTGTCGATTAAGTTCTTTTCTATGGACAGCATAGCCAACACATTTAATCTTCATCCTAACAGGGCACTATTGAAGAAAAGTTGCAACTTATTGCGATTAGAAAAGCATCTGTCTATCTCTGAAGTTGTCACTGATGTAATTGTGACCACTTTCATAAGGCTACCAGTTTCGTTTATTGTTGTTTGAAAATTAAGTTCAATCATGAACTGAAATTAAGACAATCTCGTAACACATCGCAAATCTTCTCTGTTACATAGAAATTCTGGCTCTGTTTTCAGTTTGTAGTTATTCAAGAACAACACAGTTCGTATAAGTATAAGGTAGTCTCCTTTCATGGGCTTCAAATGTTCTGCTACAAGCAAAATTTTGCTTAAAGGTGGCCTATGGACTGGAAGCGCTCTTTCACTTGAATGATAATTGTATCACAGACATTTTTGGGAGAAATTTTAGTAGAAGAGCCTGGGTAAATTTTAAGTTGTTTGCATTGCTGAAGCATTTTTCAAGTTCTTCCCATAACTTGTCAGTTTTCGTATCTCTAACTTTCTGTGTAACATTTTCATATATATTTTTAAGCATAAGTGGCTCTGCATTACATTTCTGCAGCAAGTTGCACAAAATTCTACATATTGCATCGTATTGTAAAATACTAAGAGTCAAAATTCAAAATTTGTCTTTTTAATGGGAGACACAACTCCTTGGTTTGAGCTATTGAGCTATTCACTCGAGATGTGTTCTTTGTCCTATAGGCATTCAGTTAAGCTATGTACATTTTCATGTATCACTTGAAAAACTGTAATTTTGAAATTTCACCCATGAAGAATCCTTCTGCCTACTATTTCATTTAGCACGACTGTTCTTTGGGAAGAATTGGGAAAAAAAAAAAAAAAAAAAAAAAACAGGAGGAGTTTAACCGAGGTCTAAGGAGAACATTCTAAAATATGAATTTTTGCGGTATATTTGTGAACGAATCAAATCAAAAATTGGTGTACAACAATGCACATATTGATCATATTGGAATTGTTCTTTAAAAAGATTTTTGAACTCTAGTGCATTAGCAAGATGGTCTTTAAGAGTAATATTCAGTGCAGCACTGAAACAAGCATCCGAAAAATCCTGTATATAATGAGTCATTGCTTAAGACATGTACTCACCGAGGAGTCAAACTTACTCCATCACACCTACGTGAACTAAATACAATAAACATCCTGAAAACCCGAAATCCTTAGTGTGGTTAAACCCTAGCTCGGGTAGGAACACAGCAACTCTATGCACGCTGAAGACTAGTCGATCCTAGTGGTGTAGTGGTAACCATGCTTGTCTCCTAAAGCCAAGATCGCAGGTTCGATCTCGGCCAGAGCAGATGTATTTTTTTCGGGCGTAAAAATCATGTCTGGCTTCCTTCGGAAGGAAAGTAAAGCCGTGGATCTGTGTCGTACAGGTAGAATTGTTTTATTACATTGTCAATTCATGGCCAGCAGGGGAGGAAGTCAAAGGATGATCTGTGAACGCTTTGTTCTTTCCTTTTCAAATGCAAGAGGTGGATTCAGAGACAACAACAGAGACAAATAGACAACAGAGGGAACGTTCATGATGAACTGGAACCAGATTTCGTTAGGTTGAGCACTTTCTGTGAGCACTTCAGACTGTTTTGGTCTATTTATAATTTATGAACACTCTTTAACATCTTTGGTCATTATAGTCCCATTTTATTTCGAATGTGAAACGGCCGATAAAGTTTGCTTAGATGCCTCTTCTTTCAGGCTTCTTTTTCGTGCCGCAAATCTACGACATGGTACCAACGACATTACCTCTCTTCCGAAAGAAACCATTCTTATGATTTTTACGCCCGAAATATTCCAACAACCCTGGCCGGTTTTGAACTCGCGACCTTGGGCATACGAGGCAAGTAAACTTTGGACTGTGAAAGAGGATTCAATTTAATGAACTTAATGATAATTGAGGAATTCACTTTCTGTTGTCATCTCTCATCTCTTATATTCGTGTCAATAGTCGAACCTCCACCACATCTATGGAACCTGATTACACAAAAGTATAGATGAAAACTCATAGCGATGCTGAGGACAACCAATGCATTAAAGCAAATCTACAGCAATCTAAAGGGTACTTTGGCTGCTAGAAACAGTGTACATTAACTTTTAAAAATATTTAATGATTAGAGGTTCAGTGCTTCATTGCTCTTTAAATACAACTACCACTGATAATTAAGAATATTCGAATACCTGAAGCATGCTGCTTCAACAAACAGTATTGTCTGTCTATGAGAAGAAGGTAAGTCACAGGAATGTGCAATGTAAACATTTTCTATCGTCGCCATGTTCACTACTTACTGTTGATAAAAAAACAGTATTGTCAAATTCTTTTTAAAACTGTTTATTATTTACATGTAAGTACATATAACACAAAAACAAATGTAATGATTTTGTGTAACAGTGTTCTTTGTTCTTTTTCTTCTTCTCTTACTGTTTTAGTTTACAGTTCCGTTATTACATTGTCCATTTTCATATCTACAAATTTTATGAAATGTAACGAAACACTCAATGTTCTTGTTGTTGTAGCTACAAAGGAACAAAAAATAAGCAACAAATAACAAAGAATATAGTCAAATAAGCAATACAAAGTAAAGTAACATATATCAGAACGTAAATAGAAACACTGCTGCTTTTAGCACAATTAACTCCGATTTCTTTGTGCACTATAATCATTTGACACGTTTCACAAAACATTAATACTGTGCGCAATTTCTTTTCAGTGCGATAAGATGAATTTTTGTTTGCACTACACCGAGAACACGCTGTACATGTTTTCCAGTCTGATTTTTTAAAATATATATTGCAACTCACTTTTTAATATTACAATATTAGAACTAGATTTTGCTTAATTTGAATTTTCGTACTCAATTAAAAACTGTTCAACATACTGCACCACTGCTATCCGTTGAGCCGCTAGGGAACAAACGAAATTTGGAAATTTCAAATATTATTGTTCAAAATATTTCTAGGAGACATCCCGCATCTGGAGGATTTCGGCCTGCGTTCTCTGCTAGGCTGATGAAGGAGCACCGCATTCCAAACGATAGAATATGGTATCTTGAAGTCAGCAATTATCGCAATTTGGCGCTCATTTGTAAGATATTCTTCACCATTTGGTACCACAAACTCCGTTGATAAGTGTTGAGTGCGGAATGCCGGATCTTGGAACTTTCCGCGCCATTTGCTTACTGGGTGTTGGAGAGCTACCTTAGGAGCTGGCAATTGAAATAATCAGGAAGTATACAAGTCTCTGGTCTTCGGTGGTTGGCCATGCAGGACGATAGAGCAGTAAGATACTCGCCTATGATTACAAATGCAGCGGGAAAGTCCGATCTGATTATAAGGTGGTCCTAGTACTTCAGCTCTCACTTGCCTTCTTCTAGCCGGTAGACTATACCAAACTTAGAAATGTAGGTTCCATTTGATACACCTTCTGTACAGCACCATTGCTAAAATTATACTTGCGGACAATCGACAGGATCTACGTAGTCATATGCCTATGGATGCAACAATTACTCATGGACATTGCTCCATATATTCACTTTGCATAGAAGTATCCTGGAATTGCACAATTCATTGCGTGGCGTCGTTCATCTCCGGGTAATCTCTGAAACAAATTATTTGCAAATGACAATTTGGATCTCATCGTTGATGAAGGCACTGTGCTTTTTTTAATTTGTTGATTTACGGATGCTCTTTAACATCTTAGGTCATCAGCATATCATTCAATTCAGGACGTGAAACGATCGATAAAATGTTCTCAGAGGTCATTTCTTTCAGGCTTGAGGTTCTTTATCGTGCCGTAAATGTACGACACGGGACTCACGGTTTTCCAATCTTTCAAAGGAAGCCATACTTAGAATTTTTACGCCCGAAAAATTTATCGATCTTGGCCGGGATTGAGCCCGCGATCTTGCCTTTAGATACAAGTATGATTACCACTACACCACCAGGACCGATAAGAGGCTATGTTGATAATCGAATGTATGTACAAATCATGTCAACTTTATAGGTGTTTCAATACACGATGATAAGCAATTCATTCACATTGTCAAGATCAAAATACTTTTACAATCACAGATCAATAACCGGCTGCCAACCTTGATCAAAACTTGTTGCTCAGTCAAAATTGTTTATTTTCCATTTACAAACAATCCAACAAGTTTTTAGTTTTTTACAACTGTAATTATTTTGAGATTTTTTTTTCATAGTGCAGATAGAATTGCAAAATATAGCTAAAACCCAGACAAATTCAAGGATAGTAAACAACTACAGCTTAAATCGTAATGCTGCGCATGTTTAGCAGATGGATGACTGGAATCATATAGAAGCATATTCTTATAAGATTTAATTCGCTCTGTTGAAAAGATGATGAAATGGAATTTGTGGGTATTTATGGACTTGGCTGAGAGATTTATTTATTTATTTCGATTATCTCTTTAATTGGAGAACACTCATTTCAATTCATAGATCTTCAGTTAGTTACAAAAATATTACTTCACTCAGCGCGTTATTTTTAAACTGCTCTTTTCCTGTTTGCACATTAAAATAATGAGCTGTTTCAAAAGTTGATTAATATTTGCACACTTTATATGAAAGATTGTAGTTAGCTTTGGAGCCAATTTTGTGCACATTAAAGATCATGTGAGGCATTCTTGGGTTTTAAATTACGAATCATTCTGTAATTTGAGTTTGGAAACTTTTCAAAGAGTTCATAGATCGCAGCCATTCTAATTTCGAATCTCCAGCTCCTGCAAAAATTACGGCAGTAACTGTATATGTGCGATAATATTTAACGGTAAACGCGGCAAACGTCATCTATTTTTGCAATACCTATGGAATAAACGCGGCCACAAGGCTGAAGGCTGTCCTGTACCACGAAGGCCGCCAAAGAAGGCGGGGCAACATGGTGAACAAGGTCGGCCACAAGAAGCAAAACAGAAAGTAAACGCTAGGAATGGCAACGAAAATGGCCAACGTTTTAAATGTATCTATTTTAAAGAAAGCTTTGTAATTTTATCTTTGTTTTGAATTATCATTGTAAGTTTGAATTTAAACTATTTCAAAATGTCGGAAAGATTAAACATTACTGCAGTTGATAGGTTAGAAGATGAAAGAGCCCAATTAAACGCTGGTTGCAACTTTCAAGCTTTGGAAAGTAGAACTATAAATGAGGAAACCAAGACAATTGATATATTAAATGAAATGAAACAACTGCATGAAGAGCGATTACGGCTCATTGATCAAGAAGCTGGAGGAGATAGTTCAGAGGTAACATTTTTGTAATTATTTACTATCCCATTGTGCAAGAATATCCTATAGGGAAATTTAGAGGCTGTCACATTTTCCCCTTGTATTAATAGACCTTCTTATGCACCATGCTACTTATAAGTATATACACACAATAGGATATACATATGCAATGTGAATAGCACACACTATATAAAACGGCTCACAGTTTAATCATATCGTGGTTCAGTAAAGAGAGCTGATAATTCAGACTGTGCCACTAACATGCAGTTAAGAAATATATGTCTCAGAATATTAATTTCACAGTGTGCTAGAATAATTTCAAGTACAAGCCAATCAGGAAGTATTTATTTATTAATAAACATCCAAATTAATCTTCAAGCTTGTATATTAGAAATTTTAGTAAATATTTTAATCAATCAAAGTAGAAGGCAATTAGGAAGTATTTGTTTATTAATAAAATTCCAATGAGCCTTAAGGCTTGTTTATATAGACATTCAAAAGATTGGTGAAACTGTTAATGCTATAATTGTAGTGAATAGCTACAGGTGCCCTTGATGACTGCTTATTGCAAGATGTTAGCTTTCTGGAATGTGTGTCAAAAGTTTTTAATTTCTTTCAAACCAAAAGGAAATTTAGAATATATTTTATTGACACAAAAATTTATTGACTTGTAGATACTCAAAGCACATTTCAAAATTATGTAAATACATGCTTAATGCACTTCTCCATAGGAATTCTTGATAATTGTCTGTTTTAGTACTTACCTATCTTGGAAAAAGTGTATTGGTGGTGTTATTGTTCTGGTATTCCATTCAGGATTTTAGGTGAATGGTCATTTCTCACCTCTCTTGATTATCTCCTTTCATGAACATAAACTCTGAGACTCCAGCAGTTTTACTCCTACAAAATTTTGTGCATTCTGGGAAAAGAAAAATACAAGGGGATCTGTTCTGAATTATTGATATAATATTGTGCATAAATTAATGAATAATTACGTTTGGTTAAGAGTTATGCTATAAAATATACACAAGAAAATAAACAGATTAGATATGAGGAATACATAGGAACTACTATGGCATATATAATAGATATTTTAGGAATCGCCGTACATTTTCTTTCTCTTAATTGTGCAGTTTTTTAATTTACCAAAAGCGCCACAGATGGCCAAGATCATTAAGACACAGACTCATGAGTGGGAGGTCTGGATTTTGATTCCTGCCAAGTCCTCCTCTGATTGAGGTTTTTTCCAGGTTTTCCAGTCATAAATGGCAAATGCATGGCAGATACCCTAAATTAGACCTGTAATGCTTCCTTCTTTAAAAAAAAGAACTCCTTTTCCAATTTATCAATTCATGTACCATCAGTGTGTACCTGTGGTGCCTCAGGAGTAAAAATTGCCATTATACAATATTTAAAAAAAAAAAAAAAATCTTGAAGCATATGTTGCCATTTTATAGTCCATTAAAAAGTAAACAAAATGCACTCATAACATAAAAATACAAAGACATAAATACATTTATGATCATTGAAATACTCAGTAACAGTTTAGCTCATGATGACATCTACTTAAGGGACTGAAAACTACTGAGAAGAATTTTGTTGTCATTCCTTTTGCAAAGCAACAAAGAAATCTGTACTTTTATAACTTAGAATGTTCTAACTCATCTGAAATCTGCTCAATCAAATTTATATTCACTTATAAATTTGAATAGTTTGGGATTTTCACAGTGAAATATAGTATTATATAACAAATTATTTATGAGGAAGTCACTCAAATCTCACTAGTTTTATTCCACTTACTTGGACATGTTTCAAAGGCAAAGTTCCTTCATTGTCAGCACGGTTCCACTGTCAGCTTTCCAGCACGGTATTAAGATGTTGCTCTTTGGATTTTATAAACTTTTAGATGAGGTTGCTGTTGTTTGGAAGATCAAAATTTAGTTAATTCCTTCATCTAAAAGTTTATAAAATCCAAAGAGCAACATCTTAATACCGTGCTGGAAAGCTGACAGTGGAACCCTGCTGACGATGAAGGAACTTTGCCTTTGAAACATGTCCAAGTAAGTGGAATAAAACTAGTGAAATGACTTCCTCATTAATAATTTGTTATATTATATTCACTTGTTTTCTAGGGTATTTGCAGACAGTTGTTTTTTCTTTCTTGAAGTGGCAGAAAATATGACCTGTGTGGGTCATTAACTTGTGGGAATATCTTGTTTTGAAGCAATTTTTGTAAAATGAGAACTTACCAAAATGTGTTAACATAAAAGTGTAACAGTGGGCAAGAGAAGATTTATTGAATATGAAAGCTAATAAACCACCCCACCTTCCCAAAAGTATGTGGGCTTTTAGAGCTGAAATCTGGCCAAGAAGGAAAAAATGGCTGTGGGGTGTGGTAAAGGTGGTGACATCATGGCTGTTACCAACAGCAAGGAATACAGTAGCAGCATTTAGGAGGAGTAAAGTGAATTAAGGCATATTTCTTAAACCAAACTGGAGCAAACATCAAACTGTCATAAGTAAATATTCATTATTACCGGGATCCTTATGAAACGTAATTCAAACCTAGGAGTTATATTTTAAGTTTCTGATCACAGGCATGTTATCAACAATCTTAAAATCTAATCCATAAGTTAGGTTTAAGTTAACATGTAGCATTAGTGAACTCAATATACTTTTATATGCTTATTTCTATAATTACATCACTGTTTTCCAATTGTATATAGTAAAATTATATAAAGGTTGGGAACTGAAAAATAAAGATGGTGGAACTGCCAAAGGTAATGCATAGATATGACCTCATGGGGAAAAATAGAAGATATAAATACCAACAACGGCAACTGTAGGTTATGGCACATTTTGCAGAAAATAAAGAAATTGGTACCAGCAGAGGACAAATAAATCACATTTAAGATTCAGTTTTATAAGCAATTTTTGCATTAAATATGTTATATCACATATGGTGATTTTTCCATCATCATCATCATCATCATCATCATCATCATCATCATCATCATCATCATTAACTCAAGGTCGCGTGTTCGAACCCGGCCAGGACCTATGGATTTTTTCGGGCGTAAAAATCTTAAGTATGGCTTCCTTCGTAAGGGAAGTAAAGCCGTGGGTCCCATGTCGTACATTTACGGCACGAAAAAGAACCTCAAGCCTAAAAAAAGCGGCCTCTGAGCAAAATTTGTAGGCAATTTCACGCCCTGAATTGAATGGGATGCTGATGACCTGAGATGTTAAAGAGCGTCCGTAAATAAAACAAATGAAATTGTTGTTGTTGTTGTTGTTGTTGTTATCGTCGTCGTCATGTGATTGTCACATAGCTTTGGTCTAAAGTAAGCTTTCTTATTAATTACTCCAATCTTTATGTTTTGTTACAGATGAAAGTGAAAGCTTTAAAGTCATGGATTGCAGACTTAGAGGAACAAAACACAATGCTGGTACAAATTTTGGGGAAACTAGAGCAAGAAGCAGCTGATCGAGTAACACTGCTAAAAGAAAAACTGCAATCTTCAGCATTAGCTGCCTCCAAGTTTATGGAATCTGAGCAAGTAAGTTCTTCTCAAGTAAATTAATTGATGGAGAATACTGCCAAAGTCCATTACCTCAGAAAAAAATTTAGCGAAAAAGATGCTTCCTTTCATTCTTTCTTTCCATTTTTCTGCCTTTTTTCCTTCCTTCTTACGAATTTAGTATGCACCTACAAAATTTAAAGCAGGTACATGTACTACTATGAGCACAAATTTTCTTCGGTGCTAATTTTATGGGAAAGTGGGGATGGGAGAGGGAAGTGTGATGCTTACACATTACTTTCTGCAGTACTGCTAACCAAAGAGAATGAAGCAAATAGGAAATATAATAAATCAAACTGAATTGGAACAATATTTGTATTGTACATATAAATGAAAGGAAGAAAAAATAAAAATATAAGCTAAATATAGAGTTTAATAATCTGCTTCCTTTTACTAATTCTGAATTCTAGATAAATCACTGTTGAGACTCATGTTTCGAGCAATGTTGTTGTGTTGCTGTTGTTGTTCGTGGTGGTGGTGGTGGCGGTGGTGAAGAAATTTATTGCTATGTTATGGAAAAATACAAATACAAACTACCAAGCCTCCACCTATCTGACCCAAGCCATTTTTGCTGTGGCCCCACACAGTTACAAAAAATGTAAATACAATAATTGGTTTTGTACTATCACCTTTATCTAAGTTCTGATATAATTAAACAAATACAATATTTCCACCTTGATTGCATCAGTCCACAGTCCTGGTTCAACAGCAGCAGCTTACTGGGATTCCAGGGAATTAGGCTCCAAATTAATCCATGGTCCTAAATAAAGGTTTTCAGTTACTCTACCTATACCATTATTTTGTTAGCTAACTACAGCCTCTACAAACCACAAAATTCCTTTATTTCGTAAATGCATACTATAATTCTATATTTATTCACCTTCTAAAAAACAATTTCCAATTCCATGCTCAATAATTTAATAAAATTTAATCCACTGCCAGCAATAATTACCTTTATCTAAATTCTAATATAATTAAAAAAGGTACAACCCTTTAAATTATTTGATTTACTTCCCTTCTTAGTAACAAATTCCATTTATTTTTTACTGTACTCAGGAACTCTCCTACATTCCTGCTATCTTTACTGAAGCTTTTCTTTAAGGCTATTTTTCTGTGTAATTTAAACCAATTCTTGTTTATAAACTCTTTCTTCGAGAGTCCCGTCCCTTTTCACTCAAATACTATAGCTCCACATGTTTCATTCCCCCACATATTGGATACTGATACTGAGGAAACTGTTTTCTTATTCCATTTAATCTCCACACATCTGCTCTTAACTGTGCAATGCCCTCTCATTGTTAATAATAGTAATGATGATGATAATGTGATCAGTCACATTTTCTATTACCTAATATTCCTCGTTAGCTCTACCACCTTCTTACTGTATCCTTCCCAACCTCCAGCAGTAACAGAAGAGAATGCTTCTGCAGAGAGGTAGCTCAGATTGCAGCTGTCTTGTCTCTAGTGATGTTTCAGTCTCAGAAAATACCATTTACTTTTGCTCATACTAGCTCAATTGCATTAAGATCACAATCATATGGGGGCAGACATATAATAGTATGGTCTGTTTTCTTAGCCATTATATCCACAACATAATTATTTTTTTTTTTTTTTGCAGGTCTACTAGCTTTTATTAAACTTTAGAGCTCATTTTTTCTCACATCAGCATTGCAAGTAGTATCCCTTTTCTGTATCATTGCTACATTAGTATGTTCTCTTGGAGGTGTTTTCTTGAGCTGCTGAGAGTGGTATAAGGCATTGCCCATCATAATATTATATATTGGTGTAAGATAAGGAGATGCTAAACCATTTCTCAAAATTATAAAATTTTATTTGTCCATGATAATCTCCTTACATAGATATGTTTTCAAATATCAATTGCACTTCATAAACAAATCCTTCTGTTGATCTGACACTGGCAATAATTAGTCATTAGGAAACACTTACCCAAGCAGTCACATCCAAGATTCCTTTCTGTTTTTGCTAGTATTTCCAAAATTTAAATTGCTCTAAATTCAGAATTCATTTAAATGACACTCCTTCCAGTCCTCTTTCCTTTTCACTTTGACAAAGAAGTAAAACTTGCAGTCATCATTGTCTGCTCACTCCAGTACCTGTTTGTTTTGCATCTTATTCCAGACAAAGCTCATGGACTTAAAACTTGCCAAAGGAAGTTGCACTCCATCTTCACTGTATTTTTTTTTGCATAGTTTGATGTCACTTTTGTGTGTGTGTGTGTGTGTGTGTGTGTGTGTTATGAGTGGCATTCAAAAAGTTTTACAAGTATCACCTGAAAGTCCAAGCTAAGGACTGAATTCGAAAACTTATCTTCACAATACTTCAAAGTGCTCTTCATCTCTCTCCACCACACCCTCAGGGGCCCAATTTATTGGGTACGGGGCGTAGCGACCCCGAGGCACCCGAGCTGCTCCCTCAGGTCCCCGCTTAGCGCGTTTGACTCCTTTTTATTTCGCCTCTTTTATTGTTTTATTTGTCCTACTTCCCTGTTCTTAGTCTGATGGGTGCCCCCGTGTTTGACGCGGTAAAAAGTGACTGGGTAACAGCGTAACTCCCAGCACTGGGTTATCATGTAGGACGGGAGCGTATCCCCTGGTAAAGGCCAGGCCCGGGGAAGGGCCATTGCATGAGCTGTAGACTTCCTGCAGGCGATTGGGTCCCTTCGTCAGCCCACAGGAAGGTGTGACCCTGAGGTTACTTTGTTCAGGCCAGAGCCAGTAACCTAAGCCGGGGTGGCGCCCAGGAAGCAGCCCGCCATCGGAGACGGTTGCAATGGTGGAGGAATAAATCGCTATGGTACTGGAAAATAATCCTTTACATTTTAAACGTAAAAGAGTTGATGCAAAAGAAGTAATCGAGAAGTCTTTCCCTCGTTACTTAGTCATTAGTCGTACTGAAGAGAATCAGTCGTTTACGACCGTAAATCCATTTAAAATTCAGAAGGGCATTGATGCCATAGCTGGACCCGTTAAGTCCTGTACCCGTCTACGCAACGGATCACTTTTGGTGGAGACACTTGGCCTGTCTCAAAGCAACTCGTTGATCAAGGCGACGCTACTCCACGGATATCCCGTCCGTGTCGAGAAACATAAGACCATGAATTCGTCGCGAGGAGTTGTCACCACAAATGTTCTAGACGGAATGTCGGACCCGGAAATCCAGAGCTGTCTGGAAGACCAAGGGGTCATCTCAGTATATCGTGTACAGGCAAGGAAAGAGGGGGAATTACAGCCGACCCGGACTCTTTTCCTCACATTCGACAGGGTCGAATTGCCGCAGAAGATAAAGGCGGGCTACGAGGTGATAGAAGTGCGCCCGTATATCCCTAGCCCGTTGCGATGTTTCCAGTGTGAACGTTTTGGACACACTCGCATATCATGTAAAACTGCCGTATCCATCTGTGCAACCTGCGGTCAAGCAAGTCACGAGGGAGCATGCCCATCCGCTCCTGTCTGCGTCAACTGCCGCGGTGAACATCCAGCCTCGTCCCGCGATTGCCCTCGTTTTCGAGAGGAGCGCTGTATCCAGGAGATCCGGGTAAAGGAAAAACTCTCCTTTACTGAAGCCCGGAAGCGATTCCAGTCTCGCCAACCTGTCGTGCCTAAGACCGGCACCTACAGCGCAGCAGCTTCTTTTGCGCCCAAGAAGTGCGATAGCAGTACGCAGACCTGCGATCTTGTGTTTACACGGGTCCAACCTACGCCTAGTTCTCCAAAGCGCTCTACCGTGAAGCCCAAAGCTGTTGTTTTTAATGCCCCTGATATTAAGTTCAGGACGAGTTTTACACGAACGGATTTTTTAAAGTCATCAACTCAGGTAGAGCAGAAAAAGAGCCCTTCTCCTCCTCGGAGGTCACGCTCCCATGATGGGAGCAAACCCGCTAGGCGGTCGCCGTCGCCGCCTATATCTACATCCAACCGATTCCAGGCGTTGGAATCGGTGGATGCTTCTCAGCGGGAGAGCCCTCCCTCTGAGGATGTGATGGAGCAGGATGTGCCTGTTCCTTCAAAACCACCGAGTCCCACGCGATTGAAAAAAGGACGTTTGTTTCGCCCTGCACCGTCCAAAAAGTAAGGTGGTAAATTTTTAGCTTCTTTTATCTAATTTTAACAATGGCTATCCTTTCGTGGAATGTGCGTGGTCTCCGTAGTCGCAGACCTGACCTCGAATTAATTTTACGTTCTACTGACCCTTTGCTCGTGTGTCTCCAAGAGACTAAGCTTCGCTCAAGTGATTCTTTTAACTTACGCGGTTACTCTTCGGTGAGATTTGATCTCCCTCCTGAAGATGGCACTCCCGCTCACGGCGGAGTTTTACTTTTAATTTGCAATAACGTGTACAGCACCTCACTACAGCTCCAGACTCCTTTACAAGCTGCTGCAGCTACAGTTCACTTTTCTGGCCTTAGTTTTTCTGTCTGCACTGTTTATTTACCTCCGTCCGACACCATCACCACAGTTGACCTGGATGATCTTTTGTCTCGGCTACCATCCCCTGTTCTCCTTTTGGGGGATTTCAATGCACACCATCCCCTATGGGGTTCCACCACGGAGTGTGCAAGAGGTAACCTCTTAGCTGACTTTTTGCTAAATCACAATCTTATACTTCTCAACACTGGTCAACCTATTTTTCTCTCTGACAGCACTCATAGCTTTTCGCACTTGGACTTATCCATTTGTTCTGCCTCACTTGCTGTACATTTCACCTGGAACGTCATCTCTGATGTATATTCCAGTGTCCACTTTCCGTGTCAGATCCATGTACTCTCTCCGAACGCACATTCACAGCGCACGCCAAATTGGCTCATTGATAAGGCGAATTGGACTCTCTATCGATCTTTGGCCGAATTTTCAGGGTGTGAATTTCCATCTATCGACATCGCGATCGAGCACCTCCGTACGGTCATCATGGCGGCCGCAGATAAGGCTATTCCCCGGTCGTCTTGTCACCCCAGACGCTTGCCGGTTCCCTGGTGGACTGATGAATGCCGGGATGCATTGCGTGCACGCAGAGGTGCTCTCCGAGCTTTTCGTCGCCACCCTACATCAGCAAATATGATTTGCTACAAACAACTCCGCGCCAAATGCCGCCGAGTCATAAAGGATAGCAAGAAGGCTTCTTGGATTTCTTTTACCTCTTCTTTTAACCGCACAACGCCTTCATCCGTAGTTTGGGAACGGCTACGCCGCGTTGCTGGCAAACCAAGGTTTACACCTATACCCGGTCTTAGGGTTTTAAATCGAGTGCTCACTACTCCGATTAACGTCGCCAATGTTTTAGGGCGAACCTTCGCTGATGTTTCTAGTTCCGCCAATTACCCGACTACATTTCGCGCATTAAGGGAGCAGGTTGAGAGGAAAGGTTTCTCATTTGCCTCCGACCATCAGGAGAGCTACAACGTTCCTTTTACCGCCAGGGAACTGGAGCATGCCCTTTCCACCTCTCGACACTGCGCACCGGGGCCGGATAACATTCATGTTGCTATGTTGCAGCATTTATCAGCAGAAGGCAAAGCTTTTTTATTACGAACTTTTAATTTTATTTGGTGTCATGGCACATTTCCCAACGCTTGGCGATTGGCCACCGTCATTCCGATACCTAAGCCTGGAGAGGACCCACATCTTCCTTCCAGTTACCGTCCGATTTCCCTCACCAGCTGCGTTTGCAAGGTGTTGGAACGAATGATTAACGGACGGCTCATGTGGTGGTTGGAGTCGAGGCAATTATTAACGAACGCCCAGTGTGGTTTCCGGCGTCATCGTTCCTCAGTCGACCACCTGGTGTCTTTAACTACCCAAGTAATGGACGGTTTTGTGCGCAAGTGCCAAACGGTTGCTGTGTTTTTCGATTTAGAGAAAGCGTACGATACTTGCTGGAGAGGCGGTATCCTCCGAACGCTTCACGATTGGAACATACGTGGGCGTATGTCTGTTTTTATCCAGGAATTTATGAAAGACCGGGTTTTTAATATTCGCGTGGGATCAGTTTTATCATCTAATTTTATTCAAGAGAACGGCGTACCTCAGGGCTCGGTACTTAGTTGCACACTGTTTGCCATTGCGATTAACTCTATCACCGAGTGTTTGCCGCCAGGAATACAATCGTCGTTATTTGTGGACGATTTTGCCATCTATCTTTCCTCTCGGAGAACCTGTCTCTTGGAACGCCGCCTCCAATGCTGTCTCGACCGCCTTCACGCTTGGAGTGTTTCTCACGGGTTCCGTTTCTCCGCAGAGAAGACCGTCTGCATGAACTTCTGGCGCCACAAGGAGTACCTTCCACCTTCGCTCCATCTTGGCCCAGACGCACTCTCTTTCGCGGACGAAGTTAGGTTCCTTGGCTTGGTGTTCGATAGGAAATTATGCTGGTCATCGCATATAGCGCAACTCAGAGGCAAGTGTGAACGTTCTCTTTGCATTTTACGTGTTTAAAGTGGCACATCTTGGGGAGCTGACCGGACTGTTCTTTTACGTTTTTATCGCTCTCTTATCCGGTCCAAATTGGATTATGGCAGTGTCGTTTATGGCTCTGCGCGGCCTTCTGTTCTGCGCCGCCTGAACCCGATTCATCACCGGGGTATCCGTGTTGCCATTGGGGCATTCCCCACCAGTCCTGTGTTGAGTTTATGTGCGGAGTCTGGAGAACCTCCGTTGTTTTATCGTAGGGATGTTTTACTAGCTGCGTACGGTTGTCGCTTAGCTGCGCAACCTCGTCATCCCACGAATGGGCCGTTTTTTAATGTGTCTTTTGATCGTTTTTATGCTGCTCGATCTTTTACTCCTAAGCCCGCTGGCTTTCGCTTTCGGGAGATTTTACGAACGTTGGACATGGAGTTACCTGCTTTTTTCTTAGCCGGGGATACTTCTTCTCCCCCCTGGATTTTAGCAGAGGCCCCCGTTCATCTTGGGCTTGCGTCATGTCCGAAATCTTCGACCGCAGCACATATTATTCGTTGTTCTTTTAGCGAGATCAAATCCTCTTTTAATGGCTGGAATTTTATCTATACGGACGGCTCTAAATGTGACACAGGTGTAGGATGTGCTTTTGTTTTAAATGGGGCAAGTTTTACGTACGGTCTTAACGTTGCAACATCTATTTTTATGGCGGAACTTTATGCTATCTATCGGGCGGTTTTATTTATTTCTGAACAGGGGCTAGGGAACAGTGTTGTATGTTCCGACTCTTTGAGTGCAATTTTATGTTTTAGAAATCTGTATAACCTCCACCCACTTGTACAGATGGTCCAGAATGCAGTTTTAACCCTTTACGACGCTGGCGTCAGGGTAACACTGCTATGGGTGCCTGGGCACGTCGGAGTCGCAGGTAATGAGGCCGCAGATGTTGCAGCAAAATCCGCTCTTTTAGACCCTGCTGAGTACGATCAGCGTTTTTATTTCGGGGATTTTATACATTCATTACGTAGAGCCATTTTTTCGCGCTGGCGCGAGGAGTGGGAATTACTCCCAAATAATAAGCTCCATGAATGTAAATCCGCCCCTTTTAACTGGTCGACTTCTTCTCGCGCTGTTCGTCGCGAAGAAGTAATTTTAGCTCGTCTTGGAATTGGGCATTGTCGTTTTAGTCATTCTCACCTTTTTAATGGTCAACCCGCTCCAGCTTGCCCCCACTGTGACCACCCCTTTACAGTGCGTCACATTTTAATTGAATGCCATCATCTGGCAGCTTTTAGAAATAGCCTAGGTTTGCCCTCCTCTATTGAGGAGTTACTTGCAGATGATGTGGTTGCTGTTGAGCGTGTGCTCCGTTTTATCCGTATTTGTGGTTTTTGGAGCAAGGTGTGAGATTTTATCTTTTACCATTGACGGCATTTTTTGACTCTTTTAAGACTGTTGTTTTTTCTTCTTTTGCTGAATCGTGTTAACTAGCCTTTAATTGTTGTTTTGCACATTACCCTTGTTATTTGTTTTGGGGTTTTATTGTTACCATTTTAATCTTTTATAAGACTGGTTTGTTTTCAGCTTTTGCTGATTATTTTTGCTACCGGTCTTTGTTTATTGACCTGTGTTTGCTTTGGGATTTTATTGGCACGATTTTAGTCCATTACAGGACTGTTGTGTTTTTCTGCACTTGCGGCTGTGTTTTAGTAACACTGTAATGTTTGTGGCGCCTTATACCCTTGTTATTTGTTTTTGGGTATAATTTTTATCGCACAAGTACTAATGTCCGTTCATTATGCGCAGGATTTGCGTTCTTTGTTTATTTATTTTTATTTCTGACATAGTACTTGATGTGTTTGGGCGCTAATGACCACAGCAGTTTTGCGCCCTTAAGCAATAATCAATCAAATCTCTCCACCACAGCTATAGACAGTGCAACACTGATGCTTTCCACACAACTATTTTCTGCTGTGCATCACTGTGCAACAGTTAAGCAATTAAAAGTCTCCCCAGCTTAACTAGGCAACCCTCATATTCAAGAATTTCCAAAATGTCTTCGTTAAAATTCCCCTCCTCACAAGGCAAAAAGTTGCATGGATGGGCCTAGAAAATCCTGTTGCTACAATTCTTCAGACTACAGTGTCAGTTATAGATATTAGAGATACAGATTGGACCTTACATTTCAAACTGAATAGTTGATGGTGATTTTGAAGTTGAAGGCTGATGATCTATATGTGCCATTCAGAGGCCAAACCAACTAACTCCAATGCAACAGAAACTGAGAAAAGTGAGTTTAAAGTTAAATGCATATCGAGAATTAAACTATAATCATAATTCAAATTTCCATTAATGGCAATATTACTATAATAATTATAATATTATGTGATGTTCAAATTTGATGAAAACACAACACAGATAATCACTGAAACAGAGACGAATGCCACCTTTGCATTTTTTAAGGAGTTGTGAACTCCTGAAAAAGTTCAGTTATTATTTCCCTTAAATCCCAATGTGGCTAATCATCAGAATAAATAATATAATTATCTGCATTTGACTGTTGTGTTCCTCACAAGTGGTCACTAGCTTTCTGTAGTAGTCATGGGTTCACAGGGGGAATATACTTTTGGAGAAACATGAGATCTGCCCTCTTTTCCATGGTGATTGGACAAAAACTTTAGTATAGGGCAAACTGGTTTATATTGGCAAATTCAGGTTGGCAACCTGCTCTAGACCTCTTCACATTCACCCTAAGGAATGAAAAATCTTCAGAAAAAGTGGTTTTGTACTGTAAGTGTAAGGTAGTAACCTCTCCAGTCCAATCCATCCCTCAAGCCTGAAAGAGAGGCCTCTGAACAAAACTGTTTCACGCCCTGAGTTGAATGGTATGCTGATGACCTGAGGTGTTAAAGAGCGTCCATAAATAAATAAAAAAAAAAATCCAATACATCGTATGTGAAGCCAATTTCCTGGTAAGCCATCTTTTTTGCAATTTGTTATTGCATCTTCAAAAGTCTTTGTAGATAAAAATTATTATGGTTCATTTCAACTACACAAAGGGGTTCTTTGTTTTACACTGATGAATTACATTGTACCAGTCTTCTGGTAGGAAAATGTTTTGTGCCATTCTCTTCTTAATTCAATTACCCCAAAGTCGGAATCAAAAAATTAAATCAATATCTGCTTTGATTGCAGAACTTTGTAGAAGCATCATCACTGTTAACAGTTTTTATGTTTCGATTCTGACCAGTGCATGAATCTGAGTGAGTAACAATATGCTTGTGGTGTTTTGCTTGTTTGTAATATTCTGTTTCAGGATGTAGTTACTTCTTGTGACCCCCAAGAACCTTCTTTTTTTAGCCACATGTACATAAAGACTTTGATTTTATTGAAATCATGGCAAACCAGTGTTGCACACATACAAGTTACATTTGTAATAGACGGTGGATTTTGCTATCAAATTTCAGGGCATCTCTTGCACTTTGGGTTTTTCTCAGATGCAGTTCTTTTCTTTACTTTCTTTAGTAGTTTGGGCATTTAAAATTTTCATTTATATATCGTCACAAATTTGGCACGTGTCATTTAATTGAGTTTTAAAATAAAGGTTAAATTTACTACAAAATAAATGGTAATACTTATTCTCCTTAACTAATAATTTATTTTTAACCCTTGCACTGTTCCACATATAAGTCATACATTTTCTTAATGGTTAAATCAGAACTCAGATATTTAAGATTGGGATTATGACTCCTGATATAATGGCTGTAGTAAGCAGGAAATGAAACTATGCATTTTTCAAATCAGAAGTTTCAGTTTTATTTGGTGTAGATGCACAGGGTCACCTGTCCATCTACAACACATTAACTTTGCCCTTTGAACAAACATGTATTCTGCCATCTCTGATTTGTAATGTATCTCTGAAATATTTCTTGCAAACTCTTAACATTTTCTTGATTTGGTATTGTCAATGGATCCATGTTTCTTAATGTAAAAGACTGTACACAGCTTCTTATGAATAAATTACGCTTAATCTGATTACACAGGTCATAGAAAGATTTAAAAAGAAGCTGCCTTTATTCATGAGATTTTTTTCATTGCATTTCATGCAACAGCCCCAATCTTTGTTGCAAAATATTGTTTCTTTGATTACTTTCCCACTTCTATTGGTATACTGATTGCCTGGCAGTCTTTTTGTAGTCTCTCTTTTTCTAACTCATCTCTCTGGATTGCGGAAAAATTTGCAACTTCTTACTGAAACTGAAAGCTCTTTCTCAAGTGATACACTGGGAACAAATTTGTTTTTTCCTGAGAGAATGAATAAAGCAATTTCACCTGAAAGCTTGTTGCTGTATTGACATGCTTCTTAGGAGGTGAATAAAAGCTTAAACACAAAGTTGAGCCCTCAAATAAATTTCTACTATGTGGTGGAAACTATAGCATTTCATTACCTGTGTGTGGAATGAAGTCTAGACCATTATTACTGTCATGTTGTTGTTAATTTTATGTCATGATAAATGGAAAGAAGCAATGCCAAGAAAATTCAAATTTGACCTTTGAAACCTATAACAAAACTTTCAGTTTCCATGGAAAGTGTTGTCATCTAATGGTGCAAAAATGAATAAATGGAATTAAGCATTTTGGCTAATGAGAATGTATATCCTAAACTTAGGTATTAATTTTTTACACTACTTACATAAAAGTAAGATGCGTTTTGGGAGAATCTCTTACTTTTATGTAATTGGAGTTTAGTGTAAAAAATGAATACCTAAGTATTGTCAACAGCTTCGTAAGTACAATATTTATATACAAGAAAATATATGTGTTTGTGAGGTTTTTGTAATCAAAAGAAGAAAAATTATAAAAAATGGAGTTAGTTTGTTCTCAGAGTGGCACATATATTAATTAAAGTACATATGGAAAATGAAAGATATTTCCATTTTGTTTTTCCAAATAACAGGATTTAAATTTTTAAATATCACTAAAATGCTGAATCAATAACATGTTTGTAAAATATTATTTTACATTTTTTAGGACAGGGAGAAATTAATTGAAGACCTATCCAAACAAAATGAACTGAAGGAAAAAACAATTATTTCATTTTTTAATAAACTTCAACAGCTACAAGAACATATAGTTTCAAAATATAAACAGGTAAGGACCATTTTCTTGTCCTAACTTGCAAACCCATTATCTAGGTATTCCTTCAGATTGCCTGATAGACTGAAAACACTTGCATGTTTTGTGTATATTTTATTAAGGCCTGTTCATGGTAATTATGTTTTTGAATGGAAGGGGTACTTGCTGGAAAGTGATTTCCGGACATTGTGTTAATAATAATGCATTATATTTACATTCAGAAAAATTTGAATAAATTCCAAAGATAGAAAACCCTAAACTAGGACTGATGTTACTTGTTAGTGTATGAGAAACAAAGTTTAAACTTTTAATATGCAGTAAAAACATGGAACCTCTACTGGATATTTGAAAATGCTTTTTTAAAATACTTAGATGTTTATAAATGATTGACACATACATCTCATATTTTTAAAAGCATATAAGGTATTATCTTTCAAAAAATATTATCAACTGTAAGCATGATTTACAATGTGGATTGTGTGTCATGAAAAATGGGCAATATTTCCAGCACTACTGTAAGAAAGGTGAGTACCAAATTCAGTTATTTAGTATGTAATGCCTAAGTTTTAAAATGGAAAAGGGAGAAGAATGAAAAAGAAATGCCACAAGTATATTCAAGATAATTTGGCACCTGAGCTATGTATCAGGACTTTTAAAACTGCTTTGACTATATTAGGTATGTAGATTTATTAATGACTGCTTTCAGAATGAAATGCCATGGTAAATGCTAAGCTTACATTTTTGATGAGCTGACATTTTTTATACTGAGCTTAAATGTTCTGTTTTATTTATAATGTTAACAAGGCAACTGTATAATATTATTGTCACTGTAAGAAAATTCATGAATTGTTTAATGTTCAAAAACTCGAAAATGAATTTATAAACATAGGCCTAAATAATTATGTATGTAGAATTTTATAAAAATTATAGCAGTATTAAAGAAGAAGATTTACTTTGAACTTGATGCAGATTAAAATATTTAATTAGTTTTTTTAAGTGCATACACTTGATTTTACAAAAGATACAATGGGAAATACTAAAGCTAGGATTAAATTAATGAATAAGCTAAGTCAAGGTTTATATTATAATACTGGGGTGAGGCAAGGAGACAGGCTATCGGCAAGATTTTTTAATTTAACCTTACACAGAGTAATAGATGAAATAAATTCCAAAGGAACTACATTCCTAAGAATAGTCAAATATGTGCCAGTGCAGATGATATAGTCGTAAAGCAAGAGAAAAACAAGTCAGTGGAATTCTATAAAGAATTTGAAAGAAGGTCCAAAGAAGTAGAATAAGGAGTAAATGGAAGAAAAAAAAAAAACTAAATATATGAAGAAGACAGCAGATAAAAATAAATGGAAAATATCAAATCTGGTAATTAAAGAAAAAACATTTGGGGGGATATCATAATTTAAATATTAGGAGCACTTGTAAATAACAATAATAATTTAAATGAGTGTATAAAATAAAGAATTCAAACTGGGAATGCAGAATATTACATTAATCTACAATATGAGGAAATACTATGAAGATTTGAAAGGAAAATATTGAGATGAATTTATGGGCTAGTAAAAGATAAAGGACAATGGAGAGTAAGGTACAATCATGAATTAGAAGAATTAATAGACAAACAAGAAATTGTGAGGTTCATAAAGGCAGGACATATAGAGAGAATGACTGAAGATAGAATTCAAATAAGAATACTAAAAGGAAGATTGTATCTAGAAGGAAAAAAGGAAGGCCAAAAACAAGATAGTTAGATGATGTAATAGATCTGAGGAAGATCGAAATGAGAGGATGGAAAAGTAAAATGCAATATATACAATTGTGGAGGAAGCCAAAGCTCACATAGGGCTCTAGAGCCAGAAGAGAAGAACTTCATTTTACAAACCTATTAACACATTAACAGCTTTTACACTACAACTTTTTGCACTAATGTAATACTACACACCATCATTGCATTTAACATTTTATTGAGTTTGGATATTTGAAAATCCAAGTTTAAACTATTGTCATGAAACTACCCCAGCCTTTTGATCAGCCCATGTTGGCAACATCAGTAATGAACTCGTACTGTAATTCTCTATATATAGCCATATCATGTTCATTATCATAATAATGTACTAAGTGTCAAAATTGACCTCCTCTGGTGAACTTAGCAGCTCACATCAGACACTTCTTTCTTTCTTCCTTCCTTTCTTTCTTTCTTTCTTTCTATCTTTCTTTCTTTCTTTCTTCCTTTCTCTCTCTCTTTCTTTCCCCCCGCTCTCCCTCCCTCCATCCTGCTCTCCCACTCTTCCTTAATTCCTCTTTCTCCTGTTCCTCCTTCCCCTCTAAAACAGCAAAACTGTTACACTGCATTTCTTATTGGTCACCAGTTAGCTTACATACAATTTTTTCATAACAGTCAAGCATGTTGAGTTACAGATGTTCTTTTCTTAGGTGGCAAGGACACCTCTGAGGTTGGAGTTGCGTGTTTTCTTCTATATTTTAACCCATTACTCTATTACTAGACTTGAAGCTAAGATATGATGTAATTCATTCATGAGTTTTGTTTCCTGTGTATACATGATTATTTGGTCTTGTTTTTTAACATGCATACTACAGTAATTTTCATGATATGGTCTATGAGCAAAATTATCTTACTGGATGTGTATGCTCTGGTTAGAGTGAAAGTTGGTGTTCTCAGCTAGTCCCCTCGGGGGCCCACTGATTAGGTGAGGGGCATAGCAACCTTGAGGCACCCGAGCTGCTCCTTAGTATGTTTCATCATTTTAATTTGCCTGCTTTTTAATTTTTATTGTTCTTAGCTCCCTTTTCTTAGTCTGATGGATGCCTCTCTGTTTGATGCGGTAAAAGGTACTGGGTAATGGCGTAATCCCCATCACTGGTTTATCATGTAGAAAGGAGTGTATCCCTTGGTAAAGGCCCAGCCTGTGGAGGAGCCATTACATGAGCTATTACCTTCCCGAAGGCGATTCGATCCCTCTATACTCTGGTAGGTGTGACTCTGAGGTGACTTTTGTTCAGGCCAGAACAACTCACCTAAGCCGTGGTGGCACCCAGGAAGCAGCCTGCCATCGGAGATAGTTGCAGTGATGGAGGAAGACGTGCTATGGTGAACAATAATCCTTACCAACAAATAAAAAGAAAAGGAGTAGGCATAAAAGAAGTAACCCAAATGCCTTTTCCTTGTTACTTAGTTATTAGTCAAACTGAAGGTCAGTCATTTAAGCATATCAACCCTTTCATCATTCAGAAGGCCATAGATAACATTTCTGGCCCCATGAAATCCTGTATGTGACTTAGAAACGGATCTCTGTTAGTGGAGAGGCTTGGAGTATAACAAAGCAACACATTGCTCAAAGTGACAATATCCCACTGATACCCGATCCGTGTTCTCGCGTAGTTATTAACACATACTCGAAGGCATGTCCGATACTGAAATTCATAGTTTTCTGGAGGAGCAAAGTTACACACGTTTATTATGTTCAGATGAGGCAAGATGGTGAACTGCAGCCGACCCGTATTCTCTTCCTTACATTTAATAGGGTTGACCTACCGCAGAAAATAAAAACTGGATACGAAGTTATAGAGGTGCGCCCGTATATTCTCAGCCCCATGCGATGTTTTCAGTGCCAACGTTTCGGCACACTCTCATATCATATAAGAATGCTACATTCGTATGTGCGACCTGCATTAAAGAAAGCCATGAAGGAGCATGTCCATCCGCTCCTGTCTGCGCGAACTGCCGCGTGATCTATCATCGTCCCGCGATTGTCTTCGCTATCGCAAAGTATCCAGGAGCTCCGGGTGAAGGAAAAGTTTTCCTTTTCTGAGTCCCGGAAACGCTTTCAAGCTCGCCAACCTGTGGCACCTAAGATCAGCACATATAGCTCTGTAGCCTCAACTGCGATACAGAAGCGTGATAGCAGCACTCAGACCTGTGACTTAATTTTCAAAGTCCCGCCAATCGCTCTTCCGAGAGGTCCAAACCGCTAGTTTTCGATACTCCGGAAATGTAATACAAGGCGACCTACACAAAGACCACTTTTTGAAAACGTTCACTAAGGTTGAAATGAAGACTTCGAGCCATTCTCCTCCTCGGAGGTCAAACTCCTTTGATGGTTCGAGTAGCACACCCGCTAGGCGGTCGTCATCACCACCTTTTTCACCTTCAACCGATTCCAGCACATTTCTCAGCGGAAGAGCCCTTCCTCTGAGGATGTGATTGAGCAGGACGTGCCTGCGCCTGCTAAAGCATCCAGTCCCACGCGTCTTAAAGAAGGGACGACTGATTCGTCCGACACCGACGAAAAAGTAAGACTCGATAAGCTTATTCTCATATGCATTTTCTAAACCCAAGATCGCGGGTTCTAATCCGGCCAGGATCGATGGATTTTTTCGGGCGTAAAATTCCCAAATATGGCTTCCTTCGGAAGGGAAGTAAAGCCGTGGTTCCCATGTTGTAGATTTACGGAACAATAAAGAACCTCAAGCCTGAAAGAAGAGACCTCTGAGCAAAATTTGTCGGCCGTTTCACGCCCTGAATTGAATGGAACGCTGATGACCTGAGATGTTAAAGAGCGTCCGTAAATACACCAATTAAAAAATCCATATACATTCACAATGACTCTTCTATTGTGGAATGTACGTGCAATTCGTATTCGAAAACCTGACTGAATTGGAGTTGCTACGGTCAGCTGACACTCCGCTAGCTTCCAGGAGACAAAGCTTCGACGACTGGACTCATTGGTCATCCGCGATTACTCTTCGGTGAGATTCGAACTTCCACCTGAAGATAGCACTCCCCTACTTATAGATGACGAATACAGTTCTCCACTGAGTCAACATTCTCCTATACAGGATACAGCAGCTACCGTTTACTGTTTCGGCCTCAGTTTTACTGTCTAATATTTACATATCTCCATCTACTATTATTGCAGCGGATGATCTAGATGATCTTTCCCAGCTACTGTTGGGAGACTTCAATGCATACCATCCCGTATGGAGAATCTTCCACGGAATGTGCGAAGGCAACACGGTAGCGGACTTTTCAGATGTGCACAGTCTTACTTTACTTAATACAGATCAGTCCATTTTTCTTTCCAATAGTACAGTTTCTCATATTTGGAACTGTCTTTCTGTTTCGTCTCTCATTCTGTACACCTTACCTGGAACTCCTCTCTGATTTACACTCCAGTGATCATTTTCCGTGCCAAATTCATATCCTGTCTTCCCACGTGCATTCTCAGCATGCGCCGAACTGTCTTATCCGCAAAGCGAATTGGGATCTCTTCAGTTATCTGCCGCATTTTCAAGGTACGCTTTTATATCTATTAGTACCATTCGATACCTTACTCGTTACTGCCGCAGATCAGGCTATTCCCTAGTCGTCATCCCACCCTAGACGATTTCCGGTTCCTTGGTGGACCGATGAATGCCGGGACTCGTTGCGTGCTCGCCGAGGTGCTTTGAGAATTTTTCGTCGTCACCATAGGGTGACAAATATGATTATAAACAATGCCATCGAATACTAAAGGATACCAACACGGCATTTTGGATTGTCTTCGATTTTTCTTTCAACCGCTCAACGCCTTCATCTGTTGTCTGAGATAAATCACGCCGCGTTGCAGGTAAGCCTGAGTTTTCGCTCATACTCGGTCTCAAGGTACGACACCGTGTACTTACTACTCCTACGGACATTGCCCATACATTAGAACGCACTTTCTTATTTCGAGCTTCGGTAATTATCCTCCTGCGTTTCGCACGATTAGGGTGCAAGAGAATCGAAAGGATTATCCTTTGCCTTCGACAATCAAGAGTGAGTGCTATGTCCCATTTTAAGGCAGGAAATTGGAACATGCGCTTTCTATCTCTCGGCATTGCGCTCCGGGGTCAGATGGTATCCGTGTTGTTAGTTACAACATCTATCAGTGGAAGATAAGGCTTTTCTACTCCAGATTTTTGATCGCATCTAGTGTGATGGCACATTTCATGCGTTTGGCGAGTGGCTACCTCATGCCAATACCAAAACCTGGAAAGGACCCCCACCTTCTTTCCAGCTACCGTCCGAGTTCTCTCAAAGTTGCGTATGCAAGGTGAAGGAACATATGATCAACGGGCGGCTAATGTGGTGGTTAGAATTGCAGCACCTTTTGACGAAGGTCCAATGCGGTTTTCGTCGTCATCGCTCTTTTGTCAACCATCTGGTCTCTTTTTCCACCCATATTATGAACGGTTTTGTACGAAAGTGCCAGACAATCGCTGTCTTTTTTGATCTGGAGAAAGCCTATGATACCTGCTGAGAACCGGTATCCTCCATACGCTTCATGATTGGCATATACGGGTCCTATGTAATTTTTTATCCAGGAGTTCATGAAAGACTGGGTTTTTAATGTACGCGTGGGTTCTGTTTTATCATCTACTTTTATTCAGGAGAAGGGAGTAACTTACCGCTCGGTACTCAATGTCACACTGTTTGCCATCGCTATTAATTACATCACAGAGTGTTTACCGCCAGGGATAGCATCATTGTTATTCTTCGACTACTTTGCAATCTTTCTTTTCAGTGCACTTGTCTTTTGGAACGCCGCCTCCAATGCTGTCTAGATCTTCTTTATACTCGGAGTGTCAACCATGGGTTCCATTTTTTGCTGAGAAGACCGTCTGCATGAATTTCTGGCACTGCAAGAGGTATCCTTCGCCATTTCTACATCTTGGTCCAGGTACTCTATATTTCGCAGACAAACTAAAATTCCTTGGCTTAATTTTTTTTAATAGGAGAAACTGCTGGTCATCGCATGTAACACAACTCAAAGATCTGAGTGAATGTTCTCTGTCTCTCTTAGGTGTTTTAAGTGGCACATTCTGGGGAGCTGAACTGACGGTTATTTTGTAGCTCCAATGTTCTATCATCCGGTCCAAAATCGTTTATGACTGTATTGTTTATGACTCAGAGCGACCTCAGTACTTCGTCTCCTTAAACCAATTAATCATTGGGGAATCCTATTGCGATAGGAGCGTTTCCTACTACGAGTTCTGTGTCCAACCTATGCGCGGAGTCTGGTGAACTTTCTCTGTCTTATCTTAGGACATTTTACTTGACGAATTTGGTTGCCGTTTGGCTGTTCAACCTGGCATTCCACGAATGAGCCGTTTTTTAACATGTCACTTGCTGGTTTTTACGCTGCCACGTCTATTACTCCTAAGTCTCCCGGCTTTCGTTTTCGGGAGATGTTCAGGACTTTGGACGTAAGAGTTGCCTGCATTTTTCTTAGCCGGGGAGCTTGTTATCCCCCTTTGTTTTTAACAGAGGTCCCAGTTCATCTTAGGCTTACGTCCTGTCCTAAGTCTTCGACCGCAGCTTCTATTATTTGCCGACATTTTAGCGCGATAGTCTCATCATTTGCGAGATGCAGTTTTATCTATACTCACGGGCCGAAAATGGACATGGGTATTGGATGTGCCTTTGTTTTTAATGGAGGCAATTTCATTTTTGGTTGTTACCCCGCGACTTCTATTTTTATGACGGAACTTACTGCTATTTGTCGGGTGCTTTTATTTGTATCGAAACAGCGACTGGGAAACTCGGTAATTTGTTCTAATTATTACCTGAGTCCCCATTTGAGCTTTCGTATTTTGTACAATTCCTCAGAAACTCCAGGACACCGTGTTTGCGTTAGTTGACGCGGGGCGTCAGCATAACACCACTATGATTTCCTGTTCATGTGGGAATTCCAGGCAATGAGGCCGCTGATGTCGCAGCGAAATCAGCTGTTTTAAACCATGCCGCAGTTCAGTAACGTTTTTACTCCGGAAATTTCAAACAGTTTTTACGTGGAACTGTTCTCTCGCGTTGGCACGAAGAATGGCATTTAATCCGATGTAATAAGCTTCGGAAATGCAAATCTGTCCCTTTTAATTGGTTAATCTCTTCTCACGCAATTCGTCGCAAAGAAGTAATTTTTAGCACGTTTGCGTATTGGGCTTTGTCATTATAGTACGGTCAACTTTTTAACCTTCCGACAGCTGCGCTTAATTCTGTCACACGAGCAAGCGCGCGTTGTAAAGTGTACAAACGGATATTTTTAAGTAATTACGAGACAGTTCTGTGGAAGTTGGATAATAAATTGATAGATACAGTTTACATACATTGTTGTAAGATGCTATAACATATTTGAGTTCTTGATGACACCAATTTGTTCCATTATTCTGAGAAGTGTTCACTTTCATCACAACATTCACAAACAGCCTGCCTTTTAGTGTGCTTTTTGCAAGCACAGTTTTTGCACCGTCACATTTAACTGGAGAGGATGAATTTCTTTGACTTTCACTTAAGATGCACGTTTCTCATATCTTCGTCGCAGATTCATGGATCTGATCATTAGAAGCTGATGATTCAGAATAGAAAGATATAAGAAATAGTGTGAAGTTGGCTAGCAAGGATTTAAGTTTTGCTCTAGATATGAGCTATTCTTTCACAAGACCTTCTGTTAGCTGCTTGAGATAAGTCTTCTTGAAGCTCCTTCCAGTTTCATGAAACCGCCACGGATGGCCGAGGTCGTTAAGGCGCGGACTCGTGAGCAGGAGGTGTAGGGTTTGAATCCCGTCAGGACCGTCATCCCTGACAGGTTTTTTCCAGGTTTTCCTCAGTCCTCATAAATGGAAAATGCTGGGAAGGTACCTTAAACTTAGGCCTGGAACGTTTCCTTCCTTAAAAAAATCATTTCCCAATATATAATTTCATCTCATGTATCATCAGTGTCAACGCCTGTGGTGCCTCAGTAGTAAAAATGGATGCTAAACACTAATAAAAAAAAAGTTTCATGAAGGAAAATAACATTTTTGAATTGATGCCTGCAATTTTCAAAAATGTCAAAAATAGAACCAGTGACCATCTTCTTGTAATCCTTAAAACGGAGTAAGAGGCACACATTTAATCAACAGAATCAACTCCACCTTTTGTCTAGTTGTAATCAACAATGATTTCAAGCTTGTTTGTTTCTTCATCAATCATCAATTATTGCTGCATAGTAGACAGAAGGATGACAGCTCTGTTTTTATGAGGCACATATGAAACTGGATTTTAAATTTCTTTGCTCTATTCCTCAATATAGATTCCTCTATTCCAATATAGATGATTTTCTTTTGCAGAAAATATTCAGGAAGGGGGTAGCTTGTGTAACAATTATCAGTCAGATTTCTGTTAAAATTTTCTCTTGTCAGTGCAAGTTTCTTCAAAGGAGCATTAGATACTCTGTATTGTTCTTTTGGCATACCACAATATACTTCCAGGTTACTGCAGTAAAATGTTTTTGCATCACATAATGCAAACTGTTTAGCTTATATTTGGCTGAGTTACTGGCTTGTACTATATCCATCCACAGCAACTTCTGATAGGGTGAAGCATTTCATCTATTGCAGTAAATTAGTTCATGCTGTAAGAGTTCGTACAGTTAGCAACAAAAGCCTCCAACAATTGTAGCCAACTTATTAGTTTTTTCTCCTGGCATCTTTGTTTCTATATCATCAAACCTCATACAACATAGAAGGAATTGAAACCTTTCATAATTCATTACAGCCCTAAATAATTGCCTTTGTGGTCCATCTGCTGCCCAAATTTCCATTACATTTGTGTGATCTCCCTTTCTACTTCTAATCAAGAAAAGAATCCTTATTTCATGTCTCGATGTTCATCGTATTATCTCTTTCACGCGAGAACTGGTATGTCTATATATCTATTTGTATAGTTTACAATTTCATCAATAATGTTCAATGTCAGTTATTTTCAGAAAAGTGCCAACTTCATGAGTGATATTCATTACACTCCTCTTGGGGCCTGGAATAATTTTCACAATGTTTTCTTCTCTTCTTTTTGAAGTTTTAGCACACACTCTTTTACACCACTGTGTAACTTTGTCTCTTTCAATAAAGAACTCCTGCACTTCTTTAGCTTGTTGACATCGCCATCCATTCCTTCCTGTTCAGATTCACTATTGTGGTTTTCTACCACAATATTCTCATCATTCAAATCTGCATCACTTTTCTCCAGCTCTTTAAAGTCTGAACAAGTTTTGCTATTGCTATTTTCAAGTAGTTTGGAATCTCCTCATCAGATAAACTCTTTGAACTGAAAATAAATAATAAATAAATACACTTGCCCACATAGCCAAATTTACAAATTGCGAATGCAAATATTTGAAAAACAAATAAATTAGTGCATTTTAATGGTTATTAAACTTATCTTTGCATATTGCTAACTCCTAGAGTGTAGCTCATATCTGTTATAGGAACAGGTGCAGATTGTACTTTTTACAACATTCAATATCTCATTACTTAGAATGTGCTAAGCTGAGAACATTAAAAAAGAAACAGAAATCATCATCACATTATCAAGTAAGTATCAACAATGGAATACATTGTACTGGTGACACAGTAACTCAAGGTCAAAACATTGATAAAGCACAAATACTGCTTGTGTTACACTTTTTACAACAGTACACCTGCTGGAAGGTTAAAGGTGAACTGCTCCTTTGTGTCCAAATTGTGACCACCCCTGTAGAGTCACATTTTAATTGAATGTCATCATCTAGTGGCTTTTAGAATTTTCCAGGGTTTGCCTTCCTCTCTTGAGGAAGATTTTGCAGATGATGTGGTAGCTGTCGAGTGAGTGCTCAGTTTTATGCGTATTTGTGGTTTCTGGAGCAATGTATGATTTTTTAATTTTATATATTACAGTTTTCTTTTAGCACAATTTATCCATTTTTTTTTCCAGCTGTGCTGGTGTATTTTATTAACAGAACTTTGTACATTGTTGAATTTGTTTTGCCTTGTTAATTGCAAATAGGATTTTTTTTTGGTATTAGCTGACTTGCTTATGTTGCTTGTTTTCTGTACAGTATTTTAGTGCAGATATATTATTTAATTCTTTTTATTATTGGCCTAGTTTTATTGTTTTTGGGTGCTAATGATCTTAGTAGTTTTGCGCCCTTAAACGATAATCATCATCCTCAGCTAGTGCTCGAAACACCTTTTTGTTTTGCGCTAACCCAGTTATGGCAATTTCTGGCTCTTTGTTCTGTGCACTCAAATGTATTCAAGGCAATAGCAATAATAATTTATTATGAATAAAAGTAAGTTTTTAACTACAATGGTAATATAATAAAATATTCATAAAGAAAAATGCATTTTCACATTTACAGGATTGACTGGGCCAGGTGTAACACCATTTAAAGATACATTAATATTTTCAGATCTAGAGAATAAAGACTAATAGGCAAAGAGAAAAGGAAATAAAATGTCTCTCTGGAACTGCTGCGATGGTGGAAATGTACCTATGTGTAACAAAAAATGGGTGTTAACAAATCAACTCATACTGGAAAGAATACTACAAAATAAATTTCTTATAAAGTAGCAACTATAAATTCTGTAGATGTTCATAGTTCTGGGAAGAGAATGAATGGTTTTTGAGAAAATTTAAAAATACTAGGTTTCATTCCCAATAAGAAAGGTTTTTAAAATGATTCCTGCTGCAAGCATATGCCAATTCACAGAAAAGTAGCTCTACAGAAATCTGTTGCAAGTTCATAAAATACAATTGTTCGGGAGAAAAAATTATTTGTTGTGCTTTAAATACAAATTGCATAACTAATATTTTTCTTTTTTATAAAAATGCTATAGTTGTGTACAAGACGTAAATTTGTTCGAGAAATTGCTAACTTAGAAAGGTTTTTTTTTTTGGTAGTATTTAACACCTATTTTTACTACTGAGGCACCACAGATGGTGGGCACTGATGATATATGAGATAAAATGATAAATTGGGAAAGGATATATTTTTTTTTAAGGAAGGAAATATTCCAAGCCTAAGTTTAGGGTACCTCCCCAGCATTTGCCTTTTATGAGGACTGAGGAAAACCTGGGGGGAAAAAAAAAAGCCCAGTCAGGGAGGATGGTCCTGGTGGGAACCAAACCACAGACCTCCCACTCACGAGTCTGCACCTTAAGGACCTTGGCCACCCATGGCAGTAAATTAGAAAGATGAAGAATGGAAATCAGTAGATGTGATACATAGATCATTTTGCACATGATTCTTGGTTTATCTTCTCCCAGTGGAGTTGCCTTAAAGGAACTAAGAAGATGAGGATATAAAAGCAAAATAATAGTAAGAAATACTGGTATAGAATTTGGAGATTTGATGATGAGAATATTAACAAGCAAATTTGATAACTTAAGAGAAAATTAAAGGAAAAGAAATGATGAATAAAATTCAGAAAATTCTTCAAGAAATTGGCATGGTAACATTATAGGTGGAGAAGTATAGAATGAGGATAGGATTTTGAAATGAGATTAAAACTAAGGAGAATATTGAAATTGAAATTATGAGCTAGTCTTAAAAATAATAAATTCTTAAAAGTATTCAAAACATTAGAAAATAACTGGGGAAGAGAGAAACATAGAAATCCATGATAGAATAGATATGAAAGAAATAGCATGGTTTAGATTTGGAGTGATATGCTCAAGTGGGATAGGAAACAGATCTATAAATGAAAAATGCTCAATGTGTGGTGAATTGGATAGTTGTTGACATTGTATTTGGAATGTGAACAGACCAAATTGAAGAGAGAAGGGTTTCTTTTAACTAAGTGGGGTAATTTACTGATGGATATGGGGTAGAATTTAAAACTTAAGATCAGATACAAATTTAGAAAAGGTATGGAGCAATTTAGGAAAAGTGAAACAAAAATGGCTAAGGAATTATAGATAGATTTCATGGGAGTGATAATGAAAATTATGCAAGATTACTATATATATTAATAAATACTCGATTATTTATTAATTGCTTTTTTAAATATATTCCCATTACATGTACAACCAGTGTTTAATGTAAAGGGGAATGGAATAATCACAGTTCTGTGATCTATTTGTCTCTTAGGTGTACTAATATTGTATCTATTGTTTGATTATTAATAACATAAAACAAGATAACATGCATTTTTTACCTGAAGTTCATTAATACACACATAGCTGTAATGTTTATATCTTAGGCATTAAATTTACTAGAGGCTGGTAGTGGAATTTATGATACAAAAAGTGGAATCTGAGCAGGCTTTCTCTTGAATACATTGACTTTCCCTTATATTCATACCACCAACTGCTCATCAAGTTCAGACTATATCTACAGCCATCTGGTAAAATAATTAATCAGCAGAACATTGTTGGAGTCATTTTTAGCTTATTGTGTGAAAAAATGCAAGAAGTAAAATGTATGTGATAAATTAACAGAAAAAAGGAAATATTTGTGATCTAGAGCAGTTATTAATTCCTTAATCATGCTACATAAAAACTTCTATTTATTTCTCTCACTTTTCATTTAATTTTCCCCTGTGTAAATAATATTTTTGTTTCACAGTTGGATAAAACTGAAGAGGCTGTGAAGAAATTACAAAGTATATCAGAATATTTTCTGGATGAAAGCATTGAAACTGTAATATCCTGTTTTGATGAGGTGCTTCAAGAAAGACAAAAGCTGCTAGCAGAGGTTGAAACTTTTAAGTCTGAACTATCGTCAAGAAATAATGAGGTCGGAAAACTCAACAACAGAATAATGGAAATGGATGAGGTAAGTTGAAATCAAAGAAGTATATGCAGAAGTGGAACTTATAACGCTACCAGATATTTATACTTCATCAATATATTATTCCTTTTATATAAGCATCATGGCCATGAATGAAGTTACCCTGCCATAATTTATCTATCTTGCTACTAACTTAAAGAAAGAGCAAAATGTAGGCAATTGCATGAATAATTTTAACATCCCAATTAATGTGAATTGAGAAGTTTTTTTTTTCATTTAGTTCATAATTTTTTTTTTCTTATGATACATCATTTCCTATAATGAAAGTTGTTTATTTAGTCACTTTTTATTGTACAAGACTACACATGGATATACAGCATATATGACAAAAGAAAGCATTCATTTGGATATAACTAAATAAGAAGACAAGATATTTAGATGTAATAATATAATGGAAATGAATAAATATGTTATGTATATAATTATAAAGTGTTGCTATACATTGTATAAAATATAGCAAACTTTTGTAACAGTGGTGTCAAATATTAACATTTTAAAAAAACGGAGTCGAAATTATAACAGTTGACCAGAACTGATGATAGGAGCAATGGCTCCCGAAACTAGTCTTCCATTTTGTTGAATTTTAGTGGTGTGTATGTTACAATTTCGACTCCGTTTTTTAAAATGTTGCTATACATGTTAAATTCCTGTTTTATTCTGAGATATAAAAAGGTGTTAATAACTAATTTTTTTTATTATTTATGTAACACTTTTATTTCTATCACAAAAAGTCTTAAACATTGGATACATTTCATAGCATACAGATAAAATACATTTTTTTTAATGGGGAACATACATCTGCAAGAGCATGAGCAATAACAATAGAGAAGCACACGCTGAACTGGTTCTTGTGGCCTGTAGTGCCTCCACCTAAAACAGTTGAAGCATTGTTTTATGCTGTTTGGAAATTCTTAAGGTGATAAATTGTGAAAGAAAGTGGTTTTTGCTTTAAGTGTGCATTAATGTTGTTATAATGACAAAATGCCAGGGAACTTCAGAATACAGAATTTTCATTTATGATTTCTGTGTGAAAACAAACTCTTGCAGAAAAATGAAATGGTAATTTGTAAGAAAATTCTCCAGTGTTCCTGCATCTTACAGACATGTGCTTACTGAAGAGATACTTAATGAAATTGGAGAAAAGTTAGAAAAAATCCAAAGAAATTACTTTTTGCAATATCAGGTAATGAAAGGCTCTTTTCTCTAATACAAACACAATAGACCAAGAAAAGAAACAATACTTACCAGTGATTCTGCGAAAGAGTTTGCTTAGTAAAATTTAATTTCGGACATTTTACATGCAAATGTGTGTAATAAGGAACTGTTATAAAAGTTAGATCTAGTGATATATGTGCAAGAAACTGCAAAGTGATTTAGATGATGATAATTAATAAAAAGTTAATTGAGGATGCACTAAAGATTTTGAATAATCAAGATAGAGATATAAAATTCACACATGAAATAGAAACAATATGCTGCCTTTTTTGGATGTTAAAAAAAATTATAAAGAGTAAAGAAAACTTGAAATTTGGCATATATAGAAAGGACATACATGCAGATAATTATATCAAAGAAAATAGTTTTAATCCTATAGCTCACAAACATGCAATTTTTAATAGTTTGATATGCAGATTGTTCAATTTGCTAATCAGTAAAGAAGAATATAACATAGAATATAAAAAAATAAAAGAAATAGCAATTTTAAATGGTTTTAATGAAGATTTAATATGTAATACGATACATAATAAGATTAAAAAAAATTAAAAGAAAGAAAAGAATTGAAAATTCCACTACATTATCAACAATTAAAGAAAAAATGTCCTTTAAAAAATTTATATAAAATACATCAGTGATGTATAAATTTCAAAAAAATATTTAAAGATGTTAATATAAAATTGGCTCCCACTGATAGATTTGTTTAAACAACATTTTGAAAGACAATACTACAGATAATACCCCAAAGGAGAAAAAAACTGGGATTTACAAGATTTCATGTGCTGAATGTGATAAGATCTACGTAGGAAAAACTAAGAGGAATGTGGGGATACATCTAAAAGAACATATGAGAAATTTAAAATACAAACAAATAGAAAAATCAGCAGTGGCATATCACTTTTGGACCGAAAATCATGATATAAAGGAAAAAGTTGAATTATTCAGAGCTCTACAGGGACCGGTGGAATTGGATATTTGGGAAAAGATTTACATCTACAAACATAAAGATTATTTGATGAATTTTGACATTCCAAAAGAAGAAAATATAAATTTTAAGTTCATAAAAATTTCACCAGAGCGGGACATTGCTTTTGATACTAGGTAACAACATCCTTTTACACCAGTTGTCCACGGCCGAAGATGGAGATAATGTATCTTTGAAACTGGTACCGAATATTTTTAAGGCTAGTGAAGCATGAAGAGTGTTAGATGACAGATTTAGGTGAATTATTACTTTATTTCAGGCGGAACTTTAGGTAGAAGAATCCTAGTAAAGTGGAGGTTGGCCTTTTTTTCTGTTATAGCCATTTTCTTATTGCTAGTCCTTTATCCAGCTCTACATTTGAATGAATACTGAAGGGTTCTGTATTAGAATATATAGTGTTATGACATGTAGCTGTGCAGTGCCAAAGACTCAAAACTCAGTATTGCACTATCTTCCTTAATTGTCTGGCGAATTTGTTCTAAATTTGTGATACATTCCTGTTAATCTGATATAAATTTTTTAAGTAAAGAGTTATTTATGACTGCATATGCAGCTAAACACAAGTAATGTAGGGCCAAGGTTGCACTGGTTGCTTGCTTATTAATAGACAAGTTCCCCTGCCTTTCTCCTTGCACAACTTTAATTGATTGTATCATACCACAATATTAACTATTTCATAAGTACTAACCCCAAGATAGGGGGACTGAGGCAAGAATGCAAGTTTAAACCGATTCTCTTCAATCTGTTTATAGTTGATATAATAATAGGTTTACAGCAAGTTAACACCCACAACAAACCAATAATAAAACAAGTTGGAGATCCCAGGATTACATGCAGATGATTTAAGGGCAGCATCTATTTCAGTGATAGGATTAAATTATGTGTTATTAGAAAGTATGAGATATTGTAAAGAATGGGATCTTAAAGTGAATCAATAGAAGACCAAAATAATGGTATTAAAAGGAAAATAAGCTGAGGAGGAATGAGAAGTGGTTCATGCTGGGGAGATAGATACAAGTTGTGAAAGAATTCACATACTTAGGAATGATTCTGAGCTCTTTTGGTCAAGGGGAAAACAAAAGAAATCAGCACTAACCAAGAGTTTTATTATCTTTTAAGTTAATAAGAAATGTATGTTTGTTGCAAAGGAGATGACAGTGAATTGGTTGGAAAGAATATATAAGGCACTGGTGGAGTCAAGGTGGGCATACAGTATCGAAATATGGGAGATAGAGGAAAGTTGAATAGGACACTCAGTAGGTTTTGTAAGATTGTGCTGGGAATTCCATGAAATTCTGCAAATGCAGGGACACTGTTGGAAATGGGGATGGTCGGTGTGAAAGGGTGGATAATAAAGATAGTTATTAAGTATTGGTTTATAATAAACAGATGTCAAAGGTTTCCTAGTTGAATGAATGTTTAAAATTTTAGGAATCGGAGGTAGGGAACTTCTTTTTGGTCAACAAAGTTGGGGAAGAATTAATAAGGAATGGGTGATGTATGGCTAAGAAGAAGTAATTTGGAGGGAATTTTTGGAAATGGACTAGAGTGAGGTTTGAGGATATAGATGGACTGATATTACATTCTATAATGAGGGGGGAAAAGGTCATTAATATTGTATCAGTAGATAAAGGGGGATGCTAAAAGAGATAGATATATTAGTGAGTATAATAAGCAAGAGAAAGAGAGAATGGCATGGTTTAGAATAGAATCCGGAGCTTAAGGGAGTTTAGAAGTAATTATGAGCATGGAGTTTGTCCTACATGTGGAAATTTGGAAAGTGTAGAACATAATTCTCTGAATGCTCAGGAACTAGCGAATGAAGACAACAAGCAATATATGGCAAATGGTTGAAGCTAAAAATTAGGAATCTTGGGGAATATCTGTACAGAGTAAAGAATAAATGGTTATGGTCAGCAAGGAGAGAGGATCTATGAGTTGGATTGTGTTTGCCTTGGGAAATTGGCTGGTAGTAATATGTGATTATAGGTTTAGTAGTTCAGAATTTAAATGTGTGTGGATATAAGTTAGTTAAGAGTAGGAGTTTATAAATGAGAACAGATTCATTGACAATCTAAGGGGAATAATTAAATTGTAGAAAAATGTTTTGGTGTGTTTTTAGTATTTCTCCATTTAGAAGAAAGGGCAGTCTTCTGGATAACCAAAGACTTGGTCTGAGCAAATGTGGTTAAATATATAATTAGTTAAATTGTATAAATTAGTGTGTTAATTAACATTTTGTATTGAAATGAGTTAAAATATTGGCCTGGAATAGAACCTGGATTAGAACAAGCCATATTGTAATTTTTGTATATTTAGTACTATTTAAATTAAGAGAAAGCCCTAATCTATGTTATAGAAATTGTTTGAAATGGTGTCCATTTGCAGTCATGCATTTTGGACATTTTTAATGATATTTGTATTCTTTCACAACAACTCCATTTCCATAATTCTTCCAATTTCTGCCCTAATATTTTCTTTAAATATCTCTAAAGTATGGGAGTTATTCTTGTAGACTTTATTTTTTCTCTAGACTAGTGATAATATTTTACACATAAAAATTTATTTCACTAATA
Organism: Metallyticus violacea; assembly: GCA_030762175.1. Lineage (NCBI taxonomy): Eukaryota > Metazoa > Arthropoda > Insecta > Mantodea > Metallyticidae > Metallyticus > Metallyticus violacea. The sequence goes on from CM060836.1 coordinate 61,212,590, forward strand.
TTATTAACAACTGATTCACCAATAGCCTGTTATAACACAAAGATGTGAGCTATACTGATCTTATAGCCACATATTGAGTTATAATAACACAAAGAGAGAATTAATGCTTTTCCCGCAATAGCATGTAGCATTTAAAGCAGGCAAGCCTTGGTCGTAATTCTAATGCTACTGAAATAAAAGCTGAGAATGCAGTAGAAGCTCATTTGGTATAGCACCTAAAAATAGTAAAAGGTTCATTTGTAAAAGCCTGCATTTTACGTAAACGTAGATTAATTGAAAGCATTAATATGTATTTAACAGTATCAGTTTTTGCACTCAGAAGAAAAGAAGTGACTGCATTTTAAAACACAAAAATATAATAAAAGGTAAGCACTTAAAAGAAAAAAAAGAAAAATCTTTGGAAAACCTTCAAAGTAATTTAGTTGTAATAATGCTGCAAGGCCTTTGGAGTTATGTATGAAATATGCATATATGATTGTGCAAATGAATTTACCTGATATATTTTAACTGTCATCCAATTGACTTCTGCATTTATATTCACGGCAATGAAACATTTATCATTAATTTAGCTTTTCAGAAACTGTTGAATTTGTACTGCTCATTCAGGAATTATTATATACAGTTAATAATATCTCTGCAGAAATTAATGGCATTTTTAAATAAAACCATTTTGCATGCATTAACTTAGAAAGCACACCTACCCATAAGGATTTTTATTAATGCTAATAACTTTAATTATTTCAGTCTGCTAGAGATATGCGAGAAGCACTGGCAGTGGAAGTTGCAGATAAGCATGACCAGATCATATCACTTCGTCGTGAAATACATCATTTGGAGGATAGATGCCGCCAAGCTGACATGCAGACACATTTCAAGGATGATATTATCAAAGAAATGAGAAAAGATCTTAAAGTTACAAAATCTAGGGTAACAGAATTTTATTGTGTATTGCTGTTCTATGTGCAACTTCAGTTTTGCTTTCTTTCTTTGTGTTTGTAAAGCTGGTATAATTGTTTCCATCCACAGCTAGCAGCCTTGGAACTGCAAAAGCAGAACATATTTGTAAATGACAGAGAACATATATTATCTTCTCTACATAGTTATTCTCACAAAGCAAATAATAGTCATCATGGACAACATTCTCTGGACATGCACAACTCAGACACTCCATCTAAAGAAAAACATAAAGTACAGTATCACAGACAAGCCTCCTCCCCCAGCAAACACTCAAATTCATCACAAATATTAACAAGATCTGATAGTGAAGAAAGCACACCAGTGCTGTTGAAGCATCATTACAGCATATTTACAGACAACAATCCTTTATCATTTATACCAGAGATGTCAGAACATTCAAGAATTGAGGATATATATTATGAGATTCACAGACAAGATGCTTCAAATCAGGATGCAAAACTATTAACACATGAATCATCCTCAGATTTTAATGGGAAGAATGTTGGGATACAGGTAGGGGATGGCAACATCAAGTGCAGTAACTTGCATTCTGATAATAAACACTACAAATGCACTTATTGAATCTGACACTCTTTGTCTTAACTGCATGTGGATTTTTGTAAACACTTTTATCAGCTAAAATACACCAGAGTGTTGTTCAAGGCTTTAGTAGCAAAAATAACAGTGCAATTATTGAGCATGTTTGATTTTAACAAATTGGATGGATCTGCATGAATATATATTTATATAAGCATGTTATTATGCATGTAAAGAAAGAACTTAATGCAATAAAAGAGATAAATGGACATGTCTTGATTGTATTAACCTTTAATGTACTTATTGATTAAATGGCTATGGAATTTAAAAACAAAGCATTTTTTTTGCATGTTTTTAAAAGTATTTATTAAAGGTGGATTGGTGTGTCATTGTAAATTTTTTAATCATAATTTTAAATGTTACATATTAAAATTTTTTTTATTATTAAGAAAATTTTTGAGCAAAATTTTTTGCGCTTAATTATTCATAAATGAACTGCCATTTGGCATTCACTGGATATGAGATACACCAATAATAAAGTAAATCAGGTAAATGTCTCAATCTGCAATTTATATCCAATTATATATTTTCCTTGTCCAACTTTTTCTACTCTTACCACTATATGCTATTTTGTTGTGCAAGAATGAAACAAGTAGAATATTGTAGCAATAAAAGTGTAGAAACAATCTAATTGGCATTTCAAAATATTGACGTGCAGTAAAGAAGCATAATACATATTGGATCATTGATTTTGTCAGACTGTGCTGTCAGAAATATATATCTATGCAAATAAATATTGTACTTTCGAAGCTGTTGACAATTGAGTGGTAATATATCCTAAACTTAGGTATTCATTTTTTTTACACTAAACTCCATTTACTTACATAAAAGTAAGATGCAATTCGGGAGAATCTCTCCAATCTTCAGTTCCTCACCGAACCGCCGTTATATTCAAGACAAAGAAGTTTAGAAGCAATAATTGAACACCCGTTGGTTAGAAAAAAGGGCGAATACAGACACGGACAATTTCACAACTTATAACGTAAACCTTAACAATACAAAATGGGAGATTAAAACGTACATAAAATTAAAAATCAGAAAAAGACACATTGCAGCCAACATTAACTTCCTAAAATCATGTCTTATAAGAAAAGCCACACCTGTATTTGTGAGGAAAACCATTAAAATGAACAATAGCATATACCAGAAGGCAGCAGAAACAAAGGTAATTGAAATTGAGAAAGAACGGCGGTTCGGTGAGGAACTGAAGATTGGAGAGATTCTCCCGAAATGCGTCTTACTTTTATGTAAGTAAATGGAGTTTAGTGTAAAAAAAATGAATACCTAAGTTTAGGATATATCTATCAAGTTTATCACAAGTAATAACATGAGAGGGTCTGAGATTACTGATAAATTTGGAAAGCTCAGACCCTCAAGTGATATTTATTAGGATTATTTCACAAATAAAATAAAAATTTAAATAAGTTCCTCTAGACTTGGCTTACAAAATTATAATAATTTCTGTACTTTTCAAGCAATCTTGTCAGTAATGCCAATAGAGAAGAGCAAAATAGGGATTTAGGACTATTTCATGAATAGAACAAGAATAAAAGTGATACATATATTTGAAATCCTCCACAGAATATTAATACTTGTTATACTTATGAATATCTATTCTATTCAGAAACCGTGAGACTGAAATGGACAAAAGTCGACTATTACAATTACTACCATTTGATTTTCTAATACCAATTGAGAAAAACACAACATGAAACAGTGTCTGTATTTCTTTATATTCTGTGGTTTGGAATTCCTAATGATAAGATCAGTTTGCACATTTGATGCATCACCAAAATGCTTTGAAGAACCCTCCATTTTGCATTATGATTCTTCACGTGATAAAATGGATTTGATAATTTTTTTTTTATATTTTCACTCCATAATACGACTGAGATTGGCCAAAATTCAAAATTTTGTTTAGTTTCATAGGTCGAATAAGTGTACTTACGAAGCTGTTGACAATGGAGTGGTATATATATAAACAATGTATACAGTTTTTTTCACACTAACTCCATTCACTTACATAAATTTGGAACATGTGTTTCGGGAGCGATCCCTCCCATCTTCAGCCTGTTGACAAACTGTTGTTAAACGTGGCGGTTGGGTCTCTTGATGTTCTTGTGGCGGCATCTGTTGGTTCTATTAGGAATTTGCCGAGTTCATCCAATGGAGGGAAATCGAAATTCATCAAATTATCCTTATTTTTTGTAATGAAAATGTTTTCCCAAGTGGAAAACATTATTCCCAAGCATACCAAAAGATACACTTATGCTAATGTTAAAGAAATGGTTAAAATCCTTAGATCTACAGACACAAGAAATTGAAGACTTGATAAAACTTACGAACATTTGCATTGAACAAAATTACTTCATTTTCAATAAAAAATATTACCAACAAGTCTCCGGACTAGCTATGGGAAACCCGTTATCTCCATTTCTAGCAGATTTTTTTATGAGTTCGTTTGAAATGCATATCACCAAAGCCTTCCCTCTAATCTTCAAAACATGGTATAGGTATGTGGATGACATATTTGCAATAATTCCAAAAAAACATACAATGGATGCACTAAAACTTCTGAATTTGCAGCACAAATCTATAAATTTCACCATAGAGGAAGAAAGAAGGGGATATCTCCCCTTCCTAGATGTAAAAATCATAAGAAATGAAAACTATCTTACATTTGGAATTCATAGAAAGGATACTCACACAGAAAATTACATAAAAAATGACAGTTTAACGCCATTCCACATAAATATGTAGTGTTTTATCGTTTAGCACACAGATTAGTTAACATTCCACTCACAGAAACAGAGTACAAATTGGAATACCAACAAATCATAAAAATAGGAGAAACTAATGGATACAACAAAGACACAGTAATAAAAAATCATCAATAAAACCAAAAAACAAAAGGCAATAAGAGATGTTTCCACTCTTAAAAGTGCCAAAGAAAGGTACAAATTCAAAAGTTTCACATACCACCCAATTTATCACAATAAGTTCAAAAAGATATTCAAAGAACAAGGAATTATGTTAGCCCCAAAGAACAATTTTAATATAAAGAACTTATTAGGTTGCAGAGTAAAGGACTACATGCCAACAGAACAAAAGTCGGGTATTTACGAAATAGAATGTGCAGAGTGCGACAAAAAATACATTGGAAAAACGAAGAGGAATTTGGGAATCCGGAAAAGAGAACACTTCAGAAATATTCGCTTAAAACAAATTGATGAATCAGCAATAGCAGCGCACTTTTGGAAGAAAAATCATGAAATTAAATCAGAGATAAAACTACTTAAACAACTTCATAATGCAATAGAACTTTCCACTTGGGAAAACATTTTCATTACAAAAAATAAGGATAATTTGATGAATTTCGATATACCTCCATTGGATGAACTCAGCAAATTCCTAATAGAACCAACAGATGCCGCCACAAGAACATCAAGAGACCCAACCGCCACGTTTAACAACAGTTTGTCAACAGGCTGAAGATGGGAGGGATCGCTCCCGAAACATATGTTCCAAATTTATGTAAGTGAATGGAGTTAGTGTGAAAAAAACTGTATACATTGTTTTTATATTCATAGGTCGATTTTAAGTTAATGCCACATAAGTGAAATGGTCATAATTATTACTGTACAAAGACTGGTGTACTTCTATTTATTTCTTCCATACAAAATGTCATAATGTTCACATATTAACATGCATTTCATGTTTTCTAATTAGGGAGCTTTGGATTCTAAATTTATGTACCTTTATGTACCTTTCTGAAGTACAGGGCTTTCACATTAAAAATATCCTGCACATGCAGTATTTGATTCTTTGTAGCTGAGTGTGTGCTCCGCTTGCTGCTGATGGGATTCAAAACATCACACATGTAGTATAGTTTTTACATGAAAGTCCTGCATTTTTTCAAGTTTCTGTGCATATAGAGAAGCAGCATAGGAAATATTTTTAGTCACTAATAAAATCCTAAATCCTCTATTTTTATTCATTTGCCATGATATGTATATTCTTCAATCTCTTATTCACTTCTCCAAATGTGATTGAATTTTAATGAATTTCTGTATGTAAATACCCTTATTAAAAGTTAGCAAATACTAAACAAGTCAAATGCTAGTTTTTCAAGGAAGTTTAAACTGAAATGATGAAAATTATGAATAGTTTTTTTTGATAAGAAAAAACTTCTTATGAAATTTGACACTTTTATCAGAGCAACTAGATGCTCATTCCTCTTCCCAGGGCAATTCTATGTGCCCTACCTGTTGCCCAAGAAGTACACATTTCAGTATAAGATTACTACATAACACCCAAGCATGGACATGTGTTATGTTTATTAGATAGCTCTCCTGTGTTTGGAATGGACAATAGATTGAGCCACACATATTTCCATTCTTTTAAATTGCATTTTAAGGAATTAATGGTCTCATTTGGATTATACAGGTTGTATTTGTGATTATGTTATAAATCTAAGGGTGGTAGAGATGATCAATATGAACAACTTTCATATAGGAAACCATATTTTGAAATATATCATTTTGTAGTTTACTAGTCTTAATGTGTATGCTATCTGGTTACTCTCTAGAGTTGTAATGTTAACATTTAAATTATATAATTTTTCATGGATATCATTGTATGATTCAGTTGAACTACACACTCTTAAAGCTTCACTCACTTTTCATAAATGTATGGAACCGGTTTCGAGAACATTTTGTTCCCATCTTCAGCCATGCTAAGGTTCAACTCAGTTGAAATATATCAGTTCAACTCAGTTGAACCTTAGCATGGCTGAAGATGGGAACAAAATGTTCTCGAAACCGGTTCCATACATTTATGAAGTGAGTGAAGCTTTAAGAGTGTGTAGTTCAACTGAATCATACAATGATATCCATGAATATGATTGGCTTCACTGTGTTAAGTTCCAATTTACATTTAAGTATATAATTTTTATTCTTCAATTCAGGCATCTGGATTGCCATCTGTACTCATTAAGGATTAAAATCTGTTCCACCAAGCTGCATTACAAGCAAAGCAGCACCGCATAAGCATAGATGCACCTATTCAAAGATTCTAGCATATTTCTAATGGTGTCACAGTAATTATGATTGTTGCAAGTTCTCTTCACAACTCTATCTCTGAATAAAGATAAAGATTATTGAATAAATGAGGTAAATAAGTGGGTCAATTCACTGGACTTGTTTTTGTGACACATGTCATAGAACAGGATGGACAACCTCAACACATTGGTGATCTAATGAAAATTTTTTACTATTTAAAATGATGATGTTGACTTCTGCACAACGTTGTAGCCTATTTTGCATTACCCAGGGGACACCACGTGGAGGCAGGCTACTTTATCCCCTTATTTAAAATGATCTACTCCTTATTAATCATATAATCACCACATCATCTTATTTTATTTATGGGAAATTTAACACAAAACTTTTAATAATGTTTAATGCAGTTATGTGAAAATTAAAATACAACATTGCAAATAATTTTGTTAAATTTCTTAAAGAATATAAAAGAAAAGAAAAATAAATCTAACAGCTGATGTAAACATTTACCAAAATCAGTTTTGTTTTCTCCCAGAGTGTTTTGCACATCAGTGATTGTACCGCTTGTTAGCCGGTTAACCAGCCAGCCAATCTTGGGGATTAGCTGGAGGGTGAAACAATAAAACAAACCAATCTTACAACATTACACTAACCAATTTAAGAGGTTCATTACTTACCAAATTATAAGTATTGAGACTGTTTGCCTTCATTCTCCACATATTTTTGGCATCTCTTTAGGAAATATTCATCACTAGCTGTTGTTCATTTTGAAAAATCCAGACAGTTTCCTGACCAATATTATCTTTGAGTTCTTGTATGGTATGCAGGTTCATCTTGTACACAAAATTTTTAATTTATCCCAAAGATAATAATTGCAGGCTGTTAAATTGCAATGTATGGGCCACATATCCCTCTAATAACTCTGTCTTGTGGAAAGGCATTGTGAATTGCTCTCCTGGAATTATTCATAGTGTAAGCAGCGGCAAAGTCCTGTTGAAAATATGCATAGTTAAGCTCTCTATCATTAATTCTCTGAAAAAGGAGTTAGTAATGGTATTCGCATATATAATAGAATCAACTGTATGTTCAAAAAAGTTGGTCCTATAATTGTTTTACTACGGAGGTAACACATATGAATCATACATAAAGGCACATTGTGCTGTTGTAAACACGATGCATTATACACTTTTTATACACTGTTGAATTAAGAAATGAACAAAACAAGACACACTCAGGAACAGCTGTGCTACAACTTGACAGTCAATAAGGTCAAGTAAGAAAGCAGACTTGCTACTCCCTGCATGGCATGGTAAATGATCAATCATAGAAAAAACTCCATGCCACAGGGGAAAGCATTTCTGATCGCATGATATAAGTGACTTTCCTCTTATTCAGTGTAAAACTTAACAGAATTTTTTCTTAACAATAATTTTCATATCTGGTGAAAAATTGTGAGACAAATCAAATGCACAATTACAAGTGTATATCTTAATCTACATATCTGTACTTATTATTGATGAAGTTCATGTTTGAAAAGACAATTCACAAAATTAAGTAGATGCAAAGAAGGCTTTTGCCTTTCAGTTCATAAGGGATATTTATTTTGTGGAATCACAAGCCAACATTTCTTTGGTTCTGCAACACTTCTCGTACACAAAAAGTTTCTTAATTGCTGCAAGTTCAGCAATTATGCTATCCATATTCAGCTCTTTTACTATTGAAGAAGAAACTAAATCTTTAAGATTTAAATTCATCAATGGAGAAGATACAAATTGAGAAATCAAAAAAATGTGTTTGAAATCTGAGAATCTGCTATCAAAATCATTTTTCAAGTCTGAGAGTATATGGACATGAGTTTCCTTTTCATGTGCTTTCTTTCCTTCTTAAATTGAAGTTTAAGGGTAGAAATGTGTCTTGAATAACCAATTTTAGTTATGAGTTTCATAAATTTAGCTTTTCACTGAAAGACATCTCAAAAAGGATTTTCACAACTTCCCTATCTTTTCCATGAAGTTTTAAGTTCAAATCATTCAGTTTGACAGTCAAATCAACTAAGCTAGCCAGGAAAGCTAAATTATGAAGCCAGTGTGAATCTTTGAGGCAATTTACCAAGTAATCCTCCTCTTGTTTCTTCAAATATTCTTTAATGGCAATAGCAGTTTAATAAAATGTTAAAGATGTTGCACCTTTTTCAACAATGGACTTCACAGTGCAAAAGGTGTTCTCCATGCTGAAAATCTAATTGTCCAGCAAGTCCTTGAAGAATCTTATTTGGAGGCAATGGGCCCATATTCTTATCATTATCTGAACTTGTAATTTCATCCAAATTGAAATAAACACGGAGCCTGCTGATGGAAGATACAGTGGTAAGTTTGAAATGTTGGAAATTAAATGTTTTTTTTACACTAAACCAAGAAGCCATATTGCAGTCTGTTAAAGTTGAGATCCATCATTGTTTATGTCGACAAACTTCTAAATTGGAATTTTCTCCAAAATGAGATACTGTTTCTGAAAAGTAAATATCTTATATAACCTGTGAAATGGTGTGTTTCTGTGGTATCCTCATAGATGATAGACAATGAGGCCCGATTCTGGTGTTTTGTGCCTGTTCTTCCACGGGTTAAGGATTATAGGGAAATGGTAGCAAATTAATCAGAGAGGATTTGCAGACTTTTTAATGGTTTTGTTTGATAGGTGCACTCTGTCATGCTCCCCAACTAGTGCCTACCTGGACCACGAAGGTCACTTTGATGGCGAGCTAATTGCATCGGAGATGGAGGCGAAGCTGATTGTTGAAAACTGATTGGTTCATTTAGAACAGATGCCATATACTGAAATATCTGCGCGTTGAATCATCAACACCTCTATTAAGCGAAGAATTTACTAAATGTTTGCCGAGTGAGAGTGATCGCGATTCTGCCTGAATCTGAATGTCGAATCACCAATATGAATGTGGCCGCATAGGTCAGGCGAGCAAGAGAACTACCCCACTGTGAGTGAAAATGAGAATATCTATCTGCGGAGGATGTCTCCCTTTTATATTAAATTTAAACGTGGTGGCGTCGTTTCTAAGCTCACAAGGAGATCGTTGCCCAAACTCACGGCAGCTGAGTTTTCAAAATACTCATTTTTAATTGGCGAGCTAAGCTAATTTTTCGTCACTACTCTTAAATTTTCGAGCATTAACTCTTGTTATTGGCTATTTGAAAGACCGTACATTTAGCTGGCCGGTAAAGTTCACCGTCTCCTTACGGTATCTCTTTGGTATGTAATGGACCAACCCATTGCTCCTCAACTGAGCAAAGCCTTTTGTCTTAGGGTAGCTGGCATTAATTGTTTCTTTTGTGGGGGGGGCAGCTAGGTCGCTCGAGGCAAGACAGGCATGCCGAGTCGCATTCCTTATAAATAATTCTTCTTTCTGCATACAAAACTGTTTTATAAATTATATTACATAGCACATAGGTGTTATTAACAATTAAATATATACAGAGGGTGCCAAAATGTATACACACTTTCACAGCAGACATGTATTTAATATATTTCAAAGTTGGACCAAAAACAACAGTAATATAAACTTTTGTAAACAGATGTGACTCACATTATGGTTGCGTTGCTATGTGACAATCATTAGTGAACAAATGAAGCCAAAATTATCGTAAATCAACAATGAACAAATGAGGCCAAGATTATTGTATGATTTTCTGTAAACAAATGTGACTTACATTACGTTATGTTGGCTGCTACAACAAAATGAACCCAAGATTATCGTTTGAACAGCAGAAAGCAATTTTTAAGTGATATTGGAAAACCGAGAATGTTGTTGAAGTTCAAAAGTAATGGAGATGTATGTACAGAACAGAACCGCCAATGCGAGTAACAATTGCACGCATTGGAGACAAATTTGAGACTCATAGTACCATATGCAATGTTCACAAGAGCAGATCTGGAGGACCTCGCACAGCAACAAGCCCCGCACACTGGATCCAAGGCACTGGATAGCACAAAGAGGTCTGATTGAGTTTCCACCGCATTCTCCGAATCTAACTTTGTTGGACTTCTACCTATGGGGAACTCTTAAGGATGTTGTATACCGTAGAAAACTAGCTACACTGGCAGCACTTCGGGAAGAAATTGAAATGGCATGTGCTGCAATCGCTGAGGACACTTTTGCAAACATTGCTCAATCATAGTTCAACATATTCAGAAGTGTATCGACTCCAATTGTGGGCTTTTTGAGCAACTGTTGTAACTTTTACTAAAACTTTAAAATGATTAGTGCTCATTATTTTCTGTTTGTGTGAATCCAGTTTTGCTATGTTAACACCCTTTTTTCTTTGTTTGAAGTGTGTATACATTTTTTTGACACCATCTGTATATATAAAATCACATACCTGTGTCCTGGTGGGAAGTGGGGTACGAGAATTGCTGCACCTATCAGAGAATGGAGTGCCAACAATTCTTTAATGTAAATGTTACTGACATCCATTCATATGAAAATTGGCAACTGAGCTATGCTAGTAACCTAAACTTAGGTATTCATTTTTTACACTAAACTCCACTCACTTACACAAAAGTAAGATGCATTTCGGGAGAATCTCTCCCATCTTCAATTGCTCACTGAACCGCTGTTACTGAAAACGATGGCTGGACAACCGGATATTCCTGTGGTCGCCTCTGTTGGTTGAAGTAGGAAGTTGCTGAGTTCATCTATAGGAGGAAACTCAAAATTCATTAGGTTTTCTCTATTTTTTAATATGAAAATTTTTTCCTAAGTGGATAACTCCAATGGGTTGTGAAGAGTTTAATTCCCGGTTTTATTTCATGGTCCAAAAGTGAGCTGTTACTGCTGATTTATCCACCTGTTTAAACCGAATATTCCTAAAATGTTCTTTCCTCCAAATTTCCAAATTTCTTTTTGTTTTGAATACCTAAGTTTAGATTTAGGTTATATTGCCACTTCATTGTCAACATCCTCGTAAGTACAATATATATGCCAGTAACATTGTTAGATTCACCCAATTGGAAATAACGTTTCTCTAAATCTTCATTTATGCTGAAACTTGACATCCTTTAACATATTTTCAACCCTCGTGTCAGTTATTGTGGAAAGTTGTAGAGCCTGAATGGTAGCATAATTTACTTTTGTTTTTGAAATTTTCAAAGAGATCATACGTTTTTCCTTCATCAACTGTCTCTTTCATTTTTTCCCAATATTCAGATGTCTTCTTGTGTTTAACAATAACATTTTAAATACAATGAAAAGCACTTATGACTGCTATACTTCTACCTGTTGACTTTATAAATATATCTGCTGCAATAAAAATTGAATTTTTAGTTTCCCAATTTTATGTTTTCTTAGTTCTGAATTTTGAGGTAATTGTGCACTTACACTTGAATGAATAGTTTTGAAATATCTTTCAACACTACTTTTCTTTACAAATGCAAAACTTGTTTTACATAACAAACAAATGTATTTTCCTTTGTCTCAATCACAAAATAATCATATTCCCATTTGGCATGAAAATTGTAAGCCTTTTGCTTCTTAAGAGCCCACATCTCTATACAAATGAACAAATATGTTTGCCACTGTACTACTCACTTTGTAAGCAAATTACATTCAAAATTAAGTGTTTCTATCTGAGATGCACACCAAACTGCCATCAAATTATTTGTTCAGGATAGAAAAATGGGTAGAACATGATTGTAATGTAGGGTTGCGGCACAATAACATGCATGTATAAGGGACATTTTATTTGTTTAGCAGTTGAAGAACCAACTTGTGTGCAACAAATGAATGTCTTAAGTTTGTTTGGTTAATTTAAATAAAATACCAAAAGAATAATAATCATTATTACAGTATTTTTGAAATTTTGTCTTTTTAATAAAAAATAACATGCAATCCATCAAATATGTTTCCCCAAACTACAAGTAGATCACGATCTCGACATGTTGCGTACCAATGTAATAGAAAAGCAATGTTTTAGGAGGTGCTGGACATGTTGTTATTTATGTACTTACACAGGTGTCAAATATAGCATCTCTGGAAAAGCATCAGAAAGCAATACAGTACAATACTTTCATTTTTTAATATACTTTTGCAAAAATCATTAAGAAAAAAATTTATTCAGGGATTATCAGCTGCAGTCAGTCACTAAACCTTTTGTCATGATAATGGGTACAGACTTTATTCATGTAAAACTCTCCAATATCGTATGAACAACAAATCCTGTTTGCAACCTTTTAAGTACTCACATGCAGTAGTTTATCCCCAATTAAACTTTTTGATTCCAAAGACTTACTATAGCGTAGAAACAGGATATTATACACATAATTACAAAAAAATATTATTAAACTACATACATCACAAAAGGGAAGAATTTTTTACAAAACTCAAGTTTACATAAAAGCAATAATTAATACTACTGCATGGAATAGAGATTTTTGTTAGTCAACGTTTAGCAAGTAAATTGTCATGATTTTTACTTCTTTTTGAAATGCTCTTTACATATTTCATTTATTTTTAATTTTATATATATATATATATATATATATATATATCTTATAGATATTTTTTCAGTTTAAATATGGAATCCATATTTTTCTTTGTAGCTCATCCTGAGCGCAATATCATAGAAGAACTAGGAATGTATGAGTTCATAATATATGATTAGCAGTGTGTCATTGTTTAAATATTTGGCAGCTGTTTACTATATAGCAACTTTAAGAAATCTTTGTACATATTTGATGAATTTGTTCATCCCATTTCCTTATTGTCTAATGATATATTAAAAAAATTTAACAATGTATGCCATTTTTATTCTGAACATCTGAAATTATTATTTTTCTGTTTGAATAATTTGTGTGTTTATTAACTGAATTTTCATTAAAATAACTCTGCAAATTATCCAGAATATTCCATTTATTTTGTAGGCATTTTGACTCTCTTTTACCCATGTTAGTATTCATGTTCCTCTGCACTGTAATTATTTTCCCATGATTTATTTTTGGAAGATCATTGATATACTAAGTAAATTAGAATGTTCCTAATACAGATCCCTGTAGAATCCCAATTTTTATTACATTTGAATGTGATCTAAAAGTTCTGCAAGTGTAATCAAATTGCATCTTAATTTTGCTACATTGATTTCTATCTTCTAAGTAGATAAAATTAATTATTTAAGATCCATGTATTCTTTAAATTCAGGATATCAACATGTTCTTGTGTCATTTTCATTGCAGTTTAGTCACAGGCCCTCCCCCTCCTATCTTGAATTTTTTTTTAAATTCTAATATTCTTTGCATAAGATGGTTATAACATAATTGTAGTATATGTTGCAACTTTTATTCCATTTTCTCTTCCATACTTGCATAAATGAAATGCATATCAACAAGTGAATCTTTATATAGTAACAAAAATTAAAGTAACAAATTTATGATATACACATAATAAGCATAGTGTCATGTACAAAGACATTTAAATTAAAAATCGTGGGATTACATGGTAAAAGCCTACATTAATAAAACAAAATTATTTGCATAACTCCTTAATCACCTTAGAACTAAATAATGCAATTTTGTTAATAGGTAATAGGTAGGAATTGACTAGAGACATCAAGGTTAGTATCTTCCAAATAGAACATATTCAGCCTTTGCTTCCTTAATGAAAGTTGCTCATATTAAACATAACCACCCCTAAAATCTGTAAAGTAGTATTGATGTGCTATCTGTGCTATCCCTTTAATAGTTCACCAAACCTTAAACATTGCAGCAGGAAAGTATGGAACTCTCAGTCTAGAAGTTTGGGAAGAGATCCTTTTTTTTTCTGTACCAAGAGAAAGTGGTTCTTGAACCATGGAATTTTTAGCCTTAAGTCTTAGTTCTAGTAATGCAGCTGCATCTTTGGATCTTAAGAGATTAATATCTGGAGTTCAGTTATTAAGGATTTTTTGTGAGTATAACTGGGATTTAAAATCTATGTCTTTCTATGGTTGGGGAACACAGAATCCAAGTCACTTTCTATACCCTCAAGAGTTTCAGATATTGCATTTCCTAAAAAGAAGTCTTGGAATGGAAGTTATCACAGTATGGAATTGGCAGATAAAAGATTGGTATAAATGCTATCTGCCTTTTGTCTTTACATTATAATTTTCAACATTGATTTTATAAGTAAACCAATCATCTACATGCTTTGGGAACTCTTTCCACATTATTGGAATTTTAAAAGGCATTACCTCTTTCTTGCTCGTATTTTCAAAGCAGGAAACTTTCAGCACAAGTTCTGCTCAGTTATTTGTGTTATGTCATTTTGTGCTTAATCCAGGACCTTTTCAAGTTTCAAATGACTGTCGTACATTCTTCAACCATAAAATTGCAAATATAGGTAGCATTTAGTCTGCTAACAACTGTATTACAGGTATAGCAATACAAAAAAACAAAATAAGTTGCATTATGAACTAGTTGGCTTAGAATATTTATTTTCACATCTCCTTTAGTTGCAAGAAGTGAAAAAAGATGAAATAATTGATATTACTAAAGGAGACAGGAATGTTGTGGAAGATGCAGCATCTGGTTCTCAAGGAAGTTACATACAGTCTGACATATCAGTTGAAGAAATCTATACTTATCGTTACACGGTAAGAAGTGTTTTTATAATCTTATATTTTATGTTGAGTACTTGTTGATGTAGTTGCTATATGCACAATTGAAAAGTTAGAAATATCTCTAAAGAGCTATCATCATTTTCTTTAATTTTCCTGAGAAATAAAAGCAATAAATTTTATTCATAGAAAATGTTCAGCGCTGATTTAAAGAGGACAAAATTACATACACATCTTATGTTAAATTATAGAGTAATATCTCATATTCCACTATTTAAACATTCTATTATGAATAAGTATATAAAATGATAAATTCTATTTTTTGCATGGGAACACAGTGAAAATCAGTCTGCTGCATTGGATAGTCTACTAAGGCAATTGCCTTGTGGCTATTGCATCACAGACAGGAATTGATGCTTATATTTTAGCAATGATTTTATGTTGTTCTTTGTAGCCTAAGTTAATGTTCATGTGCTTTGGTGATCACATTCCAGTACAGTTCAGCTAGACATTTGTGCTTGTTTGAATTTGCATGTGGAGAGAGTAGTCACTACAAGACATATTTCAAAGTACTGCAGTGTATATTCAGTTTTTGCATGAGTTATTAAAGTAGTCATGTTCCAAAAAAGAAACACAATTTAAAATGATTAAAAAAAAAAGATTAATGCTAGTTAACAGTATTTAGATTGATATGCATAGAAATAAAACTAAGAAGTACAGATAGTTAGAAAAAGCAACAGTTTGCATTAACTAATAATCAAACATGGGATATTAAGCCACTTTTAAGTTTTAGATGTCTAAAAAGGGACTAAAATGTTAAAAGTGGGCAGGAAAAAAGAACTAAAAATCTGGATAATGGAGGAAAAAGCACCTGTATATTTAATTGCACTTGTATCTAAGGTTACAAAAAAAAATGCAATAGAACATATGTAGCCTAAGGTAAACTAAATGAGATCATAACTAAGAGTATGTTAGGGAATCACCAGTTGAAACAAGTACCTAACAATTAAATAAATTATATTTGCAAAGCTGTAAGCAATGGAGTGGTAATATATCCTACACAAATGTATTCAAAATGTTCACACAGCTCATGTTGGAAGAGAATGCTTCCAAAACATGTCCTAGTGTTATGTAATTGAGTGGAATTAGTGTGAACATGTTGAATATATTAGTGTAGAATATATTACCACTCCATTGTCTACAGCTTTGTGAGTACAATTATTTAAATATATTGATGTATTCATGCTTTGGACCCATGACTCAGAATCTCTGAAGTTCCTTATAAATCGTAACTCTAATTTTTCAATTAAGTACACTTTACTTCACTGCTGCTACATTCCTAGATAGGTTGGTTGGTTGCTAGTGGCGATTGGGGATGCTGATATTTATCATTTTTTCCCTAGCTTCCCAATAAAGAGCTTTCAAATTATTTTTCATTTGTTTGTTGCTATCTAGTGGGCTGCATTTCAGTAGATGTTCTTTATTTTAGTATTCATGTCCTTACACAGTGGGCAGTGGCTGTCCTTGAATAATTTCATCCTGAAGAGATGTTTTGACATGCAATCATGCTCAACAATTAAGCAGAATTGGACAACTCCAGTTTTTCTTGATTTCAATAAAAGATGTTTGAAACTATTTAGATGGTCATATGGTTTTCCTTTAAGTTTTGGTTTGATATTTTGTTGTTCTTGTTCAGATATTAATCTTTTTATGAGTTTCAATTTAAAGGGAAATTCTAGTTCAAAAGGTGGTTTTAATTTTATGGTGACTCCTTTTTTTGCTGAAGTATTGGCAATCTCATTCCCCTTCAGTCCTACATGGCTTGGGATTCATTGTAAAACTATTTCTGTATTTCTGATCTGGATTGTATGATATAGTTTTCTTATTTCATTTAAAGTGTATGATGATGGGTAACTGTAATTCATTATATTTTGTAGTGCTGCTTTAGAGTCACTCAAGATGAGAATTCTTTTATTTATTTTAGGTCTATAGAGTAGATTTTGTAAAGCTGCTCTAATGGCCATTATTTCACCATCAAAATTGTTAGTATACTGTCCCAAAGGTGTATATTGAGAGAATTCTTCACAGTATATTCCAAAGCCTGGTTCTCCATTTTTAACAGATCCATCTGTATACATTCTACACCATGTATTAGTTGGATAATAGTTAAATATTGTACTTAAATATTTAAATATTTACTTTTATCAATAAATCTAAAAGACAAAAGGGGATAAGGGAAGTTTCCACACTGAAACACACAAAATAAGAATACATATTCAAAAGTTTCACATACTATCCAATTTACCACAACAAGTTCAAGAAAATCTTCAAAGAACATGGGATAATGTTTGCCCCAAAGAACAGATACAACATCAAGAATTTATTGGGTTGCACAGTAAAAGACTCCATACCAACAGAACAGGAATCAGGAATTTATGAAATAAAATGTGCAGATTGTGAGCAGAGCTACATAGGCAAAACAAAGAGAAATTTGAAAATTCAGAGGAAGGAACATTTTAGAAATATTCGGTTTAAACAGGTAGATAAATCTGCAGTAGCAGCTCACTTTTGGACCAAAAATCATGAAATAAAACCGAAAATTAAACTGCTGAAACATCTTCACAACCCATTGGAATAATCCACTTGGAAAAAATTTTCATATTAAAAAAATAGAGAAAACCTAATGAATTTTGAGTTTCCTTCAATGAATGAACTCAGCAATTTCCTACGTCCACCAACAGAGGCCACCAAAGGAATATCCAGGTGTCTAGCCATCGTTTTGAGTAACGGCGGTTCAGTGAGCAACTGAAGATGGGAGAGATTCTCCCTAAATGCATCTTACATTTATGTAAGTAAGTGGAGTTTAGTGTAAAAAATGAATACCTAAGTTTTGGATAATAGTTGTTTAGTGCACTAAGTGCTATCAATCTTAATACCTCAGGTGGGTTGTTCATCTTGGAAACCATTGTATCCAAATTTAGTTTCACGTTGGTATCTATATATTCTAAAGGATCAGTTGGTGTAATGATAGTATAGTGCTTATTTTTTAAAATTGTCTAAATCTTCTTTCTGTATGTAATTTTTGAAAGTCAGTTGTGTTTTTAATCGTTGTATGCTGTCAAGAATTTGGAACCATTTATTCCTGTGTTGATAACTTTTTAATTTCTGTCCCAGTATAGTCATTTTACTATCTAGCTCTATTTTAATTGGCAGGTTGTTAGTTATGCTCCGCATTGTAGCAATTGGTGTTGTTTTAACAGCTCCTGTTATTTAAGGACCTAGATTGTATTATATCCAATTTAGTTTTAAGTTGGTTTATTGTGGGCATTATTTCACTTCCTTAGAGCAAATTGGCCTTTATGTATCCTTTGTATGTGTCATTTACGAGACCTATGGATCCTCCCCATTTGATTCCTACTAGTCTTCTTAATATGTTGTTCTTCTTATTCACTTTCTTAGTTATATTGTTGATCTGTTCAGAAAAGGAAAGTTTTTTGTCAAGTATTATACCCTATTTAGTATGTTCTTTCTCTTGTAGTAGTATGTTATTGGTAGTGTGTTGAAGACTGAAAAGCCTTTTTAGTTTACTTACTTACTTATTTACTACTTATGAAAAGTAAGTGAAGCTTTAAGAGTGTGTAGTTCAACTGAATCATACAATGATATCAATTAATGTCTTTTTAGTGTTTATTTCCTATTGTTCGCACATGCCAACAATACAATGGTATCTTCATTTTGATAATTGATATATGAAAGATATATTCCTTTTTCTCTTTTAATCTGCGGCCACCTAGTAAAACTTTTCATCTCTTGTTACCTGTGTTTAAACCCTAGTAAAATTTTCAAGATCAAAAATTTACTTCCTTTCTACCTTTAACAATCCTGTATCATTTGGGCTCATTTACATATTCATTTCATTAATTATTCATTCGTCATCTCTTTAGACCTTTGTTGTTATTAGGGATGTTATACTGGGGGAGGGGACCAACCAAAAAAAAAAACACATTTTTACTTATTAAATTGTAAATATAATGAATAGGTTCATAGTCTGAGTTTTGTAACAAAACAAAAATACATGTAAATAAAATGACAAAAGTGTCAGTTCTAATACCAGAATAAGCAAATGTTATGAAAATGATACAATTGTAAGCAACATAAATTGTAGCAGATTTTTATCAACTAAATTTCAGGATTTCAATAAACAAAAGAAGTAATTTTTAAATTTGTATTAATTAATTAATCAATTATTCTAATTTTTGTTCTAAATTAATGTTTTTGATGGAGAAGATAAAACATCAGATTAAGGGCAGTTATGTATTAGGAAAAATATTTCATATAAACGTAAAAGTGTGGAGAACATTTCACTGAGGAACTTCCTACAAACAACTCCACAAGTGCAGCATGAAAAAGTTGCCATTTAAAATGTATCTTTATATATTAGTGGCATTGTAATGTACATTTCCGTGCAAAAATCAATTGTTGTCAAGTCTTTGAAAAAGGGAATTATATTGTTGTGTAAAGTGGTTACTGCGTATTTAAAATCTTATTTTTTAACAAAGGCTAAAAATGAGAGTTTAAACAAATGTTAAAGATATACATTACAAAAAAAAAGGCAATAAAAATTAATTTGACTAAAATGCATGCACAAAGGCAAAATTAAAGTATCATCAGAATACTTAATTTTTAATGATTTGTATGCAGTTGGTTATTTGGTTTCTAGTGACAGTTGGGAATGCTGATATTTATCATTTTTTCCCTAGCTTCCCAATAAAGAGCTCCCAAATTATTTTTCCATTTGTATGTTGCCATCAAGTGGTCTGCGTTTCAATAGATGTTTTTTGTTTAGGATAGTATTCATGTCCTTACACAATGAGTAGTGGCTATCCTTGATTGATTTCATCTTGAAGAAATGTTCTGACAGGCTCGACAATTAAGTGAAATTGGGCTACTTCAATTTTTCTTGGTTTCAATAAAAGTTGTTTGAAAGTATTTAGATCTTCATATAGTTTTTTGTTTTTGTTGGATATTTTGTTGTTTTTTTTTTTGTTCAGTTAATCTTTTTATGAGTTTCAATTTAGAAGGAAGTTCTAGTTTAAAAGATAGTTTTAATTTTTTGCCAAAGTATTAGCGATCTTGTTCAGGTTTAATTCCACATGATTAGGGATCCATTGTAAAATGTTCCTGTATTTCTGATCTGGGCTGTATGATACATTTTTCTTATTTCATTTATAGTGTAGTTGGTGGATAGCTGTAATTCATTTGTAGTGCTGCTTTAGAGTCACTTAAGATAACAGTTCTTTTATTTATGTAAGGTCTATAAAGTAGATTTTCTAATGCAGCTCTAATGGTCATTATTTTCCCATCAAAATTGTTTGCATACTGTCCCAAAGGTGTATATTGAGAGAATTGTAGTATATTCCAAAGCCCTGCTTCTCCATTTTTAAGAGATCTATCAGTATACTCTATACCATGTATCAATCGGTTAATAGTTGTTTAATGTACTAAATGCTGTCAATCATAATATTTCAGGTAATTCGTTCCTATTGGAGATCAATGTATTCAGATATAGTGTCACACTGATATTTACAGAGCATTTGTGTCTGGCTTAACGAGGATTTGCTTGGCACTGGGAAGCACAACATTTGCTGGTACGGTTGGATGTTCATAGTCCCTTAAATTCAAACACTTAGATTACTAAAGTACACCAAACACCAATTTTTTGGTTATATAATGCCATTTTGTGTACAAGATTGCATTTTTGTGCACTCCAGCATCTATTGTTTAGTGTTGCTACATGAGCATATAAATAAAACCATGCTTCATCCTTAAAAATATTAAAGCAGGTCAAAAGAGTGAACATCAACATTATCAAAATGCCTAATTGCAGAAATTAACTCTACTCACATTATCACATGGATGCAATTCCTGAATTATAACGGTTATCTTAAAGGGGTTTAATTTTAAAAGTTTAGTAGCATTCCAAGCTGAGGTTTGCAAAATTCCTGATTCCCATGCAAGCTTTCTCTGAGATTTCTTTGATCTTCATTCTAACTTTTCTCTGATGTCATCCAGTTTTTCCTCTGTAAGAACATGATGTTTTACTTTTGGTTTCTTATTAACAACAGATCCCCTTTCCCTAAATCTATTCACAAAATTATGAACCGTTTCTCTGTGAGGTGCATGAACAGCAGGGAATCTCTCTGTAAATGGCTCTCTCGCTTCTCTACTTGAGTTTGTTGTCACAAAGATTCTGTATGTTATAGTACTAAAACACATAGCACTGAAAAACATGGTTTCACAACATTCAACTCCTGAACAGCACAAATACTTCATGTTAGTAACAGAGAGATGGGAAAGTGGAGGGAGGAACAGAACTAGTTACTAAACAGCTGGCCCTGCGCCCAAATGAAGGCTCTGGATATATTGTAAAGGGTCAGATGGTATAATGGCAGGTTTAGTACTTATTTTTAAAATTTTGTCAAAATATTTTTTCGGTATGTAATTTTTTAAAGTTTGTTGTGTTTTTAATCATTGTGTGCTGTCAGAAATATGAAGCTATGTGTTGATAGCTTTTTAATTTCTGCCCCGTATTACCATTTTAATATCTAGCTCTGTTTTAATTGGCAGATTGTTAGTTATGCTCTGCAGTAGGTGTTGTTTTCACAGTGCCAGTTATTATTCTTAATTACTTAAATTATATTGTATCCAATTTAGTTTTAAATTGATGACTTATTGCGGATATTATCTTATTTCCATAAAGCAAATTGTGTTTTATGTAGTTTTTGTATGTGTCATCAAGAAAACCTAGATCCTCCTCATTTGACACTTGCTAGTCTTCTTAATAATATGTACAAATATTAAAATCCTTAAACAGGTATGTGCAAAAATTAAATAGGCATTTTCCTAAACACCCAATTTCTATGAATGACTAGCATTTTAGTTGGTAAGGCAGCATTTGTACATGCATTAATAATACAGTACAGT
This sequence comes from Metallyticus violacea, assembly GCA_030762175.1. Classification (NCBI taxonomy): domain Eukaryota; kingdom Metazoa; phylum Arthropoda; class Insecta; order Mantodea; family Metallyticidae; genus Metallyticus; species Metallyticus violacea. Next base: position 61,234,785 of record CM060836.1, read on the forward strand.
TTGAGAGGGTTATATGTTGCATTAGTGAAGTTAGATATGTACTTGAGTAGAGCTTTGAAATATGGAGGAAAGTTGAGGGAGAACAGATGTAGTACTTCATGTTTGCCATGTGAAGAATTGTTGCAACAAAAGTAGTGTAGCAGAATGTTAAAGTATTGGAAGGGATCCATATATTGTAAAGGAATGTTTATAGTATCAAGTAAACAATTGAAATATCTAGAATAGTCCAGTGATGTTATAATTTATAATACAGAGTTTGACTGTGGGAAAGAGATGTATAATGATAAATGTTCAGAGAGGGTAATGCTTGAATTTGATAAGGGGTTTGGAGACTGAAAGATAATGGGTAAATTAGGTAAAATTTAAGGGCATTTTGGAGATTGGTTATAAAAGAGCTTAAGAAAGATTTTATTTAAGTCTAAATGGATATGGTCCTGAATAAAGAAGAGTTGCAAGCACCAACAGTAGTAATAAGAGATAAATAGAAAAAAGGCAAGAAATGGATTCATTTAAGAACTTCGGAAAAATAAGACATTTTTAAAAAATTCTATTGGAACTCACACAGTGAAGCTTGTTAAATGTTCATGTGAAGCATAAGAGTGTGTTAGACGACAGATAAATATAATTTATATTTACAAGAAATAGATTACTTAAGCTTTAATTTATGCTAACAGTGCTTTTGGGTTATCATAGAACTAACTTGCATGAGAAGGAGAAATTTAGTATTTAGTTTGTACACTTACTCTATACTGCATCTTTTTGTTTACCTTTAGATTTGTTGATGCTTCTGTGGCAGATTGAGAATAATTTCATCATCTAAGATTTTTTGTTTGTTTTTACATACTGTTTTGGCCAGCAGAGTAAATGTTTTTCAAAAAAATAGGCTTTGCTGTTCTGCAAATGATGTACTATCTGCATTTAGATGTGCCTATTTTTTTAGTTGTTCTGCCAAACAGTGTGCTTTTCTGTTGTTTTTAGATTGGACAGTAGCTATTGTATCAGGTTTTCACTTGTTTAAATATTGCATATCTGTTGTTTGGATGCTTTTATAATTACAAGGCTTGGCAGTAGACCAGGGCTAAAGACAGCTATAATAAAAAATAAATTAAACTGAGATGTATGGGAGTTTAGGGCAAGTGCAAGTTTGTTTGCTTACACAAGTGAATGAAGGGATACTTGCAGTATAGTTAAGTTGTACTGTAAGAACTTTTATCATCATATATTTAGCATAATGTCATCAACTCAGCTTAGAAACCCAGTGAATATAATGATATTAAAAATGATCAGAGAAAGAAAAAGCAATTTTGTATGTACAGAGTGTAGTTTGTAAACATTTAACACTTCACCAATTGCTAAGGTCTTTTTAGATGAATGGAACTAATGAAATGATGATGCAAATGAGTCTGAAATCCTTAATACTTAAAATTACATGGTTTTCACCTGTTCAGAAGAAGGGAAAAAGTCAAAGAAAACTGGGAATTGAACCTGGGTCTGCCAGTTTACAGTTGAACAAGCTAGCATCTAAGCCACAGTGGTGAACTATATGAGGAGTTAATGAATTACACTGCAATAATTTCAAAGATTGTAGAGGGATCTTCTTCTTCTTCTTCATTGTGAAGACTTTAGGCAAGATAGGAATACCTGGGAGAGGAATTATGCACAATTGGTCACAGACAATTGTTAACTTGAGAATATTGATGTCCTAAAGAAAATAGTTAAAAAAGAATCAATGCTAATTACCTAACAACAATTTTCACTCTATTCTTATACAGAAGCTGAAGTAGAATGCAGAATGGAAACATCTTACTATTCCTTTTTGGAGGCAACAGGGATCATTACAAAAACTGGGAGAATGTTTTTTTAGTATTTTCACAAAATACTCTACAACTTGAGAGCTATTTTAATTGAATATCAGCTTTTCTTACTAACCATTAAAAAAAATCCATAATTATGAATGGAATTTTTTGTCTGTAATATTACTGATGATGAAACATGCATTTGTCATTATTGTTTGAAAACTAATCCATAATCATGAGTTTGGGGGTTTTGAAGATAGAAGAGGGAGGAGAAACCAAAATGTTAAGGAAAAAATGGCTAAATGTTTTTACTCAAAAGGGGGTCCTATATCAACTATTTCACTAGGAACTAGGTAATATTACTGTAGAATGATACAATAAGACCTGCTTTCCAGAAGTCTTCAGGCAGTATAAGGAATACCTATCCATAGTAGAACATCCTAAACTGCACCACAACAATAATGCTGCAAGAATAGAAACATTCTTATTGAAAGAGGCATCCAGAGTTTTACCACATCCATTTTGATTTCTAAATTTTGCCTCTGGTGACTTTTCATTTTTCTCAAAGTTAACGTAATCTGCTTGAGCATTAGTTTTCATCTATGGTGAACACATTATAGCATAATAGGAATGATGAGACATTATGAAGGAAAATGTATTAAAGGAAACATTCATAAATTTTCCAGTTGGAGTGTGAAAACAATTGGTGTCATTGCAGGTGTAATCATGCATATTTTACATTGTCAGCATTTGGTATTCAGAATAATATTAAAAAAAGAATAACCAAGAAACACTAATGATGTAAAATTATTAATACTATTTTAATATCAAAGAATAAATATACCACATTGCTATGCTTACTTTGGAAGTAATCATAGAGGACAACATTGTTCAAAGGATTTAATGTAACAGTTTTCTTATCTGTTTTCAGAATGTTGTATAACATTTTTTTCATTAATGTGATATGCCAACATATGCATAGGTGATTGAAAATAAAAGGGCAAATGGCTGGTAAATAGAAAGAGAGTAAAAATGTACTTTAAATGAAAATCCTTTATTTTATCATCATGTTTTATACTTGTTGTAAGAGAGTGAATATATTGACAAATATGAAGAAAAAAATTTTTTCTCTTATAATTTTTTTTTTTCCCCTTTCTTTCTTCCTTAGATCAGATCACAAGAAGAAACAATCAGAAAATTGGAGGATGATCTTAATAAATCACAGAGTGCTTTTAATGATCTAAAGTTAAAGGCTAAAGAAACTGAAGTGGAACTAGAAGATTTGCGTTTGAAATTCAGTTCTACAAATTTTGAAAGCAGTACGGTAAGTTTGAAATAAAATGAAATATTGGACAGTTAAATTTAGAGAGAGGACTGTGAACAGCAGTGCTAGTATATTTTTCTTTTTGGTGGAGTATAATAGAAACAAACATATTGAAATTACATTTCAGATGGCACTAAGATAATTCTTTGCTGGAAAAAATTATCAAATATATTGTTGCATCACCTCCTTTTAATATAAAGAGTTGTATTTATTAAGTTATAAAAAAATTGAAATACATAATTTTTAAATGATGCATGATACTTTTTAATATTCTAGTAGCACAGCATTCTTATGCATGTGTAAAATGCAGTAATTAAGAAAGGGATAAATGTCAATTTAACTGGTAGAAGGTTCTGATGTATAATACTTATTTAAAATGTTATCTCTTTTCAAAATAAAGACTATTTAAGCACTATAAATGTGTTCTACCATATGTAAATATTCATTAGTTATAAGTATTCTTTTTCTAATGAATTATTTAGAGGATGATAAGGATGTTTTAATATGCATCTGTTACTTATAACAACGTTTCTCATAGGCTGAACTCTGGACATTGTTTTGCTATGCAGTAGACATCTAGAAAGCATTCTCTTGAGCACAGATTCATGGTAATTCTTGAACTGTTCCATCCATTTAAATGCTTTTGCAGAACTTTGCGTCAGCACTAGGGTTTGGATTTTTAAATGCTAAAATTTTGGAAAATGTTTATATTTATGCAATAAAATACTTAAATATGTCATAAATTATTTTATTGTGTTTGAATTACATTATTGAATTTAAGCCACATGCACTACTCACCAGTATGATTTATGAATTGCTATACATCCTCAAATTATTCATCAGAAATGAATGATGATAATCATTGGACATTGACTTATACTGGTACAATGAGTGCTCCATGTAACAGGAAGCAAATTTATAGCTGGGTGTTTTCATTGATACTTGCAATTGAGTATCCTTTCCTGCTGGCCTCCCAATGTATTTGAAATTTTATGCATAGATGAAACCCACTATATTTTTCACACACTTCTCTGTATTTTTTGTAATATTTGTGCTGTAAGTTCACTAAGACTGCCCAGCTTTTTCTTAACATCACAAACTGTTTCTGACAGAAGGAATCCTCCCACTTCAAATTTTTCAGTTGCACTGCAAAGGAAAACCAAGTTAGCATATGTATATATGCATGTGTATATACATACTTTTTAAATGTGTCAATATTCCTTGAAGAATTTCAATTGAAGATGTGTAATTGTAGCTCAGTTCATTAATGAAACTGGCAAAACTATCAATTTTTGCATAATATTATATTGCAGCAAGGAAACTATTCCACCACATTAATACTAGTGTTGTTAATAACAGTATGTTAGGACCTTGTATTCTTGAATATCCAATTATTTTTAAATACTTTTTCATATTAGAAATAAATTTATCCACATTAGGATGTACTGTTCTACTTTCCCCATACATTTGGTGTAATCCATATACAATGCAAGTTACTTGAATCATTGCAGGATAACTAACAACAAGATCTTCTGCTGTCTATGTTGTGGCATCCATCAATAATAGGGAGGTCTGGGGTTTGATTCCTTACAGGAATGTCCTCCCTGACTGGGTATTTTCCAAAATTTCCTCAATCCTCATAAATGGCAAATACTGGGGAGGTACTCTAAACTAAGACTGGAATGCTTTGTTCTTTTTAAAAAAAATTCTTTCACAATTTAACATTTCATCTAATGTATCACGAGTGTCCACCTGTGGTGGCTCAACAGTAAACACTGGTGTTAAACACTATTAAATAAAATAATCAATAATAGTAACACATTGTTGTACTTCAACCACCTGGCCATAAAATTTGCATTGCTTTGTTAAATAATTTTGCAACAGTTCTTTCTGGGCATGTTAATAGAAGACATATCTTTAAAATTGCTGCTTAATTGAGTCTGAAGTTTCAATTAAGCTAACTCACATTTTTTTTCATTTTCTCAAATTAAATGAATTTGTTCTAGTGTTTTTTTCTAACACTTTGGAAGATAATTTTTTCTCAAAAACTACTATCAGAAGTGTCAAATTTGAATATTTGGCGAGAAATTTCTGTAAAGCTGGATTACTAATTTTATAATGGTCTGCTGATACAAATGCTGTAGATAAAATGCACAGTAAGTTGAAAACTTAGGAGGGCCTGTAGAAGAACCTGAATTGGATCGCTGAACTTCATCATGTGCAAAACTACTATGATGTATTTATTGTCAGCTAGGTTTTGCATAAATTGAGACCACTGTTCATTCTTTATTATATTCTGACATAGTTGGCAGTACAAGAAATGTTCTAAAAATATCCTAAAATTCTTCTGCTTTTATTCCTGCAAATGATAACTTATTATTGCTCAAGACACCAGAAAGTAACCACTCCTGGTTAATCTTCAAACATATTGTTTTGAGAGCATAAACAGAACTCAGTGATGTGGCCTGTGTAAGGCAAAGAATAATTCTAGTATATAAAGTAACTCACACTTGCTACAATTAGGGTATCTATATGATTATTTCATCTGTACTTTGAGGCAGTACTATTCAGTCAGACACATGATATGAAACAATTGTAAAGCAAAGAATAATTGTTATAAATAAAATTACATGAAAATATTAATGATGAAAACCAAAACATTTAAAGCAGCAGATGTTTATAATCAGTGCAAATAAATATTTATATTAAGAATCCAAGCCCTAATAATCAAATATTACACTTAATCTGCTGTGAACGTATACTGCAGATGTACTTTCTTTCCAAAGGAATTACTGTCCCATAGTTTGTGCAGCATCTAAGCTTGCCACTGTTGGTAATTAGTACAATATAATATGAAAAGTCTTCATAGAAACTTTCACAATTATAATTAATTAGATGTTAAATAAAGTCTGAGTCACTATTAGCTTACCATTGTATATATTTCCACATATATCACAGCTATTTTAGATACCCAACACCGACAACCAATATGTCAGAGCCCTCTTGTCAAGTCAGCATATTAAATATCATTCTGTACTCATTATAACGTCCTTAGGCCAGAGGACTAGGGGCACAGCTGTATCACTTATCCATAAGAATGGTACCCATCCTTGATAAAAATGAAATGAAGCTAAGGAAATAATAGACCGAGGCATTCTATGCAAATATGGACACTTCTAAACTTTAACTCATAACTTCATTAAAATGTGTAAAACTGCTCTGATCTTGACTTGTATGTCATAAATGTGATATCCTAGGAGCAGAAGGTGTAACGTCCACTCTCTTTAAGTTCCAGCTCTCGATCTCTGAAAATCAGAAATGCTACACCTTCCCCATCCGCTCATGCGCAGAAGCTAATTTTGTCATGTACAGATCCCACCCATCACTTCTAAACACTAACCATCTCAGTGCTACAATACATGTACTAGTTCCCCCTCATTGTCTCCCCCCCATTTGCTACAATATGTTCATTGTTGTAATTCAGATAGTGTAGTGAGTGCTTATGAAGTTTAAATGCCTAAATTCAGTCTCTATTGAGGACAGATACTGGGTGAGGATTTTTTTTAAGCTAATTCATATTTAGAAGGTAAATCTACCTTCTACCAAGGAGCTCTTAGCTTATGTGTGTCATCATAAGCTAATTTCATCTCTTCATCATCATTGAAAAATCTATGATAATTAACATGCACCATTCAGTGTAAATGACACCTAGATTAGCCTCCCAAACAATATGTTTAAAAATGAATAAGCCATGGTTAACACTAATATTTTTATATATACTGACTTATAGACATCTGAGGAAGATACACCAGTTCTAGCGCTACAATTTAAATTAAAATCATCACAGAAGGAAGTAAAAACCCTGAAAGATAAAGCACATGTTTATGTAAGTATGATTGTATGTATATTTGAGTGTAGAGTGTACTTTGTTGAGATATAATTATAATAAACTTTAATTTCAATAGAATAGTTGAGCCCAAGTCTTCCGGATATTGCAGTAGGAAACTAGGAAACTAGAGACAAGAATTCAGTAATCAGTTAAACAAGCAAACTAAATGGCAATTTATTGAAAACATATAATTTTTTAATTGATATAAATTATGAAGTTATGAAATTAGTTATAAAGGTAGGGGAGAAAAATGTAAATTTAATTGTAATGTTATTTGCTGAAATAAAATTCATATGTAAGTAGGACTGAAATTTCTAATTAGATTTTAAAAAGTGCAAGTAATATTATATTATGTTCATGTACTCATGTACTTTGTTTCAGTTGCGGGATCTGAAAATGGCTGAACAAAATCAAGCAGACTGTGAAAGGAGAATAAAAGAATTAAAATCCATTTTGGAAGTTTCTCACATTGAAGTGAGAACAGCATTAGAGAAAGCATCTGGAATGGTAAACCATTTCTGTTACTAGTTTATTTATGTTTGGGCAGGAATAACTAAATAGGGCTTTTGACTCTTCCTATGTAAAAGTCTTTCAGTTTTTTAATAAAAAACTTTAAAGAAAATCATTAACATCAATCAATATAAAATTTAATATCGTGTTGGAACTAATACAGTGAAACGACTAATATATTCTTAATTATTTAGTGAGTTGCTTTGATAATTTTATGCTGCACTTACTGTTGAATTATGCAAAACTAGTTTCGCAGACTTTAGCCTGCATCCTGAGTTGCGAGTCGACTATCGGATTCGTTGTTGGCTGGCTGGACTTGGTGTAGCTCTCGTGGACATTTTATGAATTTCTGGTTTAATTTGTCTTCTGTTGGGATCTCAAAGTTAATAACCTTATTCTCATATTTTTATATAAATTTTTTCCATATTCCCAGCTCCACGGGCCGATCTACGAATTTCAGTAATTTCACTCCCATTTCTATATCACGTTTATCTCTGCAAAAGTGATGTGCAACCCGCTGATTTCTCTATTGATTATACCTGATGTTCCTCCAGTGTTCCTTCAGCCTGATTCCAAATGCAGAATCATACAATCCAAGGAGAAACCAAAATTAAAAGCAGGCAACACCTCATTAGCAAGGATACACGACCTACCAAAAATACATAAACCAGGAAATCCTATGAGACCAATAATCAATTATAGAAACACACCTTTCTACCAACTAGCAAGATGACTCCTCCAAAGATTGAAAACATTTCCAAAATTTGATAGCCTAAGTGAGAATTCTGAAGAACTGGTGGAGAAAATTAAAGGTTTGTTTCTCCAAAAGAATGATCTTTTAGTGTCTTTCGATGTAAAGTCACTTTCCCAGCATACCAAAATGCAAACTTCCAACATCCTTTTGGAAATGGTTACAGTCTGTGAAACTAAGCAACAGGGAGATTGAGGAATACATCCAACTAACCGAAATATGTATCAGTCAGAATTTCTTCTGGTTTAATGATGAATTTTTACAAACAAGAAGCAGGTTAAGCTATGGGGAATCCATTATCGTCTTTTCTGGCTGATTTATGTATGAGTAGTTTAGAAATGCACATCACCAAATCATTTCCACACATTTTCAAAGTATGGCACAGATATGTGGATGATATCTTTGCAGTGGTCAACAAGAAACTCTTTGATGATGCTTTGAAATTGCTAAGCACACAAGAAAAAGATATTAAATTCACTTCTGAAACAGAACAAGGCAACATGATTCCTTTTCTTGACTTAAAGATTATGAGAATAGGCAGTAATTTGGAATTTGAAATGTACAGAAAGGACACACAGACTGACAATTACATAAAGGCAAGTAGATTCAATCTCACATCACACAAACATGCAGTTCTCAATAGCTTAGCACATAGACTCATCAACATACATATGAATGAGTTTTTATACTGCAAAGGATACTATCATATTATACAAACAGCAAAATTTAATGGGTATGACCAAGAAATTGTAGACAAGAAAATCGAGAAATTCAAACAAAAGAAGAGGTTAAAGCAGGTTACAATATTGACAGCAAAAAAGGACCTACCATCTACATGAAATTCACTTATCATCCTTGAGCCACCAAAAAATTCCAAAAAATACTTAAGAGAGTTTGGGATTACTTTGTCCCCAGTGAACAAGTTTAGGCTAAAAAAATCTATTCAATTCTGGTGATAATGATAGAATACCTGAGGAGAAGAAGCCAGGAATCTATAAAATTAACTGTTCATATTGTAACAAAGTATATATTGGAAAAACAAAAAGAAGCATTGGAATCAGGCTGAAGGAACACTGGAGAAACATCAAGTATAATCGGATAGAGAAATCAGCTGTAGTACGTCATTTTTGGAGAGATAAACATGATATAGAAATCGGAGTGAAAAAATTGAAATTTATAGATCAGCCTGTGGAGCTGGGAATATGGGAAAAAATTCACTTAAAAAAATGTGATGATAAGATTATGAATTTTGAGATCCCAACAGAGGACAAATTAATCCAAAAGTTCATAAAATGTCCATGAGAGCTACACCAAGTCCAAACAGTCAACAACGAATCAGTCAACTCGGAACTGAGGATGCAGGGCTAAAGCCTGCAAAACTAGTTTTGCATAGTTCAACAGTAAGTGGAGCATAAGATTATCAAATCGATTCACTAGATAATTAAGAATATCTACATCAATATTAGCCTAAGGGCTGTTCCAAATTCTATATCAGGTGTGACTAAGTCAAACTTGAAGTTTGTAATCACATTGCTTCATTTCTAAGTGGTAGAAATGTAATGCAGAGTCATCATAACATAACGCCATCAATTGATAATGCACTGCAATACTTTGAAATTGTAAGATGCAATAATTATTAATCAGTGATATATCTCTCACTGTTAATTGGGTGCATCCACCATCTCCTTTGTTTTTTTGTTTTTCTTTATAATTAGATGGGCAAAACCCATAATGCAATAACCTTTTCGATTAGAGATGACAGAATGTGAGGGTCTTCAATTTGATGTGTTCTGATCTCAAGTGCATGCTCAGATACATAACTATTATGTGCCTAAAGTGCATGTAAATTATATGCTCTTGTGTCTCCAGTCTAAAACAGTAAATTGTCTTAAACTTTTTTTATGTATTGTAAATGATTATTTTTTTTTTCTTTTTATTCTTTTGGTTATAATAGGTATATTACACATTTTTAAGATACTGGCTGGAGGAGGAAGAGGAGGACACTTTCTAGCAACCAGGCAGCTGATATTCAGAACATTATGAGTAATGGGCCTCAAATTTTGACGCATCTCAGCAGGAAGACACATCTGTCCATTGACTCCTTTCACACAGCATTAAAAACTCTTACAAATTCTTCCATCTAGGCTAACAGCTTATGATAAGTTACTGGACGCTGACCTACCTGCGTGTATATGTTTTTATATCTATTTTCTGGAGTATTTTGTGGCCATTGAAATGAAATTTATTGAAATGCTAAGAAAAATACAAACTACAAAGGAGTCTCCACCTAACTGGCCCAGGCCATTTTAGGTGTAACTCCTCATGATTACAAACTTTTTAATACAATAATGATTTTATTCTAACTCTTTAAATAAATTTTACATAATTAAACAAAGTACAAAATTTCCACCTTGATTGCATCAGATCCCCAGTTCCAAGTTAATCAGCAGTAGCCTACTGGAATTCCATGGACCAGGCTTCAACCCAACTCAGGGGACTAAAATCAAATTCAATTACTCTACCTATACCATTTTTTATCAGATAGCTACAGTCTCTCCAAACTGCTAATTCCTTTATTTCTCAAATATCTACTCTAATGCTATATTTAACACTAAAATCCACAATACAACACATTTGGGTAATAATTATAACCCAATTCAAACAACTCCATATCATAAATCTAAATTGCTAAAACCAAAGATTATTGACTTATTAATCATCCATACCCATTTATTTTTGACTCTATACAAATATTTCCCTAAATTCCTTAATTGAGATTTGTCTCCAAAAATTTTCCTTACTGCGATCTCAGGTCTTGTACGAACTCATTTTACTTTAAATAAATTGTACTTATGAAGCAGTAGACAATGAAGTGGTAATATATCCTACATTTAAATATTCAACTTGTTTATGCTAAAATCCACTTACTTACATAAAATTATGATAAATTTCGTGAGAACTCACTCCCATCTTCAGTTGTTGACCCAAAATGATGAATGGGTATCCAGATGCTCCTGTGGCAGTGTCTGGTAGTTGTAGTAGGAACTTGCCGAGTTCATCCATAGGAAGAAAATCTAAGTTCATTAATGTTCTTTATTTTTTATGATGAAAATGTTTTCCCATCTTCTTACACATACCTTTCCCATTTTTTCTAACAGGGTACCAACATTGACTGCATTTAGAGGAGTACCTAACATAGTTTTACCACCACGGGTGGCTGAGGTCGTTAACACGCAGACTCGTGAGCAGGAGGTCTGGGGTTCGAATCCCACCAGGACTATCCTGCCTGACTGGGGTTTTTTCCAGGTTTTCCCCAGCCCTCATAACTGGCAAATGCCTGGGAGGTACCATAAACTAAGGCCTGGAACGTTTCCTTCCTTAAAAATAAATCCTTTCCTAATATATCATTTCATCTCATGTATCATCAGTGTCCACCGTCTGTGGTGCCTCAGTAGTAAAAACGGGCTTTAACACTATTAAAAAAAATAGTAGTTTTACAAAACATAATAAGTTTTTTATGCATCTCTTTCCAAATATCCTCCACTGTCCATATTTCTATATCATAAGCCCACCTGGATTGCACTAGAGCACTGTATACCCTTTCGCATCAAATTACATCCATATTAGACACAAAATATAGACATTTCCTTAAAAATGTCATTACTGACCTCCCTCTAGCTAATGTGACCCTTTTCTGTCTTTGTCATTGACCTGAGCTACTAAACCTTATTCCCAAATATGTGAACTCTCTTATGATGTGGATGCCATTTCCTCCAATGGACCACTTTTCTTCCTTACTAAGTTTATTTCCTTTCTTAAAAATCATAATTTTTGTCTTATCCTAATTCATTTTCAGATTCCATTCCTCAGAATGTCTAATTATTTCTGAAATTGCTTTCTTCAGTCCAACCATTGAGAAGGATGTTTAACCATTAAATCATCTGCATATAATAATCCAGGGATCTCTTGGTTATTAATTGCTGGCATATGCTTATTAAATTCCTGTAGACCTACAAGCACATTTAATGAACAAATTAAACAATATAAGACTCAATTTACATCCCTGTCTCAATCCTGAATCCTGAGCAACTTCCTTTGACACCTTACCCTCCCTACATCTAACACAAAAAATTGTTTATATAGATTGTTTGAAGTAATCCCTTCTCTTTAATCATTCCTTTGCTCCACAATTTATACCAAAATGCATCCCTATTTACCGTATCATAAGTTTTCTGTAGGTTAATTCTACCTCACCTGAAACCACTCTTAAAGGAAATGTTAATTCATTTCTCTCAGCCCATTAATATTCCAGTGAAAACCTTATTGAGATTTGACAAAAGTGCAATTCCCCTATAATTGCCCGGATTCTCCATTGTACCCTTGCCCCTTCGAGTTGGGTGAATAATAGCAGTCTGCCAGGCTTTAGGTGTACTTCTTTTGCTTTTTATTACATTAAGAGTTTAACTAGGCACAGAAACCTCTCCCTATCTTCACACCATGCTTTAAAAAATTTGACTGGTAACCCATCAATGCCCATTGCTTTGTTCTTCTTAATATATTTAACCTGCTTAAAAACCTCTTCACTTGAAAATAAGCTATCCATTTGTTCATCCCATCGCTCTTTCCATATCAGATTCCAATTTCTCATGCCACTAATTTTAAATTCAAACCATTACTTAAAATGACCTATCTGCTCTTCAGGTTTAATTGCAAATTCAGCACCTCTAGATTTCAACCATCTCCGAATAATATTCCATACTTCATTAACCCTACCTGATCTAATTTTGGTATCAATTTCAATGACTTTTCTTCTCCCCACCTCCTCTTTCTTCCTTTCCAACAGCAGCCTATGGGCCATTCTCATCCCTGTCATTTTTTTCCTATCCTCCTCTCTGTTCCTCTCCCTCCATTGAATTACAGACTCTTTTACTAACCTTTTCACATCACTACACTCTTTATCAAACCAATCATCAATCCTCACTTTATTAACCACTACTCTCTTGACCATCTCATTACCTGCCCCATTTCAGCAAAAATTTCTCAAATTCAGAGCTTGTTCGCTTAGCTTTGACTCAGTCAGCTAGTTGGTATCATGAACACACAAACCCGACGCTGAGGAATTTCATAAAAATTTTCTGAAATCTCTTCGCACCATTTATATTCAATAGCATTCTCACTCATTTCCTTTTATATATTGCTAGTTATTGTTTGTTGCCAATGAAAAACTCTAATTTATTCAATTAAAACTGAATGTAATAGTCAACATAGTGAAACTATCATAAAATCTGGTTTAGATTAAAAGTAAAACTACTTAAAATCATGTAACACATTAAAACTCTCTTGATGTTCCACTTTTTAAAACTTATTTAAAAGTAAACTGGGATATGTTCCTGAGGCACTAGCTCACATTGTCAACCATTCAATGACTGAACAAGTAGAACATCAAGAGAGTTTTAAAGTGTTGACATGATTTTAATTAGTTTTACTTTTAATCTAAACCAGACTCTAATTTCTGTTCACATCTGATGAATACAGGTTTTAGCTCGTGGATTGTGAACCACAACCTATTGTATTAGGGATTTGGAGCCACATCATAAGTTTGTCCAAATTGATCTTTGCCTTCAGAAAAATGCAGTTTAGGCTACTATTTCTCATCAGAGAGTATTTGGTCTAGTGTTCTTTTAAGACATATTCAATGTCCAGTGGTAACAAAATTAAATGCTAAGTAATTCTATGACTCATAAAAAGCAGTGGATGGTTGAAACATGTCCTGCACTCTCTGCTCATAACTAGTTTTTGGAGAAATACTTCAGGAGCATGTAATAATAATAATAAGCTAATAGCAGTAATTATAATAGTAATTAATAATTATGGTATCTGGGATCATCAGTCATCCTCTATGGCTGGTGAGATCAACAGATCTGTCACAAAAAATTTAAAACAAAATCTGTAGGAAAATATCTAAAAGACTGTGTTTTGGTCGTATGCCCTGAGAACATAACCAGCTGAGAGAGTTTGACTTTCAGGAATTTACGATCATCCATCTATACCCTGTCTATTAAGAGCTAAAATGCACTGTCAACAAACATATCTTTCTATTTCAATATTGATTCAATTTGGAATCGAACACAGTGAAATGCACATTAATAATCTTTTCTGAGTCAAAATATTTAGAACAGTTTTTATGGTTTCACTTATATGAGATTTACTCTGGACCTGTTTTGTGGAACAATTGTCCACATGTAAGTGAAACCATAAAGAGTGTTCTAAATATTTCGACTCAGAAAAGATTATATCTTTACATGCTGGGGTGGAAATGTTGGGAAGAGGAAAGGCGTTATGCCTGGATAAGCACAAAGGTAGAGGGCATAAGGCTTGTACATTGAAGCAAACACCTCTGCATTAGTCCTTGAATGACCTCAAATATTACAACAAAATTTCAGACATAGTAAGGCATGTGGTTAATCATAGAAAAAGTGTTGTATTTCTACTCCTTTGAAAATGTTTGTTGAAAATAGTTTGTAAAACATCTGTTCAATTCTGCCTGTTATTTACATCATTAATCAATAAAATTATCAACAAATTCTTTAACTGGTTTTCCAAGCAATATGGTTTTCTAAGCTATTTTTTTTTTGCAAACTATTTTCAAAGGAGTGGAAATACAACACGTGTATTATGATTAACCACATGCCTTTTTTGACATTGCAACTTGACTTTTGTTAGACAAGAGATTACCAGAACATAATGAGTGAAGAAATATTTAGAACTGAATGGTAGATTGTTTTTGTAAAACTGATTTGTTTACCTTTATACCCTCTTTAGTCACATTATTTCTTTATTTTTTTTTTATTTCTTTTATAAATTATTCCTATTTTCTAAACACATTCAGCTACCTGATAAGACAAAGTATCACTTATCTTTTCTGAATTGGTTGCTTAGAACACTCTTTATGCTTTCACTTAAAGTGTTCTAAACACCAACTAAGAATAGATTATTAATGGGTGTTTCACTGTGTTTGATTCCAAATTGAATTAATATTAAAAGTATTAAGTAAAAATTGTACTTACGAAGCTGTAGACAATGGAGTGGTAATATATACTACATTAATGTTTTAAAAAGTAAGTGGAGTTAGTGTTAACAACTGAATACATTAATGTAATATATTAAAAGTATTACTTATTCATTTTATTTTTGCCAATTTTTGGCAGGAATGCTTTGAACTGTTTATGTCCACTCCTATTGTTGCCTTCCCCACCACTCTGACTCAGAGCGAACATAATGCTAGCATGATCTTTTAGGAATTCCACCAGAAGGCATAAACATACATTATTAACACAAACATCTAATCAGTAAAGTAAGATTTCACATTGCAAATTATGTGATTACTGTAGAAAACAGGGCAGGTGCCTTGTATAAGGAATAGACAACTTTTATGAGCTGCATTGTTAATGGGCATAAAAAAAACTGAAGCTATCAACCAATTATGGCTCAGGTTAAATTGATAGAATATCCCCTCCCCCAGCACAGCAATGCTTTTTGTATATTGTCACCAGAACTTGGTTCTAAACAATTATAATTCCTTCTTTGGCCATTAGCAAATAAAATTGTAAAATAAACAGGTAATAAATCCTTCATAAATCCTCCAATAAATAACAATGAAACAATGAATGAGGTTAATTGATATCATTGTATGATTCAGTTGAACTACACACTCTTAAAGCTTCACTTACTTTTCATAAATGTATGGAACCGGTTTTGAGAACATTTAGTTCCCATCTTCAGCCAGGCTAAAGTTCAATTATAAAATGAATGAGGTGTTGTTCCAATCAATCAAACTTACATCTACCCTGGTCTCTGAAGTTTGACTATTAATGTTATGCCAACAGAAAGGGAATGGGGAGGGAGTGACTATTTTGGATTGAACACCTGATATGCATCAGAAACCAGTAATTATTTTTTTTAATCATAGCCAAATGATAGATAATAATTGGTCATATTAGTTCAAATGACTTTATGGCCTAGTTTACCAGGCATTTACCTAAATAACTAAGGGAAAACCCCTTAAAATCCTCAGGAAACTAACCCAACCAGGAATCAAGCCTGGGCCTGGGAAGAGCAAATGCTACCAATAGAATATGATGATGGTCAGTTTAATGTTAATGTCAAGTTAATGTTTAGATGGTTGGTTTGCTCACATTAATCTGGCTATCAAGATTTATAGAAATTCAAAGATACTGTGAGGAATGATTATAATAATAAAGATTAAACTGAAATAACTTCTGAATATGCAAGATATAAACATATCATTTACATACGAAATAGAAACAGATAACATGCTGCCATTCCTGGGTATTAAAATAATGAAATGCCAAGAAAATCTTAATTTTGGAATATATAGAAAGAATACACATGCAGATATTCACATCAAAGCCGACAGTTTTAACCCCACAGCGCACAAACATGCAGTAATTAACAGTTTAACACACTGGCTAGTTAACCTACAAATTAGCAAAGAAGAATATTTTAATGAATACAAACAAATAGAAGAAACAGCAGTTAAAAATGGCTTTAAAAAAGAACTAGTACATAAAAAGGTGCAGAACTTCAAGAGACAAAAACATATCAAAGAAACCACAACACTTTCAGCAAGAAAAGATAAACTAATTTTTAAAAAATTCACATATCATCCATGGGCCACAAAAAATTTCAGAATATTCTTAAAGATTTTAATATCAGGTTGGCATTGATTAATAGATTTAATGTTTTTTTTTTTTTTTTTGATTGATTGATTGATTTATTTACGGACGCTCTTTAACATCACAGGTCATCAGCGTCCCATTCAACTCAGGGCGTGAAAAGGCTGACAAATTTTGCTCAAAGGCATCTCTTTCAGGCTTGAGGTTCTTTTTCGAGCCGTAAATGTATGACACGGGACCCACAGCTTTACTTCCCTTCTGAAGGAAGCCATACTTAGGATTTTTACACCCTGAAAAAATCCATCGGTCCTGGCCGGGTTCGAACCCGCGATCTTGGGTTTAGGAGGAAAGTATGGTAACCACTACACCACCAGGACCGACAGATTTAATGTTAAAAACTTACTGATAGATAATGTTAATGACAGTATTCCACAAGAAGAAAAATCAGGTATTTACAAAATAAACTGTGCAGAATGGGAAAAAATCTACATTGGGAAAACAAAGAGAAACATAGGCACGCGGTTAAAGGAACATTTCAGGAACTTAAAGTACAAGCAAATAGAGAAATCAGCAGTAGATTATCATTTTTGGACACAACATTATGACATAATAAACAAAGCAGAATTATTAAAATCAGTACAAGGACCTACGGAATTAGCAACCTGGGAGAAAATCTACATCTACAAATACAAAGACAACATAATGAACTTCAACATTTCCAGGGATGAAAACATAAACTACAAGTTTATCACACTGCCACCAGAGCAGAACCACAGCTCAACGAATGAACATTAGCCTGGCTGAAGATGGGAACTAAATGTTCTCGAAACCGGTTCCATACATTTATGAAAAGTAAGTGCAGCTTTAAGAGTGTGTAGTTCACCTGAATCATACATTGATATCAATGAAATAATGGTATTCAAAAATGGAGATAAGCTTAAAATATGAATGACAGAGAAGAATATTAAGGTCATTAAGAATTTAATTTATTTGGGAGTCAAATTAAATAATCCAGGCAAAATAGATAAGCAGTAAGCAATTAGTGATAGTTAAGGAGAAATTTACCTTATAATTATCAAGGAGAAGATTATTTATGACCTCCTTAATCGATATTCACTTCTTGAGTTTATATAGTTTCAGTGAAATCAAGATGGGTATATGGAATTGAACTTTGGTACAAGGAAGAAGAATGACAGATAAAAATTAAGTACTAAAAGATTAATGTGAGTTGTACGCTAATATTTGCTGTATCGGTGAACTTGTGTAGGCACTTTATTTGCAGTGTGAAAGCGAAAGAGGAAGAATGATAGAATGAATATAAAAATATTGTTCAGAATAAAGCTGTTACTTTAAGGGCATATTTTAAAAGAATATGTGTGATGACCATAATTAGAATCAAGTGTATGGGTGCTTAGGATTGAGGATCAATCAGTGAAGAAGGAAATGTAAAAAAGAGTTTGAGAAAAAGGTTAAGAAAAGTGTCCAATTTAGGTTTGAAAATGTGGATAGATAGACCCAGGTGTCATTGTGAGGAGCAAAAGTTCTGTGTTATTTTATAGTGAGATAAAATTTTAATTTGGTAGATAGTATCTGGATGAATGTAGTACTTAGAGAGGTTTTGCTTGGTTTTGATTAGGGATTTGGAGACTGAAAGGATTTAGAAGTAATGTGGAGAGGGCTATTTCCCTTTATGTAGAATGAATATAATGAAATGCACTTTCTTTAAAAATATTAAGAGATAGTGAAATGGAGGAATAATTTTATCATTAAAATGGGAATAACATATATAAGAATATATAGGAAATTATGTGCAGATCAAAAGTTATGGGAATTATTTGGAGTTCAAAACAAATGACCATTATCAGTAAAGGAAAAGGGGATTAAACTTAGGCAGATGTAATGAATACAGAAGTTAGACTGTTCTATTGCCTACTATACTCAGAGACTGTCGGCTCTATAAGGGATAATGTTTGTACCTTCTGGATTACCTGAAGACAGAGGTATCTTCAAAATTAGATTAATATTTTATATACAAATTTTAGTGTTAATGTATTTTTCTCACTTTCTTTTATCAAACAATGTAGGTCTAAGACAAGGATGTAAATTAACCCCAGTTCTCTTCATTCTAGTGTAGGATTAAAATGGTCATTAGAAGCTATAGGTACATTTTATAGAGAATGGTCTCAAGATAAAAATAAATTTAAGATTATGGGGTTGAATAAAGGCTTCACATTAAAAAAAAACTGGAAAAATGATGGTGAGAGGGTACAGAAATTGTCAAGAAAATTGATTATTTAGGTGTTAGATTGTCTAGTAATGGGAAATGGAGCAATCAAAAAAGAAAAGCAGTATCTGAAGGAAAAATGGCTATGCGATAATCAGATATTGTGTAAATAAAATACCAAATGTGTAAGTAAAATGGTTAGAAAGAATAAATTGCTCAATAGTGGAGAGCAGAATGATGTATGGAATAGAAATTTGGGGGTCAGATGGAGATGGGATAAACATGATGGAAAGGGATAAACATGATAAATGGACTATTTTATAGAATTATCTTAGACTTGCTTAGATCTTCATCTAATGAGATTGCTTTAATGGAGCTAGGAAGAATGGGCTATAAAAGCAAGGTTATAGAAAGGGTACTGAAATATTGGTATGGAATAGAGAGATCAGAAGAGGAGAATATTATCAAACAATGTTTGATAGCACAAGAAACAATTAAGGGGAATCTAAAATCCAAAATATTCTATAAGAAGTGGGCATGAAATCAATATAGTACAAGGGAGAAAGATTGGGAAAAGGATTTTGGAAAGAGATAATAAGAATTAGAATATTGAAAAACAGAAAATATGGGCAAATCGTAATACCAAAAATTATATAGCAGACTAAAAGAAGGTGTGGGGAAGAGAAAGATATATTGAATTCTGTGATTAGGCAGGAAGGAAAGAACTGGCATGATTTAGAACAAGAGTAATGCATTTAAGTAGAATAAAAAGTGGATATATTAAGGGGAGATAGGTTCTATGTGTGTAGAATCAGATAGTACTTGGCATTGTATATTGGAATTTAAGCAAACTAAGTTTCGGATGGAATAGTTCCTATTGTGAAAGTTGGAAAATTACCAAATGAAATAAGCAGAAGAATTTTACATTTAAAATCAGCTGAAAATATTAAGGAACTGAAAAAATACTGTTGACTATTGTACTTAGGAGTGAATATAGATCCACATTACATACTCAATCTGGGGTTAATTATAATGGTGTATTGAAGGAATGCAACTCCATAAAGTCAAGGTGAGCAAGTGAGAAATTTAAAAGTTTATTAACAGTAGTAAGTTTACTTATACTGAGAATATGGAAAGGAAAATTGTGTGCTTTGATTTAAATATGTTTACTTGTTTGTGAAATTGTATGAAATTGGTTTTATTTGTATGTTAAAATATTTTACTTTATTTGGAAACAAACTGAAAATTGCAGGAAGCAAAAAAATATAATTTTATTTACATATGTTGTTTATATTTACAAGTGCTATCATCATACTTGTGCAATTAGATGACATTATTTTTATTTATTACATGCAAAATGTGTGATAAACTTGTATTACATAAGAGTAGTTCAGCTCAAATCCTCAGAATGTTCCAGTAGAAAACTGCTGATGAGCCAAAGACAAAGATTCAGTAATCAGTTAAAATAGCAAAACTAAATGACAATTTATTGAAAATGTGTAATTTTGTGATTGATAAAAATTATGAAGTTATGAAACTAGTTATAAAGGTAGGGGGGGGGGGTAAATGTGAATTTAATTGTAACGTTATTTGCAGAAATAAAAATTCAGATTGAAATAATTTTTGTAATTATTTATATGGTTTGAAACAGAACAAGGATTAAAAACTAAGCCATCTTTGTACTAAAAAAAAAAACAAAACAAACAAACAAATTTGTTAGCTTTGTAAATGTATTCATTTTTTAATTTGTTAAAATATAAAATAATGTTTATTAAAATACTACAATTGTAAGCTAAATGGCTAGAGAGAATATATAATAATGCAATGATTGAAGCACATGTGCTTTATGGTATTGAAATATGGGGCATGGAAAATTCTTGGGAAATTGTGGATAGCATATACTGAACATTTTGCAAAGAAATTCTTGGCTTACCAATTGCAGCTGTAAAAGAAATGACTGAAATAGAAATGGGAAGAGTTACAAGAAAAGGTTTGATTATAGAGAGAGTTTTAAAATATTGGCACAGGATTTTAAACTGAAATGAAGATAGTGTCTAGTAAAGCAATTTTAATGTATCAAGAATCATGTTTAACTAAAGGCTCGTAGAGTAGTCTGAGGAAGATTTTTAGAGAGTAATGGATTAGGGTATATATGAGTGAAAAAGAAACACATGTTAGGATTTTGGAAAGAGGCAAGATGATGTTTTGAAGAAATAGAGGTACAAAAATTGTTTCGTAATTTAACTGGGAAGACATCGCTGGAATTTTATGTTAGGGTGAAATGGACATGGAAAAGGGAAAATTATATTGACTAAGCTAATAAGGGAAAGAGAGGGTATAGATGGGCGAGAACAGGTGTGTGGAAGTTAAAGGGTGAAAGAGAAGGCTTTATTCAAGGGGAATGTCCATAATGTGGAGGGAAAGAACTTGGAGCATATAGTGTTTGGTTTTAAGGAAACTGAAAAAGGAGAAATGAATTCATTAGTTTTAGTTTAAAAGGGACAAAAGAATAATGTTGAACAAAATATTCATAAAGATGAGCAGGAATGTGGGGCAATATTTATTTGGAGTTAAAAAGAAGTGGAAATGGACAGTGAATAAAGGAATTAATAGGTTGTAGAGACTGTAGCAGCTGAGAAAATAATTATGTAAGTAAAGTTATTGAAGTATTTTTATTTTGGTGCCTTGAGTTGTATTGGAGCTTGGTCCCCTGGAATTCCAGTATCCTGCTGCTGATGAATCAGGGACAGGGGCCGCAAAGTGGAAATTTTGTTTTTTAGAATTTAGATAAAGCGGTTATTATAAAATCAAATATTGTATCAAAAATGTTGTAATTGTCAGGGGTTACATTTTAAAATGGCCTGGGCCAAATAGGTGGAGGCCCCTTTGAATTTTGTATTTTTCTTATCATTTCAATAAAGTTCAATTTCAATGTATTAAATAATTAATTAGAAATGCTGAATGTTTCAGTAATAAATACTTTCATGGAGGATTATAGTAATGTGCATTTTTTTCACATTTTTCAGAATAACACAACAACAGCTTTTATCCAAGAAGCACGAAAATACAGTGAAGGAAGTCAAGAGGCATTTAAAAACATGGAAGCAGAAATTAATTTTTTGATGTTTAATTTGAGGTCCCATGTGCAGCAGGTTTGTTATAAATTTGTGTTTATTACTGAATAATAAATTATGTTTGTTGCATATGTACACTGCCAATCATTAATATTGCTAATATGATATAATTTTCTGAGGATTTTAGGAAGCATGATTAGGTGTAGAGCTTCTGAAATTAGGTCTGTTAAAAACATGTAAATGACCTCCCCTTTGGTCTAGAGGTTAACATTGCTGTTTGCTGGCTGGGAGGTCCCAGGCTTGGTACTTACTTAGACATTTTTTAAGATAGGAAGATCTGAAATGGGATTCAAGCAGCAACCTGAGGACAAATGGGAAGCTGCCTGATAGAGAGGTAGTGATTTTTGATCAAATCTCCATACGATGGGGACCAGTAGGGTACAGTGTGTTTATCATATGCTTTCCTGCAATATGCAATACTGCACGCTATCAGTGATGTCATAAGGTAGAGGATACAGCAGTTGCTGTTGTAGGCCAAAAGTGTGTAGAGGATAAAAAGGCCATGAGGAGGAAAAACATTAAATACAAGTTGTATTGCATTTTCGATTTATTATTTTATTTGAACTGATGTTAAATTATTCATGCATTTTTATTTTTATAACATTAATAAAAAAAACATACTACATTAAAATAATAAACCTGCAGTTTTACTATACCATATCCTTCTTTATTATCCAT
Source organism: Metallyticus violacea (assembly GCA_030762175.1). Lineage (NCBI taxonomy): Eukaryota > Metazoa > Arthropoda > Insecta > Mantodea > Metallyticidae > Metallyticus > Metallyticus violacea. Next base: position 61,257,787 of record CM060836.1, read on the forward strand.
AGATGATTGTTAAAATTGATGCATGGGGCTTGTCACCATTCATACTGTAATAATAGAAAAATACCAATTTTATTATAAAACATATAACAACATATTTCACAACTGCCTTCCTGTGATGCATGGGATTGTTATGTTTGTTATTCATGTGCCTCTTTAATCAGCCATCTTATGGTAGCAATGCTGTAATTAAGATCTATATCTTTCATGATTAAGGTCGTAGGTTTAAAAGCATTACCTCTGTTTGAAATTAATATTGAATTTTATTCTCCGGCATGTTTTTCTGCAGTTGTCCTGTCTTCAGTCTCATTTTAAGGCCTTCCCCTTGATCTTGAAGACTTGTAATCCAATGGTTTACAGTGTTCACATCTCTTTGAAAGGCATTTGCTATCTCATTTATAGGAAGGCCTGCTTCTCACATTCCTACAATATGTCCACATGTCACTTTTGACATATATACCACCACGAGTGACCAAGGTCATTAAGGTGCAGACTTGTGAGCAGAAGGTTTGGGGTTTGGATTCTGCCAGGAATATCCTTCCTGACTGAGATTTTTCCAGGTTTTCCTCAGTCCTCATAAATGGCAAATGCTGGGGAGGTACCCTAAATCTAGGCCTGGAACATTTCCTTCCTTAAAAAAAAATAAAAATCCTTTCTGCAATATTTCATCTCATGTATCATCAGTGCCCACTGCCTGTGATGCCTCAGTAGCAAAAATGGGTGTTAAACACCATTAAAAAAAAAGACATATAAGACACATTTCTAAAATTTGTAGTTAATTCAAAGCATATGCAAACAAGAGAATATATCTTTTCTTTTCTAAGTGAAGTTCATTGTAAGATGAATAGTTTCAAGTTGATGACTTGGAAATACTAATGAATACCATTGTACAAATTTGCATTGTATTGAATAGGTAGTTCATACCAGCACTATTAAGAACAATGAGAACATTTCCTAATTTTTGTACTATATAATAAGTTTTAATTGTTATGTTGCATAGAAATATTCTTTAAACATAGGATATTAAAAAAAACAGTTTATTAACATAAAATATTTTTTCCAGCATGATTACATAAGTGTTTGCAAAGTTAATAATAATGTTTTACTCTTTTATTTTTTGTTAAATATTTAATAAATGCAAACTAGAACAAATGAGTTCAAATACACTTCCCTCTCATCTATAATGTGAAAATACTTAAATTGATTTTCACTTCGTTTCTCTGTTATTTCTTTCTTTTCTTTCCTTTGCACCTTTCTTTTCTTTTCTTTTCTTTCTTTCTTTCTTACTTTCTTTCATTTTTGTATGTGGAACATAACTGAATATAATATATTAAGATCACTATGTGATTGAGTTGAACTAACATTCTTTTGCTCCACTTGTTTAAATATATAGGACTGGTTTCACAAACCCTTTGTTCATATCATCAGCCCATTGTTGACTGGAGGATAAACCGTTATGCTGTGGGGATGTGCTCTGGGGGAAGCGTGATGAACTTCAAGCTTATGTTTTCTTCATCTGAAGTGTAGAAGTTCATTAAACTGTCTTTGTACTCGTAAATGTAGATTTTCTCCCATGTTGCTAATTCTGTAGGTCCTTTACACCGAGTTCAATAATTTTGTTTTATACAATATGTCATGGTTTTCTGTAAATGAGATGCCACTGCTGATTTTTCCAATTGTTTGTATTTTATGTTTTTGAAATGTTCTTTTAACCGTTGCCTATGTTTCTTTTCATTTTTCCATTGTAGATTTTTTCATCTTCTGCACAACTTATTTTATAAACACCTACTTTTTTCTCTTCTGGAATGCTGTTATTAACATTATTAATCAGGAGATTTTTAACATTAAACCTGTTTACAGATGCTAACCTGATATTAAAATCTTTAAGAATATTCTGAAATTTTTATAGCTCATGGATGATATGTGGATTTTTTTAAAAATTGGCTTATCTTTTTTTGCGAAAGTGTTGTGATTTCTTTAATAAGTTTTTGCCTCTTGAATTTCTATAATTTTTTGTGTACCAATTCTTTGTTATAACCATTTTTAAATGCTGTTCTTTCTATTTGTTTGTATTCTTTAATGTATTTTTCTTTGCTAATTTTAAGGGTTTACTAGCTGATGTGTTAAGCTGTTTACAACTGCATATTTGTGCATTGTGGGGTTAAAACTATCAGTTTGTGATGTGATGTGATTGTCTGCATGTGTAGTCTTTCTGTATATTCCAAATTCCAGGTTTTCTTGATGTTTCATTGTTTTTCTGTCCAAGAAAGGTAACATGTTATCTTTTTCAGTTTCATATGTGAATAAAATGTTTTTATCTTATAAATTCAGAAGTTTTATGGCATCATTAATGAGTTTTTTGTTAACTATGGTAAATAAATGTCAACCTATCTGTACCAAATTTTAAATATATATGGGAGAGCTGAGTTGATGTGTGTTTCGAATCTGTTCATGAAGAGGTAAAATGTAGACAAGTGACTGTCCAAAGTAAGTCCTGATTGTTGCTTATAAATTCCCTTGAAAGTAAAATAGGATTGGTTTATGCAAATTTCTGTGAGATTAATGTATTCAAAACCTGTAATGTGGAATATAAAGACTACATGTTTAGACAATCACATCAAAGCTGACGGTTTTAACCCCACAATGCACAAACATGCAGTTATCAACAGCTTAATACATCGGTTAGCTAACCCTTAAAATTAGCAAAGAAGAATACCTTAAAGAATACAAACAAATAGAAAGAACAGTGGTTAAAAACGGTTATAACAAAGAACTAGTACACAAAAAAGTATAGAAATTCAAGATTCAAAAACTTATTAAAGATACTTTAAAAAAAATAGCTTATCTTATGTATGATATGGAATTTTTAAAAAATTCACATATCATACATGGACTACAAAAAATTTCAGAATGTTCTTAAAGATTTTAATTCTGGTTAGCATCTGTAAACAAATTTAGTGTTAAAAATCTCCTGATTGATAATGTTAATGACAGTATTCCACAAGAGAACAAAGCAGGTATTTATAAAATAAGTTGTGCAGAAGGTGAAAAAAATCTACAATGGAAAAACAAAAAGAAATATATGCAACGGTTAAAAGAACATTTCAAAAACATAAAATACAACAGTTGGAGAAATCACAGTGGCATCTCATTTCTGGACAGAAAACCATGACATATTGAATAAAACAAAATTATTAAACATGGTGCAAGGACCTACAAAATTAGTAACATGGGAGAAAATGTACATTTACAAGTTCAAAGACAGTTTAATGAACTTCGACATTTCAGATGAAGAAAACATAAACTTCAATTCACTAAGCCTCCCGCAGAGCACATCCCCACAGCATTACGGTTTATCCTCCAGTCAACAATGGGCTGACGATTTGAACAAAGGGTTTGTGAAACAGATCCTACATATTTAAACAAGTAATTGGAGCAAAAGAGCATTAGTTTGACTCAATCACACAATGATCTTAATATATGATTAGCTTCATTGTGCAATGTTCCAGTTAACAATTTAGTGAATATAATGTGTTAGAAAAATTGGATCAAAATGTATTATTTCTAAATATGACGTTATGTGACCTCAAATATAGCTTAATATTCCTTAGAAGCATTAACTTTGTTCTAAAAATAATTGTTTCACGAATATATTTACAAGGAAACAATATGCTTACATATTTGATTTCATAATAATAACAGTTGCATGTAGTTTCAGATGCTAGGCAATAATTTATACTAAGTAATAATTGATAATACTGACCACAGATTGTGATGAATAGCAATTTTTCAGTGTTAACAAACACTGAAAAATTGCCATCTGGAATACCCTGTTAACAAACAGGGTAGTCCAGATAAATTACTTTCTTGATTCATTTTTGTTCTTCAGAATTTTTCCCAAAATAAATATTGCTTTGATATCTTTTGTCATTAATCAAAATCTGCTATAAACAACATCATGCAAGAAATTTATAAACTTGCTCTTTTATTTACAATTACTGAGTCGACTTTGTAACACTTACATCACTAATAGTTTTTAAAAGAGGAAAACTAAGTTTCTGGAGCTAATCGCTCCCATCTTCAGTTCCAGTTTGACTGCCGGCCTTGTTCTTCGTGGTGGTTTGGTGTGTCTCTGGTGGCGGTTGGATGAACTTCTGTATTAAGACGTCACTTGGTGGGATTTCAAAGTTGAAAATGCTACATTTGTTCTTCCAGATATAAATGTTTTCCCAGACAGCGAGTTCTGTTTTCCCTGTAATGTTTTTAAGTCGTTTGGGATTCCTGTTTATATTATGTTTTTCATTCCAAAAATGCCAAGCTACTGCTGATTTTTCTTCCTGTCTTTGTTTTATGTTCCTGATGTGTTCTTTTGCTAGTGCTTTTATGTTTCTTTTAGTCTTTCCTATGTAAATTTTTTCACAATCGATACATTCCATCTGATATATTCTTGATTTGTTCTCTTGAGGAATGTCCTCTTTTAGTTTAGACTTTAGTATATTTTTTATGGAGTAACTGTTTTTTGAAGCTAAAATAATGTTTTGGTTTTTGAAAATCTTTTAGAATTTGTAGAAGGTTGATGGACGGTATATGAATTTTTGGTACATTCTATTTTCTTCCTTGTTAGGAATAAGAGTACTGATGTCTTTGATTCTTTTTTTGTTCCTAGCTCTGTTTATTTTCTTATATACCACTTCTTGTTTGAAACCATTTTCTATAGCTATATTTATTATATTGCTCAGTTCTAAATCGTATTCTTTTCTGTTCATGGGGACATTTACCAACCTGTGAGCAAGACTATTTAGTAAAGTAATAAAATAGCCATTTTAGACAAAAATGAATACATAAATAGGGTTGAAATTATGTTAAAAGGAAAAGACTACAAACCAATTGAAAAGAATCCTCTCAATAAATGCAAAAAAAATGTTATACAAAACATTAAATGATGTCAAAACACTATCCACTACTGTAAAACAGAATATCACACAGAGTAATCCAGTACTACCCAGGCTTTATGCACTACCTAAGTTACATAAAAATGATAACAGCATGAGATCAATAATAAACAATATCAATTCACCCACATACCAGGTAGCAAAAAAATTCATCAAAGTCTTCAATTCTTTTAAGAGATTCCAAAGTTTCAGCATTAAAAATTTAGTTGACCTAGTTAAAAAACTTGAAAATAGCAGAATTACAGCTGGAGATATAATGGTTTCATTTGATGTAAAAGCCTTATTCCCGAGCATACCTACAGAGAAACTCATGCTTATACTAAAGAAATGGTTAACATCAATAAATTTAAAAACAGAAGAAATAGAAGACCTATTAAAACTTACTAATATGTGCATTAAAAAAAATTACTTCAGCTTCAACAAAAAATATTACCGACAAGTTTCAGGCCTAGCTATGGGAAACCCTTTGTCACCTTTTCTAGCAGAATTATTCATGAGCTCATTTGAAATATACATCACAAAACCTTCCCTTTAATTTTCAAATCATGGTATAGGTATGTGGATGACATTTTTGCAATAATACCAAAGAAACTCTCAACAGAAGCCCTGAAGCTTCTTAATTTGCAACATAAATCCATACAATTTACTATAGAAGAAGAAAGAAATGGGTGGCTACCATTTCTAGATTTAAAAATTATAAGAAATGGAGATGGTTTGAATTTTGGAATTTACACAAAAGAAACACACAGAAAACTACATAAAAAATGTGAGTTTTAACCCCATTCCACATAAATATGCAATTTTTCACAGTTTGGCACACAGATGGATGAATATTCCACTCACACAAGCAGAGTACAAAATGGAATACAAATAAATAATACAGACAGCTATGATGAATGGTTTCAACAAGGACACAGTGATAAAAATTATCAATAAATCAAAAAGACAAAAAGAGATAAGGGAAGTTTCCACACTGAAAAACACAAAAGAAGAATACAAATTCAAAAGTTTCACCTAACATCCAATTTACCACAACAAGTTCAAGAAAATCTTCAAAGAACATGGAATAATGTTAGCCCCAAAGAACAGATACAACATCAAGAATTTATTAGGTTGCACAGTAAAAGACTCCATACCACCAGAACAAAAATCAGGAATTTACGAAATAAAATGTGCAGATTGTGAACAGAGCTACATAGGCAAAACAAAAAGAAATTTGGAAATCCGGAGGAAGGAACATTTTAGAAATATTCGGTTTAAACAGTTGGATAAATCAGCAGTAGCAGCTCACTTTTGGACCAAAAACCATGAAATAAAACCGGAAATAAAATTGCTGAAACATCTTCACAGCCCATTGGAGTTATCCACTTGGAAAAAATTTTCATATTAAAAAATAGAAAAAACCTAATGAATTTCGAGTTTCCTCCCATAGATGAGGTTAGCGACTTCCTACTTCAACCAACAGAGGCCACCACAGAAACATTCGTTTGTCCAGCCATAGTTTCGAGTAACGGAGGTTCAATGAGCAACTGAAGATGGGAGAGATTCTCCCGAAACGTGTCTTACTTTTATGTAAGTGAATGGAGTATAGTGTAAGAAATGTGAATACATAAGTTGAGGTTAGATTGCCACTCCATTGTCAACAGCTTCGTAAGTACAATATTTAAGACTATTTAGTACTGCATGTTTATGAGGAACTGGGTTATAACTATTATATTTAATGTAGCTATTAATGTGAATAAGTTTTCTATATATGCCAAATGTTAAGTGGTTTTTTTAACTTAATTATTTTAAGATCCAAGAAGGGTAGCTGTCCATTGCATTCTCTTTCCATAGTGAATTTTAACGATTTTTCTTATAGATTGAGTAACTTTAGTGCATCTTCTAGGTGTTTTTCCGGAACTATTGCAAAGATGTCATCAACATGGCGATACCATGCTTTGAACAACCAGGGGAAACCCTTCGTGATTCTAATTTCGAATGCACTCATGAAGAGATCTGCTAATAATGGTGATAATGGGTTACCCATTATTAAGCCAGAATTCTGTTTATAATATTTTTCATTGAAAGTGAAGTAATTTTGCTTTATACATAGGTTAGTTAAAGTAATGTATTCTTCAGTTTCTTCTATTGTTTTCCCTGCTTTTAGCAACCAATTTTTTATATAGGTGTATAGATTATTTATAGGGATGCTTGGAAAAAGAGCTGTGATATAAAAAGAAACCAAGGTATCAGTTTTTTCTATTTGTATATCTTTAATTTTTTGAATTAGTTCTGAGGAGTTTTTTATGCTTCTGGTTTCAAATTTTGGAAAGGAAGAAAATCTGTATGTTAACCATTTGGCTAATTTGTATGTTGGGGCTTCTATGTTGTTTTCCCCGGCTTGTGTACTTTTGGAAGACCCTAGATTCTAGGCAGTGTGGGGTTATTTACTTTAATGTTGTATTTTTCTTTTTTATCTATTAATTTACAACCATTAATTGTTTTATTCAATGAATTTATGCACATGTTTAGGGGATTTTTTGTTATTGTCGAATATTCTTTGTTTTCTAATAGCTGTTCCATTCTATCTATATAGTTGGTTTTATCTAAAATTACAACTGTTGTAATTTTAGATAAAATTTAGATAAAATAGATAAAATTAAAGATATAGAAATAGAAAAAACTGATACCTTGGTTTCTTTTTATGTCACAGCTCTTTTTCCAAGCATCCCTACAAATAATCTACACACCTATATAAAAAATTGGTTGCTAAAAGCAGGGAAAACAATAGAAGAAACTGAAGAATACATATAAAAAAATTGGTTGCTAAAAGTAGGGAAAACAATGGAAGAAACTGAAGAATACATTACTTTAACTAACCTATGCATAAAGCAAAATTACTTCACTTTCAATGAAAAATATTATAAACAGAATTCTGGCTTAACAATGGGTAGCCCATTATCACCATTATTATCAGATCTCTTCATGAGTGCATTAGAAATTAGAATTATGAAGGGTTTCCCCTGGTTGTTCAAAGCATGGTATCGCTATGTTGATGACATCTTTGCAATAGTTCCGGAAAAACACCTAGAAGATGCACTAAAGTTACTCAATCTATAAGAAAAATCGTTAAAATTCACTATGGAAAGAGAATGCAATGGACAGCTACCCTTCTTGGATCTTAAAATAATTAAGTTAAAAAAAACACTTAACATTTGGCATATATAGAAAACCTATTCACACTAATAGCTACATTAAATTAACAGTTATAACCAGTTCCTCATAAACATGCAGTACTAAATAGTCTTGCTCACAGGTTGGTAAATGTCCCCATTAACAGAAAAGAATATGATTCAGAACTGAGCAATATAATAAATATAGCTATAGAAAATGGTTTCAAACAAGAAGTGGTATATAAGAAAATAAACAGAGCTAGGAACAAAAAAAGAATCAAAGACATCAGTACTCTTATTCCTAACAAGGAAGAAAATAGAATGTACCAAAAATTCATATACCATCCATCAACCTTCTACAAATTCTAAAAGATTTTCAAAAACCAAAACATTATTTTAGCTTCAAAAAACAGTTACTCCATAAAAAATATACTAAAGTCTAAACTAAAAGAGGACATTCCTCAAGAGAACAAATCAGGAATATATCAGATGGAATGTATCGATTGTGAAAAAATTTACATAGGAAAGACTAAAAGAAACATAAAAACACGAGCAAAAGAACACATCAGGAACATAAAACAAAGACAGGAAGAAAAATCAGCAGTAGCTTGGCATTTTTGGAATGAAAAACATAATATAAACAGGAATCCCAAACTACTTAAAAACATTACAGGGAAAACAGAACTCGCTGTCTGGGAAAACATTTATATCTGGAAGAACAAATGTAGCGTTTTCAACTTTGAAATCCCACCAAGTGACGTCTTAATCAGAAGTTCATCCAACCGCCACCAGAGACAAACCAAACCACCACGAAGATCAAGGCCGGCAGTCAAACTGGAACTGAAGATGGGAGCGATTAGCTCCAGAAACTTAGTTTTCCTCTTTTAAAAACTATTAGTGATGTAAGTGTTACAAACGTCCATCATATTTAACTAATGCTCTTTTATTACTTTTGTTACAGTGTTCACATTTGGAAGAAGTTGTTTCCTCACTTGACATATCATTGGAGACGTTGCAGCAAAATTTATCAGCTGTTCAGAATATGATGGCAGCCAGTGTAAGTTATCAATGTAACAAAATGTACTATAATGTTTGGCCACCTGGGTACAATCTTTCTTCCCCTCTCCCCCCCAAAATGTCACTCTTTTCTGTCTCTTATCACAGCAATTGTACTACATATGGTAACCATAGCCAGCATTACTAAAATGAAATAACATAGAGAGGGAAATAAAAAGGTAGAAAGATGTTGCATAGGCTGCTACTGAAGAGAACTGAAGATAGTATAAAATGTGCGATAAAGGTTATAATTTATTTTTTATTTGAAAACTAAGAAAATACAAGAAGTTTCCACCTATCTGGCATAGGCCATTATTAGGCGTGACCCATCAAGATTACAATTAATTAATAATCTATTTTTCATTCTTCATAGCAGACTTTCCTTTTATAAGTACCCACTTCTTCTGTTTCTCCCAATCACCTGTACTAATGATTTTAATATATCTAGGCAAATAAAATCATTAACAATTTGTTTTTTTTAACTGCCATAAACCACTTCTCCTCTTTTCTTAATTTTGAAACTTTCTTACACACCATTGTTTTTGTTTTCTCCTGATTCATAAGAAGTCCTTACTCTAATTCTAGTTAAACTAACCACTGTAAAGGAACTAACCATTAGATTGCGAGCAAGAGTAATCCTGGGACTTCTCTATCACCTATTATGGCATATGCTTGTTAACTAGCCTCAAACAGTCTATTAAATCATTTATGAATAAGTTAAAAAGTATTGGATTCAATTTCCAATCCTGCCTAAGACTGCGATCTTACAAAACTACCTGAGTCACTTCATTCTCCCCAAGCCTAATGCAAAATGTATTTTGTCTGTAAATTGGCTGCACTAATTCAATTTTATCTTTACTTATTCCTGTGTATACTGTAACATTTCTTTAATAACTTATGAAAGCCAAACTGATACTAGATAATTTGTGATATTTTTCATTCCATTTTTTTTAATTCTTTCTGCTAATATTTCTGTAAAAATTAGTTTAGATAATAATGCTATTCCTCTATAATTATTAGAACTTCCCTCATCAACTTTACCATTATAATTGAGGTGAATAATAGCCATTTGCTACTTTTTGGTATTCCCTTCTTATGTTTAACAGGATTCAACAACTCATATGAATAATTAAACCTATCTTTTGGAAGAATTCTGTAGATATTATTTTTCTTCATCTTCTTAACTTGATTAAATATTTCGTAATATTAAAATACCTCATCCAATTCCTTTATATAGATGCAATCCCCTCCTAAATTTGCCATAACCTTCATGTGTTTAGAATAAAGATTTTAAAATTACATCCATTTAGCTGGTTTAATGTTGCCTTTTCCCATATGATTTCTAGAATGCTTTCTGACCACTTCCCAACCAAATGGGTCTTACTCTTATACGTGTTTATTTTAAGATTTATTTTTATTTATAATTTTATTGTTGTTAATTATGTTAGTTATAACTTTACCCTTTGGCTTCCACATATTTCCATAAATTTGTTTTAACCTTAACACTTTTATCTTATGTTTACATAGATTACTTTCTCAACACAGCTTGATTGCATCTTTAATTGATCTTCTCATCTCCTCACAAGTATATCAAAACGATTATCCTTAACCTTCTCAAATTTTCTAGATTTTTTTTAACCATCTTACCTCCAGCCCACCTTAATAAAAATCAAGAACTTTTAGTCTTTATCTTCTTTGCTTAATGTAATCATTGTTTGTATATCATGCAAGCTAATCTCAGTCATAGATGAATTTAATATTGTGTTAAAATTTCTGTTCATCTTTCCACTTATATATCTATGTACGCATAAATTAACAATATTTAGAAAAGCAGAAAAGGATAAAACACTAAGAAAAAGTCACATATTAGCATTCGCTATATATTTCTATTCTTAAGTTCCTGGTTGCTGTTTACTTCACTGAATACTTCATTGTTAAACCTAATCATCATTTCCAATATTACTGAATGCTTATAGAACTTTAAAAATTTTCAACACTAACATTTCCATATAACACAGTCCATAATCGATAACATCTTGAACATTTTTGTGTTATTTCACCTTCTGTGTCATCCCCCATTTGCCATTCAGAATATTCAATTAATTACTCTTACCAAAGTTCACCAATATAAATCCTCTTCATTCTTCACTAAATCCTTGCTTTTCCTTAAATAAAATATTTTTCAGTGTGGAAATTCCATTATTTCCATAATTATTTTCCCTTGCATGTAAATCCCAGTTCTTGCATTAAAATCATCTCTAACATCTCATCTATGGGAATACCCTCTTTGATTTCTTCTATTTCTTTTTCTATACCTTGAAAAAAAAAAACTGGGAGTTTTCTGATGGATTATTAACTAATCCTCATATACTTAGTACTATTTTAGAAATGAATATCCACATAATGTAGGGTTACCAGATATTTTCATAGAATCCAGGAGCACTTTCCAAATTTTACAGCAGTAATTTTTAGATAGGAAATAAAGATCTCAATTATATGCTCTTACATAATTACAGTTTTGAGCATTTTATTCAAAATAATAATTTTTAATACTGAACTCTTTTTATTTTAATTTAAAATCAATGAAAATGCTAAAAGTGTTTTGCATTATCTCTTTAGAGCTTAAAAATGAAAATTATGGCATAAATGACCTTTTTCTTAAAATGTAAGTTTACTTCTCTAAAGATTGCTCTTTATTGAGAATATCTGATCTTGACACAAGCTTACTGGCAAATTCTTGACAAATTATAAAGTTATTTACAACAGCTAACTTAGCTTTAACATCATTTACTCCAAGTTTGAATCTATTAAGTCTACATCATTTTCATGGATGAAAACACCTTCTCCACTGATGCATTACTTCCTGGAAGACAGAGACACAATTCAACCAATGCTTGTAGCTGAGGGTAGAGAACATTTTTTCCAGAGAAGAATGAAAATATTGCATTTCATCTTGAGCATATATAAGCAACTCTTCATTCCATTTATTTATTTATTTTATTTTTGATCACATATTGTTTCAATGAAGAAATTTCACCAATAATTGACCCTCATTTAGATCAACTTTATCTATTTCACTTTAACATTATTGGAAACACTCCTCAAAGCTTTCCCTTTGTCCTGAGTTGAATGGGACGCTGATGACCTGAGATGTTAAAGAGCATCCATAAATAAATCGATCAATCTTTCCCTTTGTAAAGGAGTTCTAAACAATATGCACTCCATACAGGTTATACCTATAGAGTGGGAACTCCAAGCAGTTAGATATTCAATAACTGTACTATAGAATTCACTTGACACAGTGAGAAATTGTAGGTCTGTATAGAATCTATCTTCTACCAGTAATGGAAAAAGCTTTTTACAGAGGTTAGAAAGAATTTATCATCTTTACTTGACTAATGCTTTTTGGTCAAATTGTTTAGAATTATTCAAGATTCCCTTCTTCAGCTTGAATTATAGCATTATGAAACAGTGGAATAATTGAGCTAACAAAACTCAACCACAAGAAGATGCAGGGATTGTTGAACCACTTCTTTACATCACTGGACATTTCTCTTCAGACCTAAAGAAAGCTTTCAAGGCAGAATATATTTTATATTGTACTTACGAAGCTGTTGACAATGGAGTGGATAAATTCTACACTTATGTAATCAATTTGCTTACACTAAAACTCCACTTACTTTTTTTTATAAACTAAAACTAGTTTCAGAAGAAGGTCTCTTCCGAAACTAGTCTTAGTTTATAAAAGTAAGTGGAGTTTTAGTGTAAGCAAATTGATTACATAAGTGTAGAATATATTTTACAGATCCTTGTGATAGTTGGAAGTAGTGAGAGCCACCTTACATTGCTGTAACTGACAAGGAATGTGTCAATACACTTATATCGAAATATACCTGAACAATTTTCCTGTGTCATCAATGTGCTATAAGAAGTCCATGTTCCAAAAATGAGTTGCTGTTTTCAACTAAAATTATTTCACAAATTCTTGGAACATATAGGGAACATAACATGGTGCTTTAAAGAAGAAACTTGACAACCCTGAGGGCCCACAGTCTTTTGTCCACATGTGCATAACAGCTATTATTGCCATGTACATTGTATATAGCCGGTATCAAATGAGGCGGCAAACTTTTGACAATGGCCATTACTCGATATCCCAACAATAACAGTGATAAACTGACCCACAGATGTACATTTATTGCAGTTAATCCTAGACTGTTATTGGCTGAAGCTAAAATATTATTAGTGCGGTAAGACAGAGAAACTCTATTGTTAAACAAGGTTCTGAGGAAAACGTAGTGACTAGGCTGCCATTCATCATCCCTCAACATGGAGTATAACCGCCACGGGTGGCCAAGATCATTAAGGCAAGGACTCGTGAGTGGGAGGTCTGGGTTCGAATACCGCCAGGACCGTCCTCCCTGACTGAGGTTTTTTCCAGGTTTTCCTCAGTCCTCATAAATGCAAATGCCGAAGAGGTACCCTAAACTTAGACCTGGAACGTTTCCTTCCTTAAAAATAAATCCTTTCCCAATATACCATTTCATCCCATATATCATCAGTGTCCGTCGCCTGTGGTGCCTCTGTAGCAAAAACGGGCGTTAAACACTATTCATTCAACATGGAGTATGTATGTCTGTTATTAAATCCTTGACTACCATTGACTTAAGCTAAAATATTATTGGTGCAACAAAATAGAGAATTTCTATCACTTAATTATCAACAGCTTTGAAAAAAATGTGGCGATGCAATTGCTACATACTCAAAGTAAGCTGGTTGGGTACATGATGAACGCGGCAATTATAAGAATATGAAAATGACGCAATTATTTGCTGTGCATGGTGCTGAAAGAAGTGATGTTTTAATTGCTGCATCAACACCAGTTACTTTTGTTTTGCTTTCATCCCTGCAAGACACTAACAGGGATGGTCGATCATCTCCGTAAATCCGAAACTCTGAGCTGCAGTTAAGCGATGTCCATTTTCTACTTTTCCTCTGCATTGACCTTACATTTTCCAGTTTTAATCTTGTGTGCTTGCGGAAAAGAGCAGCTCATTTTTTGAACATGGACTTGTTATAACACATACATGACACAGGAAAATTGTTCATGTATGTTTTGATATGAGTGCATTGACATGTTCCTCATGAGAATGTTCTTGTATTCCTGTCCAACAAACTTGCAAAACTATTTTAGTCGTCTAACTCTTACTGTAAATATATGAAAATAGCCGAAAATGTTTACTACAGGTCATTCAATATCTACAGGAATTGAATTAATTGCAGAGTGTGAACAGTTATATATTATGTGTGCAACTCAACCCAAACCAAGATTCTGCCCAAACTTTTCTTCATTTTGTTCAGAACATTGTTTGCACCTTTTCTCTTTGGACCACCAAAATTTGTATTGCTATTCTCTGCAGAAACAGCAACCACTTTCGTTTCCAGTCCCAAATCTTTGATTATCTGAAATAAGGTATTGCATATTATTTCAGCATTTTCTCCAGTAATTTCAATAAACTCTATTTAATTTAATACAGATCAGGAATAAAATATAGAAATGGCAGAGGCGCTGGGCCTGTGCTAAGATTTACTTACAAAAATTTAAGATCATTTTACTAATTTTAACTTAGTGTGGCTGAACTTGGGTTCTCTGGGCATCGTGGTTTGACCCTGGCAGAGGCGACCTGGACAGAGTCGTGACCATTGAGTGACCCTATAGTGAAGAGTGATTATTGAGAATGTCATACCTCATATACAAATAAGTCAGTATTAGGTGACACTAAAACTGCACTAACTGATTAATTCTTCAGAAAATGTTTCATGAGCATTTGCTCTCATCTTCAGCTGGGGGCTGACTAACTCTAGCAGGTGACGTAGTGGCATCTGGTGGCTCCATTAGATAACGGAACAAGATGTCCATTGGTGGAATGTCAAAATTCATAACTCTATGTTTATTTTTTAAAATATAAATCTTTTCCCATATTGCCAAATCCTTGGGATTGGTTGTAGTTTTTAACAGTTTGGCTTCTCCTGCAATGTTATGATCGTAAGTCTGCCGATTTATCCACTTGTTCATATCTTAAATTTCTGAATGTTCTTTGGTCCTGGTCTCCAAATTTCGTATTGTTTTGCCTATATATATTTGATCACACTCTAAACAATCTATCTGATACACTCCTGACTTCTTGCTGGGTGGAATAACGTCCTTTTTGGTGCTGTTCAGAAGCTTTCCAATAGTAAATTTATTTTGTATAGCCAAACGTATATCATAATTTTTAAAGATTTTCGTGAAAGCCCTATTTGCCCATGGATGATATGCGAATCTTTTAAAAACCACGTCCTTTTTTATCATGGAGAGAGTTGTGGTGTTTTTAATATCTTTCTGTCTTTCGAAATGTCTGATCTTCTTATCAACTAAAGAGCTGCTGAATCCATTGTTGAGGGCTGTTTTGATGATATAACAGTATTCTGCTGAATACTCTTCTTTGTTGAGTGGGATATTTACCAATCTATGGACAAGGCTGTTTATATTGGCATGTTGGTGTGGTTTAGGGTTGAAACTGTTATTCTTTATGTGATTATCTTTATCTGTAAAATATAAATTCACTATGGAAATGGAGGAAAATTGTCTTTTACCATTTTTGGACCTAAAAATATATAGAAGAAATGACATAATTTCATTCGGCATATACAGGAAACCTACACATACAGATAATCACATAAAGAATAACAGTTTCAACCCTAAACCACAC
This sequence comes from Metallyticus violacea, assembly GCA_030762175.1. Lineage (NCBI taxonomy): Eukaryota > Metazoa > Arthropoda > Insecta > Mantodea > Metallyticidae > Metallyticus > Metallyticus violacea. The sequence continues at coordinate 61,273,699 of CM060836.1, forward strand.
CAACATGCCAATATAAACAGCCTTGTCCATAGATTGGTAAACATCCCACTCAACAAAGAAGAGTATTCAGCAGAATACTGTTATATCATCAAAACAGCCCTCAACAATGGATTCAGCAGCTCTTTAGTTGATAAGAAGATCAGACATTTCGAAAGACAGAAAGATATTAAAAACACCACAACTCTCTCCATGATAAAAAAGGACGTGGTTTTTAAAAGATTCACATATCATCCATGGGCAAATAGGGCTTTCACGAAAATCTTTAAAAATTATGGTATACGTTTGGCTACACAAAATAAATTTAGTATTGGAAAGCTTCTGAACAGCACCAAAAAGGATGTTATTCCACCCAGCAAGAAGTCAGGAGTGTATCAGATAGGTTGTTTGGAGTGTGATCAGATATATATATATATATATATATAGGCAAAACAATACGAAATTTGGACACCAGGACCAAAGAACATTCAGAAATTTAAGATATAAACAAGTGGATAAATCGGCAGACTTACGATCATAACATTGCAGGAGAAGCCAAACTGTTAAAAGCTACCACCAATCCCAAGGATTTGGCAATATGGGAAAAGATTTATATTTTAAAAAATAAACATAGAGTTATGAATTTTGACATTCCACCAATGGACATCCTGTTCCGTTATCTAATGGAGCCACCAGATGCCACTACGTCACCTGCTAGAGTAAGTCAGTCCCCAACTGAAGATGAGAGCGAATGCTCTTGAAACGTTTTCTGAAGAATTAATCAGTTAGTGAAGTTTTAGTGTCACCTAATACTCACTCATTTATATAGTAACAACTTCACTGTTCCTAACTTCTTTTAAGATTACAATGTCATACCTCATATTTTTATATTAAGTTTATCCTTTCATAATTCTGGCCCAATCTTTATTACAAGTGTTGTTCATTCTATTAGGGCCGGTTTTGCAAGAAGGCATGTTGCTGACAGCATTTCCTCATGCCTGTGAACTAGGGAAAGAAATCTGTTTGTATTATGACAACTTTATTCTCTTTTTCACTCCAAGTTAGATTGTGACAATCTGTGCATCGAAGTAGAAGAGGACAACCTTATTAATATACAGTATCATATACTTTCTGAGTCTGAGTCTGAGTAATCAAATAGCTTTGAAATATTAAGCATAAAAATGTATGATAGTTTTCCCTTAAGCTTTGTGAAGTTATCGGATATAAAATTTAAACATGAACTTCATAACTTGTTAATTGTTTTCCCTTATTATTCAGTACAAGAGCATTTTGAGTGCGATAAATTGTCACTTTATATAATGTAGATTTCCAGTTCTCACTCTAGTCTGTATGCATTCTCATCGTCTTTACTTTGTATTGTGTACTTATTTTGTTCTGTTTGTGTATTTTATTCTGTGTAGTCATATTCTGCAGTGTATATTTGTACATATAATTGGCCATAGTCTCTTACTGTAAGAAGATTAATGACAATAAAATATTATTTTGTATTTGTTTAATTTTGAAGCTATTTAAAGTGAAGGTATTATATAAATAAAATATTGTTTATTTATTTTATTACAACAGAGTAATAAACAGGTAATTAAAAACATATCTCAGTCATTTTTGATTAGTTCTCATATTATGAAGTAGAAAATTACCATTTTTTGATGTAGTGACAATGCATGCTCATTGCTGTAGGTATTGTCATATTTGGAATGATGCATTCTCATTTAATTCTTTCTATTGTAAATTAATCTTAAAATACTTTGTATCCTTTGAAGATTGTAGGGTATTTTTTCCCCTATTTCAGATGAAAGTGAAGTCTAAGCTGCAGCAAGACATTGAAAGGTATCAGCAGAGCATCAATATGCTAGAAAAACATTTTAAAAATGTGGAAGAATGGAATCCTTTTACGGCTCAGGAGACTTTAATATCAGTAAGATTGATAGTGGTTGTTGTAGATGTGTTAGCAAGAGTTTGGAATCTAAGTCAGATAGGAAAAATTTGAGGTCATGGCTGGAACTTGAACCATGGATCTTTGGCTTACCATACCAATGCTCTTTCATATAAGCTACCATATCCTAAGTCTCTCTCATCTTAGTCTATACGTATACCCTGGAGATCCTATTATTTTTATTTTATTTTATTTTATTTTAATGGTGTTTAATGCCTGTTTTTACTACTGAGGCACTACAATCACACTGATGATACATGAGATGAAATGATATATTGGAAAAGGATTTTTTTTTAAAGGAAGGAAATGTTCCAGGCCTGAGTTTAGGGTATTTCCCCGACATTTGCCATTTATGAGGAATGAGGAAAACCTGGAAAAAATCTCAGTCAGGGAGGATGGTCCTGGTGGGATTCGAACCCCAGACCTCCCGCTCACAAGTCCACATCTTAACAACCTCGGTCACCCATGGTGGTAGAGACCCCATTATCTCATTACTGAGATTTTATCCTTAAGATGCAATTGAAACTTTCATATGAAATTAATTTAGTTTAAATTAGCCCTAATAGTTTGATTAACTATTACGCCTTGACCACAGGCATTCAAACACTTTGAGTCACCTCTTAAGGACAAAACTTCTGTAACAATATGACCTTAGATGTCCGAGGGTATGTAGACTCAAATGATGGAGATTCGTGTTTGTGATCAGACATGATACAGTAGCTCAGATGGAAAGGCATTGGCATGTAAGCTGACGATCTGTGATTCAAGATGACCTCAAATTTTTCCTATTTGACTCTTGATTCCAAACAGCCTAATACGTGGCTTGTTCATTTTCATTAATTATCTTCATACCTAGGAGTATATATATATATATATATATATATATATATAGTTTGCTAGCATTGTGGTTGTTATTATTCCTATTATAACTGTTATTCAAGCCTCTCATGCTTTTATGCTTCTCGCCATTGTTTTCTGCCTTCTTAGTCTCCTGCCTCCAAATTCCACTATTGCATTTCTTCAGTGTTTCCTCTCCTTCTCTTCTTTCCCTACCTGCTGGTATCCAAACTTATATCTAACAGTTTAACAGTTTTTATCATCTTTCGTGCTTCAATTATGATCACACCAGTTCAACTATTTATTATTAACAATAATAAAAATTTGATAGAAAAATCTGCCATTAATAAAAAATACTTATGAACATCATCATCTAAAGGTAATTGATGTCTGGTCTAGTGGCAACCATACTGGCCTCATAGACCCAAGGTTGAAGATTTGAAACCAACCAGGGTTGATGGATATTTTGGGCATAAAAATCCTAAGTATGACTTTCTTTGGAAAGGAAGTAAAGCTGTTGGTCCCCATAAGTTTGTGGCATGTAAAATAATGTCAGTCTAAAATTAAAGGTTTCTAAGCAAAATTTATTGGCCATGCCATACCTTGAATTGAATTGGATGCTAATGAAAATAAACATAATTGTAGTAGTGGCAGTGGTAGTAGTGGTAGTGGTGGTGGTGGCAGTGGCAGGATTTTGCTACATGTAGTGGCACTGGTGGTAGTAAATGTGTTAATTCATTATTTATAAATGTTTATCATTGGTGACAATGACAATGGTGGTCATTGCATTTAAAACAGTGAAAGAAAAAATGCATTTATACCTTTATTAATACATTGTATTAATGCTGATTTACTTAATACATCTGATTTTGAATCCTAATGGAAACCCAGTTTTTGTGGTGCTACCTTTCCCCTTCATCACAAGGAGTTAAGATAGCATTAAGTACTGATAGGTTTTCGGCTGACTATTACCAGAAAGTAATGAACTTTATTGCTCAGTTTTCTACTTGTAGGCCTCAGGTCTTATAACATGTACATGTGAATTTTCTTTAAAAACAAAGTTTCTGATAAACATAATCTAGGCTTGTTATTTTTAAATTACCATGCACATATGTGAAGTGAATTTCATCAGATAAATAATCTGGACTCAATATTTTAAAATCATTTTAAAAAAGTGTATTGTTTTGCTATATTATTATTATTTATTTCATTTCAAATAACAACAGACACAATATAATCTGCATTATCACTCCCCCATTATATCAGTAGTATTCTATTTTTCACAAAATGCTGTGAGTGAACCAATAAAATAGACAAAAAACATATTAGCAAATGTTAGCTTATTCCTTCAAAGAAATTTTATGAAACTGTGTTTTTGTTATATATATTTTCATTTAGTAAAGAAATGCAGGTTTTTGTTTTGCAATAGTTTAACCTAATGGAATATTCTACTAATACTAAAGGGCAATCAAAGGCTCCCTCATTCTTATGTAAGAACAAGGCAGTTTTCATATTAAGGATAGATTGTTTGCAATTTTAAAATTAAGGGGGTATTTTTATTATTGATGTAGTCAGTGAAAGTACTGAAGAAAAACTGAAATGCTTATAAATTTCTCCCACATTTTATTAATAATATAAAACTTAATTTTGGTAGCAATAACACAAATAGCTTTTTAAATTTATATAGGCAGAAATAATAGTAATAACAGTTAACAGCCATTACTATAAGTGTATATAAAGAGCTATACATTTTTTTCATTTATGATCATTTAATGTTAAAATCACAGCATTTGCATTATTTTCTAGATCATTTATTTGTATCCTGTTTATTTGAAAAATTCTCAGAATGACCCACAGATTGCAGCAGTAGTTCAAAACTATCAAAATCTGCAGCCTTTCCCAGAAATAGTTGTGTGATAACACTTTGCAAGGTGAAGGACCTTAATAGGATGTGCTCTAGAAACGTGTATGTTGGGAAAGTGGCACATATGGAATAATATGTTGTGAAGAAGGGTATGGCAGCAGAAGAAATTCATAGACTAATTCTCTAGAGGACTTTGTGCCTCATTTTCAATTCTTTCCAAGTTGTAACTGTTGAAATTGCAGTCATGAAAGCTTGAAAGATCCATAGTGGTTGGCCAAAACTACTACCATACCAGAAACTGTTGCAAAAGTGCCTGATATACTGGAAGATTGCTGACTAAAGCTGTTAGAAACTGCTGAAGCTATAGGCATTTCTGGCAAACAGGAATTTTTATATTTTGATGAAGAAATTAGTATAGTAAAATTATCTGCAAGATGGTTCCACAACTATTAACACTCGATCAAAAGTAATACAAATATGTGAACAAAATTTGGCACATTTTCAGAGAGGTTAAATTGATTTTATGCATAAATTTGTGACTAGTGATAAAATATTGGTGCACCACTACATACCAAAATTAAAACAGAAATCTAAACAATGGAAGCATCATGATTCCTTATGCCAAAGAAGGGAAAATGTGTGAAGTCATCTGGAAAGATCATGGCATCAGTTTTCTGGGAAGCAGCTAAAGGTATCTTGCCTATTGACTACCTTTCTAGTTGAACATCTACTACTGAAGCATATTAGCTAATATTCTACATCAACTAAAGGCAAAAACATGCCATAAAAGACCAGGTTTATAAAAGAAGAAAGTGATTTCGCATCAAGATGATGCTTGCAATGTCAAAAATCAATGAATTGGGCTATAATTTGCTACCATAGTCACCTTATTCCCCAGATTTGACTCCAGTAGACTTCATCTATTCCCAAAGCCGAGAAATTCCGTGGTAGAAAGAAATTTTCATTCAGTGAAGAACTTAAACCATCAGTTGAGTATTTTGCATGTCTTTAGAAGTCTGATTTCTGTGATGGAATAAATGTTTTAGAACGTGGTCAGATAAAGTGTATTAGTGTCAAAGGAGATTTATGTTCAGCAATAAAAACCATTTCAAAAGAGTCAATCTGTATTTTGTATTTCATTCCAAGAGCTTTTAAGATGACCTTCATGAGCTAAGGTAACTCAGATTGTGAGGTGCAAAACTACAGACGAAATGCCTGTAATGTCAACAGAAATATTTTTCTTTGATCAGCCACATCCAGCCCAATCTAGCTTGCTTTGGTTAAGTAATTGATGAGCTTAATTTTGTGAAAACTCTCTTAGGATTGGCAGCAACTATAATGGCACTGATCATGCTGTGTCCAAGTTATGCCACAATCAAACTAAGGAGCCACCTTGATATGTGTCCTATAGAACATTTTATTTATCTACCGTACAAAGGGGTTTCAGTTTTGATCCTATTCTAAAAAGAGCTATTTTTTATTGTTGTAGGTATTGTTCCAGTATACCAGCCTTCTGATTACTTTATTACCTTTAAAACCATTAATGATTACAGTTCTAGAATTTATAGACATTTTCCAAAAAGTATAATTTTACATGCATTTGTTGAGTAAAATGTTGAATAAATAAATAGAAAAAAGTGGGGAAATAATTTATGTAAAGTATTCCTTTTTTCAATTAATTTTCAAATTGCCATAACAAGCCTTTTCTTTATTTGAGGGTTATAGCATGCTTTCTTAAGAGCTTATTTATATAGTTGCAAATGTTGTCACAGGCAAAATTATTAGAGCACTCGCTGTTACTACATTATACAAATTCTAATATAACTGGGTGGACATGGGATGAACTTAATTTCTTGTATCAGAATGTGTCTTAGTCATCTGTTATTAAACCTTGAAAATACAGGAAAAATAATGGTACAAGGGTATATATTAAGCACTAACCAACTCAGATTGGAACATCCAATTTATTATATAATATATTTTGAGCTGTTACATTACGATACTGACTGTCATTAGGATGACCCATCAACTATATGGCAAGATGCCCTTCTTCTAAGATCATCTTCCAACACATTTGTAACCACGCTAAAACCACTGAATAAACAACCATGCACATGCACAAATACATTATCCCAACTCTAAACATGTGATAACTAGCATGGAACTAACAATTATGCTGCTTGGATGCATGACTTAAACAATGTGTGTGTGTGTGTGTGTGTGTGTGTGTGTGTAACATGTATCTACTCCTTATGTGCCAACAATATTAACATCTTAACAGAAATACTTGTTTCTAGCGTGTAATTTTTCTCAGGGATACTGTGCACGTAATGCTGCATCAACATGTTGACAATTTTGTTTTTTTTAATAAAACAGGACACTTTATTCATTTGTGGACTCTGTCAAGTTGTAGATTGTATAATTAAGCCATAATAGGATCTAAATAAGCTGACATTTATAGTTTCTTTGAAATACCAATAGGTACCCAGAGGCACATATCTTGTGAAATAATCTCATGAAATTACTGTGACTTTTGGTCTTTGGAAGTTTTTTGTTATAAGTTGGCATTAAAAATTAACTTTTTATCATAGTTTATCATAACTTTAAATTATAGTTTTGCAACAAAAGTCAATTTCCATCAGATATGACAGTGCTGCATAGATTTCCACTATGGATCTACTCAGGAACATTTGTTGACAAAACATGCATATGCAAAAATGAAATTATTGGCAGATTTTGAAGAAAATATTTACCACCAAAACAAAGCATATCTTGCATTTCTGTTTCTGAGTGATATTATAAATGTTTATGAGTTATCATGGTGGGTTATCCTATATTAGCCTTGTATCACCATCGTTGAAGTACTTGAACAACTTTGAAGCATTACTTAAGTGTATATATATATTGAACTTTGTAGATTGTCTTTGCCATACTTGTAGGATTTAACTTCTTATGCAGAATCTTGTTACAGCTTAGATAAGGTTTTTTGATCCTAATTTTCACTGCTCATAAAGTCAGAAAATGATGAAAAGATAGTAGGTAAGTTGCACAGCCAATAGAATGATGCAGTCATTGTGATTTCACATCTGTTGTAATCCAGACCTCAGTTTAGAATTTTGGTGTAAAATTCAGAGGCCAGATGAACTTGTCCTACAAAATAATACTTTAAAACAGAAGAAAGAAATGGTTTGGTTTAGATCTTACTGAGTGAATAATTAGCAAGAAGTGTTAATGAGCTCACTGTAATAATTATAAAATTGTAGAAGGGTCTTAGAGAAGCCATTTGAGATGGAAAATCTGTGGTGTGCCTGTTCATATTTCAAAGTTGTAGCATTAAATGCCTAAAGGTCAGTATGCCACTGGCTTATGAAACATTCATTTAAATTGATATTACACACTAATGGACAGCTAGAATTGTGAAGCATCTTTGACATACTGAGTCAAGTAAAAGCAGATCATTGTTAAAAAATTTGAGTATTGTTCATGAACTATTTATTTATTTATTTATTGTTACATCTTATGTATGAAGCATACATCATAAAATAAATAAATAACCTACTCTACAGGATCTGAATCTATGATCTTCGAAATCACAGTATTGCCTAAACCATTAAGGTACAGAGAGACAGATGGATAGCTCCATCAGGACCAAGCTACAAATCACAATAAATCAGTTAACCACCATTCAGTGCCTTATTATCATTATTTTAGAGATTTTTATAATACTAAATCTGAAAATGGTTAATGATAATGGGCTATTGAAAATTGAGATTTCCTTTAAAAATGAATGTAGGAATCCACACAGTGAAACTGTCATAATCTTGTTGAATTAAATTACGTTTAATTCAACAATTTTTAATTTTTATTAAAAAGTTTTAATGTGAAACGTTAAGAGAGTTTAATATATTGACAAGATTTTAGAAGTTTTACATTTAATTCAACAAGATTGAGATTTCCTTACTCATGAAGGAGATTTAAAGACATTCTAAAGCAAAATTTTGCTGCATTTCACCTTAAATCCTGACTTATTAGCAGCATGTTAACTTCTGTATTATTGTAAAACTTTCTTATTTTTAGTTTTGAATAGCGGGAACTTTCACAGTGAAATATATTATAATATAACAAATTGTTAATGCAAAATCACTCATATTTCACTAATTTTGTTCCACTTACCTTGGACATGTTTCAAAGGCTGTTGCCTTCATCATCATTATTATTTGGGACCATGCTGATAATGAAGGCAACAGCCTTTGAAATATGTCCAACTAAGTGGAAAAAATTAGTGAAATTTGAGTGATTTCATCAATAATAATTTGTTATATTTGTAATTTTTATTTGTAGATCTAGATTCCCTATCTCAAATTGCTCAAGTTTGCATCTTTCTGTTGTGCCATAAATCCAAGTAGCTATAACTTGTTTCCAAACTAAAAAAGCACTTCTTCTTGGACTTTGTTAAGATGTTTCCAAATAATCAGATTTCCTTTGTGAAAGACATATTTATAAGAATGCAAGCATTACCCAAACAGGGCCACTGTGGTAAAGTAAAATGAAAACACTATTGGAGGCATGTAAATGTATCTCATAAAATGTTGTTTAAGAGAATGGTATCAGAACTTGCATTTTTTCATTGCTTCTTTTTCATTCTTTATTTTAGCACTTGTTTTATATGTTTGACTGAAGCTGTTGGAAAAAGTTAGTTTTAGAGTTTCAGGGAAAGTTTTTAGTCATAAATTTATTATTTTATTGTGATCATGTAGTGCAAGAGGAACTCTGTAAATTATGGTGACATTTGATGTTTAAGCAGACATATAAAGGCAGAGCAGAATTTAAAAGCTCCATTATAGTCATGGTAAATTCAAGCCTGAAAAGACAAGAACAAATTTTAGTTTGTACCTTCTAGATTTCTTGGTTGTTATTGTAAACTCTGCTGATTACCTTTGGCATTAATGCTTTAGCCAAATAAATTATTGTTTTTATTACATGCTTTATTCTGTTTATCTGTAACTTATTGTTAACAGGCAGTTCATGCACATTCCGCACCAAATCCAAATCAAGGGGCTTTGGAAAGATCAGATGAAAAAATTGAAGAGTTTCAGAGAGACTGGAACAGAAGTGTAAGTACATTACTTAAAATATCACAATTGTTTTTCTTAAAGAATTACATAAAACATTATAGTTTGTGTAGGCAGATTATTAATTAAATGACTTTGTTATGCCTGCACAGTTGGGTCAAAGCAAAACTGTTATTATAAGCATATGCCTTAAATATTTATGCACTTTTAGTGCCATGCACCATAAAAGTTTTGATAGCTTTATACATTTTAGTATACTGTATTTGAGTATTTTCTCTCGTATTTCACCATTTGGAAATCAACAAATGTCCCTTAAAACGGACCACTGAAGCATATACCAAAGCATCGGAATCTTTTTATTTCACAATTATACCTTTATAAGTTTGGCTATCAAAATGTAAATGACCTGGAGCCTATTATCTGTGCTTCCAAGTTGAAACCCCATAGTAATTTATTTCTATACATTTTGTATGGCATTGCAACATTCTTTTATAGCTAAATTTAAAATTATAACTTTTGCATTATATGTAGACTGGAAAATAGGGTGGATGAGGACTCAGCCCATAGCCATTATCAAAATGCACACAATAGAGTATTTCCTGGTAATAGCAAGATAAGCATTTATACTGCTTTCTTTTGTCATGCATACTATTGTATTCAGAAGACTTCACTTTCTAAAGCATGTTTACAGTCGTGGATAAAAAACCAAACTTTTACTCAGATCCAGGCTAAGAAAGTAAACTGTATTGTTTCCAAGAAAAATATAGTTGTTTTTTCATGCTGTTGATATGTCAGTTTATAATTGTTTTTGTGATGAATGGTTTATTACAATATATTGGCAATATTATTATTGTGTCTTTCAAATAAGTGAGCAAAAGCAAAGGTAAACCATAAGTATTGCACGGTCAGCTTTTTTTAGTCTGCAGAGTCATGCAATCTGAGCAATCATTATGCTGCATTTAGCTTGCTGCTGGCCATTAGGAGGGTGCAAATAATAAGAAACTGCAGAACTCTAAAACATATCACTACAGCAGCTACTTTGAAGTACCTATTTAAATTTTTGGAAAGCATCAGACATTGGTTTTGGTCTATACTCTATAGATGTGTATGTATAAATATAACTGCTCATTTTAGGATTTTATGATAGAAGTCAGTTGAATTTTTAAAATATAAAAATAACATTTGATATATAATTTAAGACTTTTATTCTTCTTTATCATAGTGAAACTTCTATAAAAGTATTAAAAACTTATGGCTGAGAGAGAGTTTTTATATTAATGTAAAATATCTGAATATCTTAGGTTAGATTTTTGTTTGAATATAATTAGTCTACTATTTAAAGCCACTCCCTCTTAAAGCATTAGATTTAATTTATATTTACTGCATAGTCACATATGGTTTATTAATTCATGATATGAGCAAATTAATATGTGCAAGTTAAACGACATAATTTATGAAAATAATTCTTATTTATGCAGGTATTCATATGAAGTGAGTGGAAATGATCACATAGGTTATTAAATACCTCTAGTTCAATTTTGTTGTGTTAACATTTTTGCATACAGAAGGACGATGGTGTGAGATATCGAGAGCAAATACAACAGCAAGAAGCTGAAATATCAAGCCTTCAGCAAAAGGTAAGTATGAAGTAATTTCATGTTAGTGTCTGTGAATCATTTGATAAACTGGGAAAAAACCAAAAGTAGGTTTATTGTGTACTAGGAGGTGTATAACATTTATAAATGGATTAAGAAGTAAATTTACTTTGATAAGAATGCCTTGAAAATGAAAATGAAATGTCATTTTCATTTCAAACCTACAGATTTCACAGTGTTATCATGAACAATTTTGATTTTATAATTGTTTGATTGTATACTTATGCTCAATAATGTGTTATGCCACTTCCAAATCTTTTAAGAAGGGCTACCTTTACCAGCTGTGGTTCAGGCCTTCATGCTATGGCTATTTATTATACCAGCTCTGATGTGTAGAACTTTTTCAATAATATCTTTCTGGAACTGTTTATCGCAATTGATTATTTTAATGGCTTTCTTCTTAGAAATGGGGAATTATAAAATCTGAATTTTTGTGCTGTTACATTATAAATATGCAAAATGAGAAAATTAAATGTAATACTTTTCCTCTCCATTGCTAGATTAAGGAAGCTGATGAACTGCAAGATAACTTATACAGAATGAAATCAGAACTTCAGACATTAAGAACCAGTATGGAGGCAAAGGAGCAAATAGTATGTAAACAATGTGTATAATATTTATTTTGTATGTTTTGACAGATGCTCATATTATTATTTTTTTTTTAAATTCTCTTTCTATTTCTGCTTTAGGTTAAGGATCAAGAAGAAATGATACATTTATTGCAGGATTCTGTGAATACTGCAGAAATAGAACATGCAGAGCTACAGACAAGATTATCCATTCTGGTAGGTATATTTATTTTATGCAGCATAAGTAATTGCTTTTTCTATTTTAAAATGAATACTTAACAGCTTATAATGTTAACTGATTCCAGAAAAATGCAATGAGTTATGCTATTCCAGCACAGATTATTGCAAAATTTGAGCACAAAATGAAATTGTAAACCTGGATAACACACAGCACACCAAGCATCAGTGGTGCTATAATTGTCATTATTATGTAACAACAAATACTGTATGCAGATATAGAGTAAGGAACAGCAGAAACTATAATGCAACTCCTAATATATTCTTCCAGTAATTTTATAAAAAGTACAAACTAAATTTAAGCAAGCTTTTGTTACAAAATAGAAGTCTACTAAATAATGTCAATAAGCTTTTTTATTTTATTCCACTTATTATATGCAATTGTTAATTTTAAATTATCTAATTAATAACAATGACGACTACAACGACGATGATGATGGACTCTGCTGTGGTCTAGTAGTAGCAATCATGCTTCCTATGAAGTAGGCCTTGTTTCGATTCCCAGTAGGGTTGTCCCTAAGTCTTAAGGTGAATGCCAGGGAAACTTAAGCCACAAAGTTCCCTAAGCTCATAGGCAAAATTAGTATCTCCCTGGATGTTGAAGAGTGTCCATAAATAAATCAAGTATCTCCCTGGCAGCTATGTTATCCTTGGGATAACATAGCTGCGCTTTTCAGGCATACCATTTTCAAAAATACTTCACTCTCATAAGGCTGGAGGAGCAACCCACATATCCAAAGGGACAGGGGAAAAAAGATGATAATAACAACAACTGTTATACAAGTAGAGTTGACTAGGTTTGTTAAGGCTTAAACTCATGTACAGGAAGTCTGCTGTTTTACACTCATCAGGAATTGTCTTCCCAATCGAGGTTTTTTTCTATAGTTCTCTTCAGTCGCAAATGCCAAGGAAATATCCTAAAATTAGGCCTGGAATTCTTCCTTAAAAAAATTCATGTATCATTTCATCTTGTGTATCTCTAGTATTCACCATCAATTATGCCTCAGTAGTGAAAATTATAAATGGTATTAAAAATTATTATATTTTAAATGTTAGCATATTTTTTAATAATAGTATGTAACAGTATACATAACATTATTAAAAAATAAAATAACTTGTAAAGAACAATATAGCTAAAATAACAAGTCATTTTGAAGCAGAAAGCATAAAACACTGAATATTTCAAACCAATTGTGTTCTTGATAGTCACAAAACAAGTGAAGGTAATAAAAATAAATATTAAATCTTGAAGGTAATGCTATTTATGGAAACAGTGGAGCAAGCCAAAAGGGAACAGTAGTGAGTGAGAAAAAAGAAATAAGTGCATTATATTCATAATTGAAAAATAAATTGTAATAATGATTAATTAAAAAGGGGAATATTAACATGTAAAATTTAAATCCAGTAGTGTATGCACTTTATGCAAAATTAATTCTGCTATTTCTCCTCTTAAGGCCAACATTCCCAATCTTTTTGACTCATGGAGTCTTTTTTTTTTATAATAAATTTCTATGGAGGAGCCCAATAGGCCTACCCTATATCTTATAAGTTACTGGTGTTTAGGGGGAGAAAGAGTGAATAAGTAGTAAGGGAATGTAAACTAAAGATATATCTAAAAATTATGCAATGTCCAAGAAATTAAATTATATTTTAAAAACTTTGCTATTTACCATAATGCATCAATTTATTCTTAGCTACACTAGTACACATAATATTGTCAAAACTGGCCATACATTTGTTCTTTTAAAGTTCAATAAATCAAACTACAATAGATTTTACATTATGGATGAGATCAACAATTAGGTTCATATAATAAACTAGTTTTTTCAATTTAATCATTACATTCAATTCAAATACACATTCGTGTAACTTAAAATGCTAATTGGAACTTGTACAGTGAAGCTAATCATATAATTAAGATAATTGTATGATTCAGCCAAACTACACACTCTTATTGGCTCAAGTTACCTGTTTAAATGTAGTACATGTTTTGCATGCTTTAAGGATGTATATATGAAACATGTACTACACTTAAACAAGTAAGTGGAGCCAATAAGAGTGTGTAGTTCAACTCAATCATACAATGTTCTGAACATATTCATTTATTACTTGTTATTTGAAATTTTTATTATTCATTATAGAAGACAATTCCTAACCAATTTTACTAGTGCACTAGTAGTGCATTAAGACCTAACATAAAATAACTTATAAACGTTTTATGAGACACCAGTGGTTACTTTTTTTTAAACAGTTTTCTTATTTTAATTTCAATTAATAATAATTGCGGATGAATGTCTTCTGGTTTTGCATTTAAGCAACTTATGTTTTGGTAGGCGAAGAATTCATTTTCACCGAAGTATGTAGTTGAGAAAGGCAACGGTTATAATTTTGCTTTTTCAGACAAGATTTTAATTCATCTTGTAAATACAGCCTAAATTTCGATACACTTTGGTTTTGAAACACAACTTTTAACTCTTTGTGAGATGTCAAATCTGTGAGAAACTCTAATTCTGGTAAGTTTAAGCTGAGTGTTGTTGATGGTTGTTTACATTCAATACCCATTTAAAGTCATGCACTTTCTCTTGAGGTGTTAGAAAATAATGTTTAATTGAATCTTTTGAAGCTTTGACATGTGCCTGTATATTTTTCAGTATTTTTTCTTGCATCTTGATGTTATTTTCATTCAAGAACCTTATTGTAAGAGGGAAGCAACCCAATATCTTCCTTTTCCATGCATGCAAATCAGTTCCGTGCCTGAATATTTTTCTGTATTTTTTCTTGCATCTTGATGGTATTTTCATTCAAGAACCTTATTGTAAGAGGGAAGCAACCAATATCTTCCTTTTCCATGCACGTTTCAAGTTTCCTTTGAAAAGACAATTTGGCATTTGCACAAAAAGCTATGGCAGTTTTTTTCCTTGCAATAATAGATTCATTTCATTTTCCTAAAAATGTCGGCCAAATATGTGAGTTTTCATACCCAGTCTCCATTGTTTAAAACCATTGGCAATAGAGTGTTATGGTTCATCAAAATTACTGCTACCTTTAAATATAGTTTCATCAAATGTATGAATGTTTCTCCTTGAGACAACCACTTTACTTCATTGTGCAGCAGGAGGAACTGATATCTTCATACCTTAGTTTGGGTTGGACCTAGTGGCCTAGTGGCAACCATACTTACCTCCTAAACCCAAGATCCCAGCCAGAATCAATGGATTTTTTTGGGTGTATGGCATTCTTCAGAAGGGAAGTATGGCCAGGAATTCCATATTGTAGATTTATGGCACATAAAAGAACCTCAAGTCTGAAAGAGAGGCCTCTGAGTAAAATTTATCGGTCATTTCATGCCCTGAATTGAATGGGATGCTGATGACCTGAGATGGTAAAGAGCATCTGTAAATAAACCAAATAAATAAAACCTTAGTTTGAAGAGCCTAATTTTAAGAGGTCATGATTTTATACAGTTCATTATTTAATGACATTATTCAACAATATCATAAGCTCAGATGGCATTTTTCTCAAGGCTACTGCATGTCTTTGAAGTACACAATGGCTATTGCTGCAATTTTTTGCCTATCTTTAATTTTGGCAATGGTTCCAGCATTGTTACACATTGTACACATTTGCACCATCAGGATATATATATATAAAAGAAAAAGCAAAATAAAGTAACACTATTAATAATGTAACAAATTAACAGTAATTATAAAAGTAAAAAAGAATAATACACCAAGATAAAGTCACACTTGAAATCGCTATATATATGTACAGTATATCCATGGTATTTTATTTAATGAGAAGAATTCATCCAAAAGATTAAATATTTCACCCCCTGATGTATTGGTTGGAATGGTATGCAAAGAAGGTCCTCTATATTGTAAGTGAACATAATGAAACAAATGCCATTAAAACAGCCAACCTGGTGATATCATTGATTCCATTTGTATTGCAAATTTTGTACACCTGATGTGACTAATAAATGTCTTTCCTGCCATCAGCCATATTGCTGACTTGCCTGGCAACAGGTTATTTGACAAATAAACATTGGAGACTAACTTAACAGCTTTTTAATCCAGCAAACACTTGAGAATATCAATTGTACAAAGTTTAATAAGAGTCTCAGAATGGAATGATCTTCACCAGCTCAAGCTACACAATAATGTGTTATGAAGCTTTCAACAATTTTTCATTATTGGTTTTAGCAAGTGTTGTCATAGTTTTCTCTGAAACCAAATTGTTGTAGCACTTCCCTTAGTTCCCTTTAAATGATGCCACAATTTAGCAGTAACATAAAACTATTGGTCAGCACATTTCTGCAAATCACACAGAGAGGCTGACCATTTGTTTCTGTGAATAATTTATTTGTATTTTCATTTTTCATTGGGAGATATTTCCCCCACTGTTTCATTTCTATTGTGTTTTGCAAACAATAATTGAGGTGGCACCACAGATTCAAAAAAGGTTTCTTTTGCAGAAAGAACTTTTGAAAAACCAATCCTGGAGTGCATTGCTTGATTATCATCTTTTTTCTCTCATCTAATGGAGTAAGCTGCTGTTTTATCCCACTTTTCAAATATAGCATCTTTTTTCTTCAAAGTACCTGTTCAAAGCCAGCCTAAAAGAAAATCACTCAGAAATACGAGAATAATCTACATAATCTTTCATAATACAGAATGTAAAATAAGAAAATCAGGGTTTTCTTTTATTAAAAATGACCCTTTTTTATTCATTTTTTTAAAAAATTAACTCTTAAATTACAAATTTTAATTGTATGTTATTAAAATATATTAAAATTATATGTAATATTATTTAAATATTAGCTTAAAGCTTAATTATAATATGAAGAAATAACTTAATTCTAATGTTATTAAAATTTTTCAAAATGTTAACTACCAGTTAATAACAATTTATTATTTTCATAGTTCTTTATTTAATTTAAATTGGCAATTTAAATATTTCAAATTTTCTTTAATCAATAAAAAGTTTTTTTTTAAAAAAAATGAAAAAGAGTTCATTTTTAAATTAATCAATTGATGCTCTGGCTTTGAAATTTTGGCAATGCCCGGAATCTATTAGCTGGTCATTTTGCTAAATATTAAGAAAGTGTGTTGAAATTGTTAATGATGAGTTGCATACCATTACCAGTCTTGTGAATTTTAGGTAAACCATATATTTTTGCTATTGCTGGGTTGTTCTGTTTTATTTTGAATTGTGTTTCTTTTGGGATAACTATGCATGTTTTCAAAGCCTCATAGATTGAATTAATACATCTCTTTAATAGGTCTAAATCCCCATGTGCAAATTCTTTCTTATTTAACACTCTTGCATCCTTGTATTATAATCTTCTTTATCTAATATCTCTATATTGTTACCAAATAAATTGTGCAGAATGCAAAAAAGTCTGTATTTGAAAAACAAGGAGAAACATAGACACATAGTTAAAAGAACATTTCAGGAACATAAAATACAAACAAATGAAGAAATCAGCAGTAGCATCTCATTTGTGGATAGAAAACCACGATATAGTGAATAAAGCAAAATTATTAAAATCTGTATAAGGATGTACAGAGTTAGCAACATGGGAGAAAATGTATATTTATAAATACAGATTAATGAACTTTAACCTTTCCGAGGATGAATACAAGTTTAAGTTCATAACAACTGCACCAGAGCAGAATATACATCCCCAAAGCATAACGAATTATCTAGTAGTCGAAGATTAACTGATGATGCAGACAATTGTCTGCAAAATATGTATTAATTTAAACAAGTAAATGGAGCCAATAAGAGTGTGTAGTTGAACTCAATCATACGATGATCTTAGTTTTAAGATTAGCTTCACTGTACAAGTACCAATTAGCATTTCAAGCTAACTAAAACATATTTTAATATTTTATTTCTCTGTCTTTAATATATTGTTCTCTCATGTATTCCAAAGGCTTAGCACCAGTCAGCTTTTAAAATGGCTCTTTTGGTGTTATACATGATCAAAATCTCTGGCCTTTCATCTGTAGCAGTATCCACTACCTCCATTGGGATAAGCTGCATTGTCTTGCAAACCATATCCTCAAGCACTCACAGTTTGTAGTCCAGCAGTTTCCAGTCTGGATTAATAGAAGGCCAATCTTGAGCATTAATAAAAAAAAAATTAAATTTCTTTTCAGCCAAGACTGAATGGGCCTTGCCTATTATGCTAGAAGCTCCGTTGCCTGTTCTTGAACAAAGTAGTATTCTGGTTCTTCACCTCAGGTTCCAACAAAATGGTTTTGTACACTTTGGCATTTCTCTTCAACCCTTTTGACATAAAAGGAGCTTGATGACAAAGGAGCTGGCTTCCCACCCACTAAGACAGGATGGACTTCTCTGGACCTTCAGGACCTTCTCATACACTTTTGAAGAAGTTGGAATAAATGTACTCTTATCATTTCAATGCTTGTAGCTATCTTTAGTACAAACATCCTTACTACTTGTCTGAAAGAGAGAATTTCAGAAAATAGTAAGGAACCATCATGAATTCTTGTACTTTTCTAATAAAACAATTTTCTTGGATACACTGTTTACCTAAGTCAGCATGTGCTTGGATATGAAGTGTTTAAAGTTCACTATGGATAGGCTACCTTACTCTCTCCAACCCATAACAGGTAAACAGAATTGATTATTGTTTCTTTCTTATTCGAAAATCTTGTCTTAACTTAAGGGAAGTACAGTTTTCAATGTCATATTTTAAAGCAATGTAAAAAAAGAATATATTATAGAAAAGAAGTAGGAATTCAAAACTTCAGTCCCTTATTATTATTGTTGGTATTATTATTATTAATTTTTTTTTGAATTTATATAAATGTGTATTAAGATGTTCAGCAATAAATGTTCCATTGAAAACCAGCTTTCATGGTTAAATAAATGGAAGGACTTTACCATTTTTAGATGGGTGCATTGGGTACAGTTAGCACAACTCGGGCATTAGGACTGACCCTCTCTTTCCATTAGCTGTTGCTGTAGTTATTTTTCTGCTGCAGGTTTTGCTGCCAGGTAAATGTTGATCAAACACTGTGGTTGGTTTAACTGCAAACCAGAGATTATATACACTTGTCATGAATTCATGACAAGCGTGATTTCCACAGAAAAGTGTACATACGTTCGAAGATACTTATGGAAACTATGTTTAGTAGAGATGCCATTTGTGATAATATCAACAGATTTAGAACAACAGGAGTAAAACTGGATAAAAAGAGAATAGTGTTAAACACACACATACAGCAAGATCTTTTTTGGAACAATCATTACAACAATAGCATACCATATGGTACAAGAAGCCACTGTTTGCAAAACTTAAGCACAAATCATAAGTAGGCTATTGAAATCAAAATTCTTTGAAATGAAATTCATGCTCTAAGTGTGATCCCAGTAGGCATAAACACAATGCAAAACAGTCTCTCTAATAATAGAAGATTGGTGTAACAATTCCATCAGATGTGTAAGTACACAAAAAATTGCTTAAGTCTTCTGAAAGCTTCCACAGCATTTATGAAGTCCCATTACTCCATGAAAAAAAGGAGTTTATTGCACAGTAAATAAAAAAAAAAATACTCTTATATTCTGCATGAAAGTCATTACTCTTTAACATTATATAATGCAACAGTTAAATCTCTTTTTACAAATGATAATGAAAGAAGAAGGTTATATATTTTTGATAACATTGTGCCACTGCTGACAGCAAATTACATTATGTGTTATACACTGTGTTTCATAATTAAATTCTGCTTAATCACCTTGTGCGGCTCGAAGTAAGTTTCATTTCTGTGAAAATAATGGTATAATGCTTGCATATTGCAGTCATTCTCAAAAATTCACTAATAAGCTAATCAGATTCATCCACAAGAGCTTCAAAATGTCTACAAAAATATATTTTGGAGATACTAGAACTTTATTGGAGAGAGGCATTATTAAATTCTTATATAAGCTAAGATCAATGTTAGAATTAGTAATTAAGTACCATATGGCCAAGAAATGTCTTCCCAGTTAGTACTGTGCTAACATCCAACCAGTTATAGTTACTGGAAAAGTTGAAAGCAGTAATATAATTTGTTGCATTGAATTGGGTAGAATGTGTTTATTATATTCTATAAAGTAGGATTTGACTTTTGATGAAGATAGAAATTTTATTCCAAGCAAACAAAAGTATTAATGTACATGCTCAGCTTCCAGTTTGCTTATTCTCCAGCAGGAGATTATATTATAATAGCATCTCCAGAATGTGCTGAGAATAAACACAAAATTCCTTTAAGCTCTCAGAAAATACTGGATTTAAATTAACATATTAAGATAAATTATTTTCTTTAGTACATTAGCATAGTTTTTCTCTAAATTATTTTTTTTAGAATTTTTCCCTTTCCATATTTATCTATCAACTCATGTGCAGATAATTTAAGTATTTCATTACTTTTAAAAAATAATTGTAGTCTAATGTACTGGATGTAGAGTTTTTCTTATTTCATAAAACATTTAAATGCTAACAGTTAAAAACCAGCTGCTTTCGTATACATTGTTACTTTATCCTACACAAATGCATTCAACATATTCACACTAACTGCACTTACATAACACTAGAACATGTTTCAGAAGCACTCACTCCAATCATCAGTTGCTGACCAACCTCTGCTACTTGAATTGGTGGCTGGATACCAGGATGCTCCTGTGGTGGTGTCTGACAGAGCTAGATGATGGCAGTGAGTGCTTCCGAAACATGTCCTAGTTTTATGTAAGTGGAGTTAGTGTGAACATGTTGAGTGCATTAGTGTAGGTTATACAAAGTGGTATCCAGAATATTTGAGACTGGTGCTGCCATCTGGTCAAAAACTTACTTTGAGACTAATGACCGCCATCACTCTCGAAGTAGTTTCCTTCCACACATATACACCAGTCCCAATGATTCTGCCATTTTCCAAGTCACGTTCTTTGAGGGTGTTTAGCACAGACAGCGTTTCTTCTTGAATCCTCTCAATTGTATTGAACCGACGTCCTTTCAACTTGATTTTCAGTTTGGGAAATAGAGCGAAGTCTCGGTGCCAATTCAGACGAGTACGATGGCTACGGAACAACCTCATGTTGTTTTTCGTCAAAAAACTCAAGGAATTGTGACAGAGTGCATTATCGTGATGCAACAGCCAGTTTCCTTGTCGCCAAAGTTCGGGCCGTCGCAAAACGTCACAGTAATACGTAGAATTCACTGTTTGATTTGGTGGGACGAATTCTTTGTGCACAATCCCCTTGGTATCAAAGAAAATGAGGAGGAGCCATGCTCTTGCCTTTGCTCTTCACTTGTCTCGCTTTTTTTTTTTTTTTTTTTTTTTTTTTAAGGATGTTTTGTCTCAGGATCATAAGCATACATCCAGTTTTCCTGGACAAGAAGGTTGGGTCATCGGATACAGCCTGACGAAGCTCCGTGCAAACTTCAACATGCCGTGCCTTCTGATCAGCATTCAGGAACCTTGGCACACATTTTGCGGCGGCATGATACATGCCCAATTCATCAGCTAAAATTCTTTGGAATGTCCCATAACCAATTCCCACTTCATGAGCAAGGCCTTCAATGGTTCAACGTCGATCTTCACAAATGAGCTGTTGAATTTTGACAACAACATCAGGTGTTGTGCAGCTGATGAGTCTACTGGTATGAGATCATGTTCAATAGCTGTACGGCCGGCCCTGAAACGAGCATGTCTCTCAAACACACATGTACGGCTCATACTTTGTCCCCCAAATACTTGTTGAATCATTGCGAGGGTCTCCTGAGCATTTTTCCCAAGATTTGCACAGAATTTGATGCACACTTCCTGTTTTAATCTTGGATCCATTGTAAAATTGCCACACACTACACACAGATTATCATGAAAAGTACTATAGAATTTCAAAACATCTACCCAGCTGATGAAACTTTAAACATTCACTCATCAGATGTGCTAGTGTTCCACCTAGCAGTACAAAACTCTACTGCAACTACTGTCGAGATGGCAGCACCAGTCCTGAATATTGTGGATACCATCTCATATTACCACTCCATTGTTAACAGCTTCATAAGTACAATTTACTTGTTACTTTACTTAATAGAAAAAGCATTCATCCAGACTATTTGTCATAATCAGAAATCACAGCTCATCATTTATAGATGGTGCCTCATAAGTCTGAAAAATGGCAAAATGAGCTCACTATGTTTGCAACTCTGCACCAGCCAGATCACCTGAAGAATATCTCTAATGGTGTCTGGTGTGATTTGTGAACATGCATCAGTGTTGCCCTCCTGATGATGGGCACAAGATCAAATCTTTTCTATTACACCAATGACCACTCCACCAGTTCCCAATATCTCAGTCATTGGTCAAAAGATGCTTGTCAAACCATGTTCTAATTGTAATGGGAAGGGGCGCCAATCTGCTGAAACCATACAGGAAAAGAACCCTCTTCGTTCAGGAAATTAGTTAATGCTTCTTCACAAAGAAGTTCAGATATGCATCACCTGTGACTATTGCTGTAAAAAGAAAGGGCCAATGATTGATCCTTCCAAATTCTGAACCAAACCAAGATGCATTTGGTACCATATTCTTTTGCTGGCTTCATCCCCAGAAGGTTACTCTCTGACAAGTAACACATGTTTTAATTATTAACTTCACCAGAGATATAAAAGTTTGCTTTATCACTGAACTGATCACTGGTGCTTGGAAGGATGGGATTCTCATCCCATTTCTCAAGGGCTCATTCACAAAATTCCATTCAGCAATTTGAATCATCCTGACTCAACTCCTGCAGTAATTTGAGTTTGTATAGGTGCCACTTCTATGCCTTCAAAATCTTGTGATGCTGCTTTTGTACATACCTGTTTCAGTGGCCATTTGCCACAGAGATTTCTTTGGACTTAATGCAAACTGATCAAGAATGGCTACTGACTGCTTCATCTGTGGACTGCCATGGGTGGGACATTATACAGCCTATTTCAACAGAACTTGCTTCCATAAATTGTTCAACCAATTATAATCATATATAAAATAGGGGGACATTCAGGATGCAGTGTGTTGAATTCAGTAGCCACTGCTCTCAGACTTCTACCATGCAACAAAATGACCCGAATCCTTTTTCTTTGCTCATAACCATTGTTCATAGTCAACCTGCAATAACAATGTAAAATAAATAATGTTTTCCTTTTTCTTTTTCTTTTTCTTTTTTTTTTCTTCCCCCCCCCCTCCTGTATTATTTCACTTATGGGACATCATGTAGTGTCTGGACAGTATAGAAACTGTATAGCATCTCATATTTTTTCAACAAAATTTATATTTTTATTAAACATATGCTTTCCTCATAATGCTGTGCTTGTGCCATAGATAACTGTTCTTCTTTGGTGGATTTTCAAGCTTTCAAAAATATGTATGTGTCTCCTTTTATTCATATATGCAACATCTTAAGAGCTGAATATATTGGGTTTTTTTTCTTTGCATTAACAATTATTAGCATTTGTAGTCCTGCAACAATATTAGATATCATTAAATGTAAAAATGGTTTCATAACATGTATAAAAGAGAAGCATGTTGTAAATAATATCTGTAATTGCAGGAAAATGAGAAAGAAAAGGCATTAAGTGAATTAGAAGAAGTAGAGAAAAAGGTAAGCATATTTTAATTTATTTTTTTTTAGGCATATGCAGACACAGTTAATTTTTTTTATAATATTACAGCCAGGTCTTGCAATTATGATTCCCAATGATCCTTAATTTATACAGGCAGAAAACCTACAAGAAGCACTCCTGGCTACAAAGAAACAGCTGGAAGAGCTGCAAGGAAGTAAATTTGAAGTGAGTGTGAGCTCAGGCCTCTCCTGGGGATGGCCCCCAACAAATAGGAATACCAATAGGCATACTGTGCATGATGTGTGATTTAACACTACTTATTACCTGTGGTACCGACTTCATTGCATTAGTATCTGACCACAGTTACAGTCCCTCTGGATTCATGTGCAAATCCAGTCATTGTATAATAGAAAAGTATATAATAGTCTTCCCATATTTATTAAAAAGCAGGCTGTATGAGGTACTGTGGGAATCTTACCAATATGTTTGTTAAATGTATGATGTTATGAAGTCCATTGAGCAAAATGTTTATAATGATAATACAAAGGTATTCTGTGCATTCTAATTAATCTTCATGTAACAAAAATATTACATTCTTTGTGGAAAAACTAGAGAGAAAATTATTAATATATATGCTCCAAACAGTCATTAGTAAAAATAAATAATAGAAAAATCAGAACACAGCTTTACAGAGAAAACTTGAGCATGAGCATTTTTTCTCTTCTAAGTCTGCATTAAAAATAAGGGATTTTAGTATTATTACAGTTTTGTAAACTTTTTACCTTCTGACAGAGCGCTTTATTGTTGTGCATTCTAATTTTTAAAATTCTAGCTCCAAAAGAAAAAGATATTTAATACATGTGATTTAAAATTTGGTGCAAAAAGCAGTTTCACTATCTGTAAATACCTTATTTAATTAATTGTTTACATGAGGATTAAAGTTTAAAATATAGTTAGTGCACTGGAGGGTAGTCATTGTTTTAAATCAGTTTGTAAGTGGGCTTTGTCATTTTAACAAGCATATTGTTATGGGCTTTATTTAACTTGAAGCGTGCTTAGGTATATTGCTAAATTTGCCAGCCCAACCCAATTAGTGCACTTGAAGCAAAGTAATGAGATAACAGTTTGAATGGACCATAAACAACCCCTCCTTTGCAAAAATGAAAAAGCTGTGTTATAAGCTATAATTTATTTAATGCACCAGTAATGTTTTGAATTTTAATAAAGAAGAGGATAGAATTTTAAACTACTTAAACTTTTTCTTTTAAATTCTTGACATTTACTATACATTCAGATTGTTGGATACATGGTATTCCACAGTGTGTCGTAAGTGTCTTGAACTTCTACAGAAGGCCACGTCTTGATGTACCAACATTTTGCACCCAACATGTTGTGAGCTTCTGGGTGCTATCCAATTGTCAGCATGTGCAGCTTGCTTATATGTCTGAGAGATGTGAGAGCACCACCTTCTTGATCCTCATTGGTTGTAGTAGTTAATCCACTAAGCTGAACACATATGATCTAGAACTATACTTAACAGTTAAGATGAGACATATTTTGTTTGAAGGCTAATGGCAGGATGCCATCCATTACAAAATAGAAGATGCAATTGAAAAGCAGAGTAAATGGGTCAGTCTTTCCTACATCCAAGGAATAACTGAAAGGATATCAGTAATTTTCTGAAAGTATAATATTAAACCTGGGTACATATCTTCCAAAAAACTGAAGATAATTTCTTCACCCAGATATGAGTAACCCTCTCTTTAACTCAGATGGTATAGAATTGAGTATAACTGTGGCAAGATATACAGTGACTAGATGGGCAGATTGGTTAAAACTCGCTGAAATGAACACTTATGCAGCCTTAAGGGAGATCAACTAGAAAAATCTGCCTTAGCAGAATTCGTCATTTCAACTGTTCGTCATATAGGCTTTAATAAAATGGAACTTCTAGTAATCTGCACTGGCCAAAGCATAGAAATATTTAAAAAGAAAAATAATATAATATAAACATAGATAGTGACAGTCAGCTCTAAAATAGGATGCATTACAATTAGCAAATTTCCTATAAATAAGGAGCAAGATGGCAGGTTCTCATGCTACTGACAGATATATATTCATTGTTAGCACATAGCTAACAATGAATAGCACCCAGAAGGAGCTCATAACATGTTAGGCAAACCTTTGGTATCAGACCACATAAGACATTGCCTTTTCTGAGTTCAAAACACTTATTCAGATATTGTTTTCATTACTGTGTAATTCTTTATTAAATTGAATATGCACATGTGTATGTATGTATGCACATAAACAGGATGTTAATACTACACTACAATGATTTCAGAGAGTGTAGGGGTGTCTTTAGACAAGTCATTTGAGATAGAGAATATATGGCCTGTTTGTTCAAATTTCGAAGCTATGGCTGTAAATTTCTAAAGAACCAATATGCCATTGGCTACTAAAAATTCCATTTTATAGACCAGAAAGTAGTGTGATGTAATTGCAATCTATAACTTTGCCTGTGCAGTTTTGCAGCTCTAAACCATTCTTGTTTCTCTTTAAATAAGATGTATATTTGCAAGATGTAAACGTCTTGCCCCACAGACAATCTGCAGGGTACTAAACACAGTGAGCCTAAACAAGGAAATAATACTATTGTTATTGTGCTTAACAATCAGAATCATGTCCTTGAGTATACTTATTGCAGCATTTCTTCAGTGTTACCTTACTTAATATAAAATAATAATAAAAAAAAATTATCTACCTCAAGAGACTCATACCTGTGACATTCTGAACAAGTGCCTTTCACATTATGCTTTAGATCACATGAACAAGTAGGGACCTACTTCTAGATGAGGTTACACAGCAACAAGGCGGTTAATTGATGCTCAGTGGCACACTGGGAAATGATTAGCTCAAGACTTGAGAGATTTTTGTGGCACTAAATGTTGAAAACAATGATAATAGGCTACTGAAAATTGGTGTTTCTATGCTTGCAAAACTATTGAAGACATTCAAAATAATTTTTTCACCCAACCTTGCTTTAACACTTGCTTGTCAGCATCTGATGCCAACATGTTTAACACCATAGAAACACACTGTTTTTAGTGACGAACCATACATTCCATGTCTCAAATTGCTTGTACATTACTACTCTACCATCTCTGAAAGTATTTCAATGTAGTTCATTAACATTCCGTATAGTTTGCATATATATGAAGTGGCATAGAAAAGTATTGCATTTTATTTTTTCCCCTTCTTTTCACTTGTAGGAAAAACTACTAAAGTTTTTGCTAAATGTAACTGTATAACTCTATGAATTACTTATTTCTCAGCGCAAGCATATTAAAACATTTTGGTCCACATAGTGAAGATAATTGTATGATTGAGTCAAACTACATATTCTTATTGTTCAAATTCTTGTTTATAATATATAGTACTAATTTCATGAACCCATTGTTCACATCCTCAGCTACCCGTCAACTGAGGATGCGAACAATAGGTTCGTGAAACTAGTATTACATATTATAAACAAGTAAGTGAGCAATAAGAGTGTGCAGTTTGGCTCAAACATATAGTGAGCTTAATTATATGATTTGCATCACCATACAAGTTCCAGTTAACATTTCTAGTTCATTTTAATTCACTTTTCACCAGAGCTTCAGTTCCTACATGATAAAAATTACTTTCTTTCCTCTGCATCAATGAAGGTTGCTTACTTCTTTTTTCACATGTCCTGGTAGTCTAGTGGTAATCATACTGGCCTCATAGACCCAAGTTAATGGGTTCAATGCTGGCAGGCTCAAATTTTTGGGGCATAAAAATCCTAAGTATGGCTTCCTTTGGAAGAGAAGTGGGTCTTGTGTTGTAGCTTTAAGGCATATAAAAGAACCTCAAGCCTGAAAGAAGAGGCATCTGAGCAAAATTTATTAGCTATTTCATGCCCTTAAAGCTGATGGCTCAAGAAGTTAAAGAGCACATGTAAATAGACCAAATAAATAAATCTTTGTAAATTATATCTAATCTGTCGTCTAACGCACTCTTATGCTTCTTTTAAGTAAGTGAAGCATATGAGTGTGTTAGACGATAGATTAGATATAATTTATATTTAACAAGCTTCACTGTGTGAGTTCCAACAGAATTTTTTTAAAAATGTCTTAATTTCAAAAGTTCTTAAATGAAATAAATCTTTGTCACAATGCCACATCCATGTTGAACTGATGTTGTTCATGTTGCTCATCTGTAGCATCCCTGTATAGATTTTTTAGAACATTTATGGATGCAAATGGATAGTTTACTTCCCTTAATAAGGAATTCAATGGCAGCCGTTACCACATCATTATCAGTAACTTTCTAAAACAATACAGTGCTGCTTTCTGTTAACTGAATAATTAGCTATTACTAAGAAATACACAATGTTTGAGGACTTGCTCTAAATGTATATTTCTCACATAGCTAAAATGTATAAAATATAGGAAACCTTACTTTCTGAACCCCCTCTTCTCTCCTTCCTCTTACCTCGTATTTTATTGCATATGAATTAAGGGAAAGTGAGCATTTCTGGAAAAAATAAACAAGTGCTAAATATTTGCTTTCTACTAATTGGTGTTAATCAAAGCAAGGATCCCACTGATGGCTGTGATTTGCATTTGGAGATTCACTCAAAGAGATACTTTTCATTTGGTTTATATATTAAATTTTTACTCTTGTCAATTAGAGTTTGTTTAAATGATGAGAATTTTAAATCACTGACTTTAATTTTGATTAAAATATTTAAAAAAAATGTATAAATTTCTATCCAAAGATGGTACTTCTTTAAGAATATGGGATATAAGGTAGATTTTTAAAAGTCATAAAAAGCAGTGTGTATACAGTATGCATGTATATTAACATTCATTGCTATGTGTATTTTATTTGTTTGTGCTAGCAATAACATGATATATGGATTTGTACTGAAAGTGCACAGCATGGAATTTATTTTAATGTAGTGAACTTAAATTTGGTACGTTTAAACTAACATATTTTCTCTTTGATTAAGAGATACAAAATGAATAACGTAGGTACTTTGCATATTCAGTTTCTCCTTTACTCATGATAAAGTATATTGTTATGTGCTTGGGAAACTATAATTATTAAACTTATTATGTGAATAAAAAATTTATATCTCTTTGTTTTGAAGTAGAAGAAAATAACTTACTTTAGTTTTAGATATATGTTCAGAATTTAATGTTCATAACAGATTTGTAGATTCATCTGTTTAGATATTTTTTGTAAAGGATTTGCCTTTTTTCCCCATTTTTAATTGTTGCAAGAAAGATCATTGTTTATGATACCTGAGGTACTACCAGAACTTCAAAGATACATTTTTAAAGCATTTTTAAGCTTTTGAATAGGTTTTAACTACCATTAAAAAATTCATAAGTCAGATCCTATTTTTATATAGTGTCTATACTGGTCATTTCAGAATTTTTTTTAAATTTCTATATGTTACATACTTCTTTAAAATGATACTTTTTTGCTGGCAATAAGTTCAACCATATCTTATAAGCACAAAAAATAAATAAAAAACAAAACTTTAATAATAATAATAATAATAACAATAATTTGCATACAAAAATAAACACAATCAGAAAATTAAGAAATTTACATGTATTGATCTTACAGCATTTGATATTTGTTACCTGTCACTACAATTCTAATTTCTGTAATATGCATAAGGATGTAAAAATTAACAAGTTGAAATTCTTTATATTTTGTACTTTGAAATAAAAATAAGCAAAATTGCTAAGAGGTAAAATACAAAAATTATGGAGTAAAACAAATTTGGAATCAAAGTTGAGGCTTATTCCTTCCTCCATGTGTACATTGGATTAATATTGCAATGAAGGGAGGGAGGGGGGGAAATAGTTATGCAAATTCATGTCATGTTCATAGCAATTTTTTCTCTGCTTTGAATGTTTCTCTGATGTCAGCATTAGGTGTCATTATTGTGAAATGAATTTTAAATTATATTTATAAATGAAAAATTAAAATCATCATAGTTCTTAGAGCATTCCAGATTTCAGCATTACAGTGCTCATTTAAGTGATATTGATTATTTATTATTCCTAAGGCCAATTTGAATTTGAATGTGTAAGTGTTTGTGTGTTAGTATTTGTAGGCATGTGCATGAATAAACTCTTGCTAAAAATACTGCCATTGTGGGGGTGAGGGAAATGTTTTATTTTTGTAACATGTTACTCATATAGGAGTATTACTTTAGCATACATCATAATTTAATATAATAACAGATTTAATTCAAAAATGTTATACAACAATGAAATGGAAAACTATAATGAATGCTTTCTTTCAGGTGCTTAAAAATTTCAGCCTGAAACAAGAATGATATATAAGTACCCTTTATGAAGCTGAAAATTTAATTTTTTTATTTTTGGTGCCTCTTTTTCTTTTCTTGTAAGTTTTTTACATTATTTGCATAGGCACATAATGATCTTAGGCAAATTTACAGAAACTGTTACTTCACTATTTAGAAGTTCATCTTCCAGGCAGTAAGTTTTCACCTACCAAATTTAAGTTAATACAAAGCCAATTCATTATATTTTATAATTTCATTCATTAGCCAAATAAAGTGCATTTTAGTGTCAGTGAGTTTTGTGTAATGTATTGTATTTAATACAAACAATTTTGGGGATGTTAATTATCTGTAAACAAGAAGTATACATTACGAGTTACAAGTTGATCTGATGTACCTAAATACAAAGAATAATGAAATCTGACAAAAAGTGAATTTTAATCATATAAACTGAGTTAAAATTGCGTAAAACACTCTTGCTTCCTCCACTTACTAAAATAAATTATAGAACATATTATGTCAATCATATCATAAACTCCTCTTCAACTGCAGAATAAATTTGAGTTGACTTTTGTTGATGTTTGAGGTAATCCGGTGACCCATCATTGAACCTAGAAATCTAATTCTCAAATTCTGGAACATCAAAGTTCATTAGCTGTTGTTCAAAAGATTAAATAAAATTTTCCCCATATACTCAGTTCCCTTAACTTTTGGACTATATCTAATATAGACTTTCTTCTCAATCTCATTATTTTTATCTATTAATATGGTGCTAATGCTGATTAATTTGTTTAATTTTACATTTCTCTAAAGTTCTTTGATTCAGGTGCCTATATTTCATTTTGTTTTTCCCACGTATATTTTTTCTAAGTTCATACAGTTAATGTGGTAAATTCTTGTATTATTCTTCTGATAACAGTTTTATTTTATTTGATGTGATGTGATTATTTTTAGCAGGTGGAGAAAGAATATGTATTTTAAAAATTTTTATCTCGGTTCATACTTTATGTCTGTTTTGATATTCCATAATATAACAAAGTGGTTTTTTACACCTTACAAATTTCTTTTTTCTGTCTCTGTCATAAAAGATAAGTTACAAATATAATTTATTTTAATTATCAGAAAATTATTTCTGAGGAATACCAATACTTTTTAAATACTCTTTTGTCTTCTTAAAAGGTTGTTTTGTAGTATGTGTTCAGCTTAAGCAACCATGCTTTATGAGAAGTTTACCTTTAATTTAAATAAATCTATATTTTTAGGTTTCTGTAGAGGGTAAAAAATTGTATTTTATCTGCAGTTTTGGTGGTAACTTATATATTTCATGTTGATTCTGTAGTAAAATGCTGGAATATATCAGATGCTTTTTTAAGATAAGTGTTCAGTTACAACTGTTAACTATTTTTCATGTCATCAAAACTGCTATAATATTATTTTGTTTTGCTAGAGGTGATAGTTACCATTTTTTGGGATTTTATGATTTTTGTTTCACAAAGGTTGTGATGCTGTAAATACTATTTAATATATATATATATATATATATATATATATATATATATATATTGTTATATTTATTAATTTATTTTATTTTAAAATATTTTATGTATACAGAATATTTATTTTGCATAAAAATTATTTATGGCCATGTAATTTTTATCATTGTAAAATCATAGTACAAATCTCATAAAGCATTTTGTCACATTATTTTCAATATTCTGCTAAATGAAATTAACAGGAAAGGACTGCAGCTATCAGCATAATTTATATTTCTGTGATCTGAGTATTATTACCATTATAAATATTAGCATGATGCTCAGTTTGCGTATTAACTTAGTTTTTCTTTATTTAAAATAAAGATACTAGCTTTTATTTATTTAAAACAAAGATGTTCCGTTTTACTCATGCACTGAGTGGTTAGTTTCTCAGAGAACTTGACTTGTTTTAGTTCTTGTTCTTTTCACTTCTCTTCCACTTGCTTTCTTTAATTTTTTTTTTTTTTTTTTAATAATTTAATATTTGATTGCTATTGTGACAAAGTGCCTTTAACAATCTGTGAAGAAAAATATTACAAACATTATTATAAGTTAATGTAACTAGCCTGCAAATTTTAATTAAAAGAAGAAATGTGAAAGTATAAAACTTACTAGAAACTGGTAATATAAAAGTGAATATCCTTTAGATGTATGAGAATGTTACAACAGTTCTTCTAAAAATGTAGACTTCTTTAAGCTTGAATTAAGCTTATAATTTCATCAGTTAATTTGTAATAAAAATATTTAGATGAACATGCCATGCTCTTATTATCTTATCCTGACATTACCTTTACACCTGTTTTTATATTTGTTTTATTTCTTTACCTTAATTTGCCTTCACCATGTTTTTGTTTCCAGTAAGAGAGGGACTTTTTATGTTAATGGGATGGGGATATAGATAATTATAAGTAATAAAAAAGAAAGAATGGGGTATCAAAATGAGCCATTTGATATTTGAGGCAGCTAAAATCCATGAGAAGTATGGAGGATAGGGAAGAACGTATATTAGATAGGAATTAAAAATAATATATCCCCTTAAGATTAGGCACTATTAGAAGTGGACAAAATTGGGATAGATAAGATTATTAGGCAAGAAATTCTAGGAGAGCAGTATCTTTATAGTAAAGCTTTAGATAGGGATGACATATTATGGAAAAGAGTAATAAATATAGAAGAAAAAATAATAAAAATGACAGGAGAATATTTGGTAAGATAAAAGACAAATGGATGAGAAAGGCAAGATATTATAAAGAGGAAATAACCAATTATGAATAAAAAAGCATAAAGCAAGGGGCTTACTGCATGGTATGAGTCAGGCAAGGATGCAACAACCAGAGTTATGTTGCATTGATGAATGTGGGGACATCCAGGTAACTTAGAAATAGGTTCTATATTAGTTTTTAGTGATTTTTTATTGTATTTTCTTATTTATATTGGAAATATTTAATAATTAAATGTCTTCCTGAGTATGGCTTAAGATGGATTGATAATATTTTTCTAGAAAAGATTCAATTTTGCAGTGCATTTCAATGAACATTAGCTGAAATTAATTTCCTGGAAAATCTACATTGAAAAGCCAAATTGTTGCTGACATTCCAGAAGTTTCAGTCAGTAGGGTCTCTTTTGGCAGATTATTTTCTTCAGTTTTCTTCAGGTTCTTGCACCATCTGCAGGCAGTTTGTTATGAGATCTTATCTCCTATGACAACCTAAATAAATGCCTTTATTAGTGTGGTAGAGATGTTGATCTTCAATGGTTATATTTTAATAAAAGTCAAAATTTACCATTAACTACTATAAAATCTATGCAGTATCATAACAGCAATAATATTATGATAATATAATATTTGTAATAACTTTAAAAATCTAAAGGAAAAATGTTCTTTCATTTTTATATATTTTGAAAGTTAGGTACTTGTTCCCAGAAAATTTTGTTGCATACATTTCTTATCTATTTAATGGAGGGGGAAAAAAAAAAGATCCCATCATAAATTAAGTTAATATGTTGCAGGAGCAAGGGCGAGTCCTGTATGAGGTTGCAGTCTGCGATATCCTCAAACATTTTAATATTTAATTTCTTATAAATATAGCTCAATCCATTTGTATGCATATAAAAAAGTCTGTAGGGTACTTCCATCTTGCTCCTAATGTTTGTATTTGGAGTATTATCTATAGGGGACTTGGCAAGCTTATGGAGTATTTTGACAGAGTTGAGAGGAAGCAGCATTATGTTCATGAATCATCTAAACATCTCTCATCATGTGCATCCCCAGGAAAATTTGCCTCAAGTTTAATACACACTAATTGTTGTGTTACAAAGCTAAATAAAATATTTTAAAAGACTGTTAGATAATTATAGTGAAACAGTATATTAATGGCAGCACAGTCTTAGGCAGTTTTCAATATCAAAATAACATTTGAAGTAACAAACTTCCATGCAGATACTCTTGCAATGATAAGATAATCAGTCATTCCATTAGTAGTAAGCTGTTGTTAAATGACAGGCTGGTGAAGTTTTATGTAGATGGTGAAATAGTCCTTTTATTTATATATATTAATTGAACATAAAGAAAATTAATGCTATACCAAACTTACATTCTAAGCTGTTTTCTTTGCGACATTAGAAGGGAAAATTTAAATTGAAAAACTGGATAAACCAACTGTAAGTATTAATTTGAATCAAGCTGTGATTTTCAAATTTAGGAAGTAAAATATAATGCTTTATGTGGACAGACTATATCCTGCATTTTCCAGACTTTAATCAAAGGGTTATCGAAAAGTTTGTTACCACGAAAACCATAAGAATTGACTTGTTGTTTAAATACATGTGTTGCTATGATATTTTTAAGATTTTAAAAATTTGCGACCTTTATCCAACAGTAGCAGTGGTAAAGTGATGCATCCCAGCTTTATAATGCCATGAGCTGCCACTGCTATGAAGGCATATCTTTTGTTTGCCATAAATGCTTAAAACCATTATGCAGTGCATCTGCATGCAACATATGGAAAGAAATGGAAACCAAATCACCCTCACAAAGAATAAAGCATATTTTATTCTTTGTTGCAACATTCATAGTGGATTCAACATTCATCAGTGACAATTAGTGGCAAGCTTTGGAATAGGTCAATTTCTTCATAGTTGCCTAGATTTTGCCTAAACAAAGAGACCAATAATCTCAGAGAGGGGAAATGGGGTGGGAAGAACAAAACAAAATGGAGTAGCTCCTGTCAAATTAAAAAAAAAAAAAATTACATAAGCAGTTTAGGCATATATATAGCCATAAACAATCCATATAGTATATTTTTAGGCAGTATAAATTACTTTAAATATGCTTGATTTTTTATTATAATGATGTCTAATTATTTCCTTTTCCTTAAATGAATTAAACAGGCAGTTGCTTTACAATCTGAGATCTGCTTATAGAATATGGAGTTATATATATTGAGTTTATTTTAAGCTGCAATTTATTTGTCTGTTTTTAATTATATTTATTTTTTATATTATTATTTTCATCTTTATTAATATTTATTTTGAGATTTTAAATGTACAATTCCTATTTGCAATGAATAGGAACACTTACTACAATAAATAAATAAAAAAAAAAATGAAACTATTGAGTATTTCTGACTCATCTCAATAACATTCAGAGGATTAGAAGCAAATTCTAATGGCAGCACTCCAGCATCTACCAGAAAATCTTTGCAGAAGAATGAAGGCTGTGGTAACAGCGAAGAGTTGATCAACAGAACTTCAGTATCACTGATATATATGTAAGTTTTCAAGGGATTAAGTATTAGCATTAGTATGATATTGGGAGGGAAAAAAATGGAGCATAATCATTGCTTTCAGAATATGATTTACATTTATTAACAGTTTGTCTTGAGCATCACTTTGAAGCATGCCATATTTTTATTTATCATTTTTATATTAGTAGTTATTAGACTAACAAGGTGTAGTATTTTGGATCTCTGGGTTGGCATGAACTCTCCACAATGGCCATTATTTTGGTTATTGTAGTAATAATTACAAAATTTACAGCCTTGGATGAATTTACCTCCATTGGTTTAATGGTTAACAACAAAAATGTGTAATTTTTTTTATAAAATATGATTTATTATAATTTTAAAAATTGTTTTTCATGTTATAATAGACATCATAATTTTTTAGATCTTAAAGGAATATTTTATTTTTAAAATTCAGAAAAAAGTTCATTAATAGTAATGATTATTGCCTATATGCCCTTATTTTTAATAGTGGAATTAAATAATTTGGGGCATCTTCAGTACATATGATTTCTGGATTACAATATGTTGCAACCATAAAGGTAAAGACTGCCTATTCAGTAGCTTATAAAATGAATTTTTTTTAGATATGCATAGTAAAAATAGTGCTATTCTTCCTTCCTTCCTTCCTTCCTTCCTTCCTTCCTTCCTTCCTTCCAAATATTTTACACCACAAAGGATTACTGGCAGTATACATTTTTGTTATGCATATTTTATCTTCATCATTGTGCTCTTCTGCTCTATGTGTTATATCAGATGTTAATGCTCTGAAATATTCTGTTATACAATATTTACAATTCTGAATGTCTTATTACAGCTCAGGATCAGAGATTGCATTATACAGTTTCTTCATCTGGATTTATCTGAGGCTCAAAACCAATATAAAAATTGTTATGGGGAGGTAAGCTATAACTATTGTTGTGCTGAACTACCATTGTGAGCATGATATATATCCACATGTAAAAAGGAGCAGTCAAATAAATAATAACAGTTGCTCCTTCAAAATGTATATCAAAAGGAAAGTAAAGCAAAATTTTAAATTCACTTTGATTTAGTTTCACAAAATAGATGATAAATGAGAAATTTTATGGAGATCTATCTTATACTAAATTCTTTTTGATATTTAATTGTAATGTGACTTAATTTGAGGTTGTCAAGCAAGAAAGAGTTTTGGATACCTTACGAGATTCCAATGATGACCTTCGATTTGAGATAGTAAACCTGGAGCAAGATGTTGGCCTTTTAGAGTTCCATTTACGTGAGAAATTTAGGACTATAAACGGCATTAAGGTGATATAATGAACTATGTTTATATTTCTGCATGCTGCATTCAATTTATTTTTTTATTTCAGAAATATACTATGATTTACAAAAAAGTATTGTTATTAATATTTAACTCATTAATTCTTTTTTTTTTTTTTTTTTTTTTTTTTTTTTGCACCAATCATTTTAGGAACGTGCACAAGAACTTGAAAAAATAATCAAGGAAAGAGATGAAGAGGTAGGTTTTGGGCAGTTATATGTTTTATGGTTATGAAAATAAGTGTATATCTACAAAATTGAAAACTGTGCGTAACATCATATGTTTATTATTATAAAATATTGGCTTTGTATTTAATAGTGGCAAACTAAAGTTGGTTTTATTACATATAATATGATATAATTATGTCTAGAAGTAGATCTTACTTACACAGACTTTAAAAAATTTGGTGCTCAAATATAAGTAAAATCCCAGAATTTCAGGAATATTGCTAATATAGATATTTGCTGTTTAGCTTTCAATACAAAAATATGAAAATGAACTTATGAACATGACAGTTAATGACAAGACTAAAACAATAGAGGATCTGTATAAAAAGCTAATCTGCAAGGATGAAGACTTAAAGCAAATGAAATATCTTGAAGATCAGTACATAAACATGGGAATGGTGAGTAAAATATAGCAGTGGACATGAGTATCAGCTTTCATATTTTTTTCTTGCTCTTTCTTTGGAAAGATCTCATTGTTTTATTTTGTTTCAGAAAGTGAATATGCTGCAGAAAAGTGTTAAACACTTAGAAATATTAAATACTAATTTGGAACAAGAAATTAAGCAACACAATAAAATGGGTGAGGTATGAAACATAACATAACATAACATTATACTCGAGAGAGAGTGTGTATGTGTGTATTCACATATTAGTTCTTTCATCTCTCTTCTAGTTGGTCCTGGTAGTGTAGTGGTAACTATACTTGCCTCCTAAACCCAAGATTGCAGGTTCAAACCCGGCCAGGATCGTTGGATTTTTTTGGGCGTAAAAATCCTAAGTATGGCTTCCTTTGGAAGGGAAGTAAAGTCATGTTGTGTCGTAATGAAAAATAACCTGAAGCCTGAAAGAAGAGACCTCTGAACAAATTTGTTGGCCTTTTCATGCCTTGAATAGAATAGAATGGAATGGGATCCCATGATAATCTGAAGTGTTAAAGAGCATCTGTAAATAAAACAAATAAACAAAAAAATATCTCTCTTCTACTTCCCCCCTCCCTCATGTACCAGAATTTTAGTATGTTTTCTATTGCAGCAAGGTATTACTACATCAGCAACCACTAAATGAAAGGTTTCAAACCAATGATGACTATACTAGTGTTGTCATATTTGATTTTATATTGCTAGTGCTTCAAGCAATGACTGTTCTGTGCCAATTTCTTTTAATATTGTTTAATGCCTGTTTTTATTGCTGTGACATCACAGGCACTTATGGAAAATAATGATACATGAAATGAAATAAGAAATTGGGAAAGTATTTTATTTAGAGGACATTTCCAGCATTTCCATTGATGAGGACTGAGGAAAACTGGGATAAAGCCTCAGGCAGGAAGGATTGCAGGATTTGAATTGCAGACCCTCTGTTCACAAGTGTTTGCCTTAGCAATCTCGACCCCTATGTTGGTCTGTGCACCACTTATGACTAACATATTTATTACCAGCAAAGTGAGTTTGATTGGCACAAAGCACTAAGAAATATCAAACATAAACCTGAACCATGTGGTGAACACTTCAAGGGGCATAAAAAATTCATGAAAGTATAATCCTTTTAGTTGTTGCTTTTGTTTAACTAAAATATATCGAGAATTTAGGTTGGGTCAATGGATAAACTTGAAGCAACAGGAGAAAATAATGGAGCCATAGGTACTATGTTGTTAGAGGGAGGAAAAAAACTAAAGTTAAGAAATATGTAAATGGTTATGAAGTCTTTTTCTAAAAATATATTAATAAACTTATTTTATGATTCATTAAATTACAATACAGGAACATAAAAGGATAGAAACGAAAAAGATGTTTACTGCAAACTTTGAGTAAATGGGGCGCATAAGCCATTTTTAATTGTGAGCAATTTTAAAACTGTTAAAGAAAAACATATCTCTAGTTCCAGCTTCCAGGCTTTGTTAAGTTACCAATGTTGGGTAATTCTAAGGAAGTTCTATGCAAAATGCTTTCAAGCATACATTATAGATTTATAGTAGTAACATTTATATCATTATGAAAAGAAAGCAGGTAAGGAGGAGGCAAACTGGAGAAAAACATGACAATCATAAGCCTCACACTAAAATGTAAAGAATACATTAATTTATATGGATTTCATCATAGAGCACCTTCTTAATATTTGCATTACAGTGCAAAAATTTATGAAAAAAGAAAATATGTACTTCCTGGTTTGAAGACTGTAAGGAAATAGGCTAAAATAACTGATGTCACATTGTTTTTTTAATAGAGTTTAACACCCATTTTAACTACTGCATCACAGGCAGTGGGCACATAATATATGAGATGAAAAGATAAACTGGGAAATGATTTGCCACATTGTGTAAGACCATGAATACTATTCTAAATGGAGAACATCTACTGAAATGCAGCCATCTTGATAGCAACAAACAAATGAAAGCTAGGAAGCTAGGGAAAAATTATAAATATCAGCATCCCCAGCCACTAGTAACCAACCGACCAACTGACCGACTGACCGTGCATCTGGGTTAAATATAGTCTCATGGTGGTGCAGGATATAGAATAATGCCTCACAAAAAATGTGATTTTTGCAAAGAAATTTCACTAAATTTTGTTTCATTAACAGATGGGGTCAACATAGGAACATAAAAATGTCAATTTTTCTTAGGCATTTTTAGGCAGATTCTTGAGCACTGGAGCCATTCATAAATTTATATTCACTAAGACTTTGCAAGAATTGATAAAACCAAAAATAATAACTGTTAAACTGTATACTAAGCAATTGGATGAAGATAATAAAAGTGATGAGAAGAAATGTCAAGCACATCAAGTAATAGAAATTAAACTAATTTTATTTTAGATCCAGACAGGTTGTAAAAGGCTTAATAAAGCAAAAAAGCTATTATTAATAGTCATACAGTGAAATGGTTTAAAATCTCTTCTATTAGAGATGAAAAAGAAAAACAAAAAGAAGCAGAGCCACAATGATGTTTGCCTTTTTTTTTATCTTAGACCTAAATGAAGAGGAGGATAAAAATAGTTTGCAAAAAGTTGAGCATTGCTATTATTTGCCATAGGTGTGGTATTAAACCAGAAAAAACATACACCAATATATTTCATCCAATATAATCTTTTTTATAATCTTCCAGATGAAATGCTGCAGACACATGAGTGGCTGAGATCACTAAGACTCGGATTTATGAATAGGAACTGCAGTCTATCCTCCCTGATAATATTTTCCACAATTCTTATGTCATCAATAATGGCAAATGCCAAAATGGTACCCTAAACTTAGACCTGGATGCTTCTTCCCCTTCCCCCACAAAAAAAACATTCCTTTATCAATTTATCATATCATTAGTGTACACCACAGTGAAACAGTCATTAATTATTATTAAAAAAGTGACTAACAAGTTATTTCAGAAGTTATATATTGGTTTTATGTTAAATTAAAATATAACTATCATGGCAGAAGATTGCAAGTAGTTATTTTATACTAATTTTGACATGTGTAGAAACCAAATCTGGAAGGAAAAAAAAAAACCAGTCTGTGGGTTTCAGAGTTACTGTCCTCTTTTAACTTTCTTGTGGATCAATCGATTCTGATTTGAAGTTTTTAAAATTATAAGGGTAAGTTCATACTATTCTTAGATGCCTTTATTTCTGTCATTCTTGCCACATTTGAATTTTCAATGGCAGATAATGCTGATTGAATATGCATGAATGTTCCACCTCAGCTACAGAAGTTATTTCAGTTATGGTCCACATGAGCAGCATGCAACCAGAAAAAGGAAAATATAGTCACCACTAAAATATTATAGTATATTTAATTTAATATTTATATTTTACTGAAAGCATAAAATGGTACTACATTTAAAACTGATAATAATAAACACTAACTTCTGTTATATGAAATATTGAAAATGTTCCCTCTCAGTGGCAATATATTGCTAGTTTCTGCTTAGGAAATTCTTTGATAATAACACAGCAGTTGAGGACACATTTTTTCTCATTGAGAGATCCTGTCTCTTGTAACTTTTTAACAGGTTGAAAAACAGTTTATCTATCTTTCAACACAATTGCCAGGATATTTTCTTGCAAATTGCTTTACTACTTCTGTGCAAGAATCTGTTTTCACATATGTGTCACATATTAAAACTCATTCTTCAAGACTATATTAGTGGCATAACTAATGAAAAACATTTAGCACACACTTTACATATTGAAAGCACGGAGTAACACACAAACATACATCCACTCACTGACAAAGCCTCCCTCAAATTAACTCTAAATTGTTATCTACATGTGCATTATAAAGCCTTGATGAGTGGCTTCTTCTAGTAATGCAGCCATGCTCTGCCAGTCTGTGACTCAAATGACTTCATTATACTATTGGTCTTAATCAGTTAAGGTGATCAGTATAGATAGTATCTGTAATTAATTTGCATAAATCTGGATATTGGTTGAGCTATATCTTACATCTAAGATATGCTAAGCATTTAATTGAATACAATAAGAATGCTCCTATTATAGCTATATGTTTAAATTCCACTTCTAGGGCACATGCAGGAGGTCATTAGTTTTCAGAAATCTTTTGATATTTGCTTGCAGTATTCAGAATAGCTCATTATGCTGGTTTCTTCTTAATAGTTGCAAATAAATAAAATTAAATAGTATTTTATATTATAGCCTACCTTTATTTTTTTTTAATAGTGTTTAATGTCCGTTTTTTACTACTGAGGCACCACAGGCAGTGAATACTGATGGTACATGAGATGAAATGATAAATTGGGAAAGGATTTTTTTTAAAGGAAAGAAATGTTTCATTCCTAAGTTTAGGTACCTCCCTGGCATTTGCCATTCATGAGGACAGAGGAAAACCTGGAAAAAACCACAGTCAGGAAGGATGGTCCTGTCGGAATCAAACCCCAGACCATGTGCTCACACATCCGTGTCTTAATGATCTTGCCATCTGTGACAGTAGCCTATTTTACCTTAAATAATGTGAGTATTCTGATATTATAATATATT
Organism: Metallyticus violacea; assembly: GCA_030762175.1. Classification (NCBI taxonomy): domain Eukaryota; kingdom Metazoa; phylum Arthropoda; class Insecta; order Mantodea; family Metallyticidae; genus Metallyticus; species Metallyticus violacea. The sequence continues at coordinate 61,315,658 of CM060836.1, forward strand.
TTCATAAATTATATGGTACATAGCAAGAATTATCAGAAGTAATGTGCATAAACTTTTTTCTCAAAATGAAAAAATTATTGACGGATGGACATAAACTCATGTATTTTCATATTTTTATTATAGGTAGAAGATTTAAAAACAAAATTGGAGGCAGCACAAAAAGATGTAGCTCATGCTGTTGAAACTGGCGAACAGTACCAAGAGCTACTTAAGAATGCTGCTATGCATGAAGTACAACTAAACAAAGATTTTTTAGAAAGAGTAAGCATTATTATTCAGTCAGTACAAGGAAGAAACTAAAATGATTGCTTTAAGATTCACAAAAAAATGTAAGCAAGACAAGGAAAAACACATAGTTACAATAACTTTCACCAAGAGCATATTCAGCACATATAAAGTTTTTAGTTGGATCTTCTTTCCTAAGAAAGTCACCTTTAATAGAAGTGATTTGTTTGATTCCAGACACCAGTTTTTCATATCTAATGACTGTAAAACATAAAATTTGACCTATTACTCTTGCAAAAAAAAAAAAAGTGTTGAATAAAACAGTTAAATATTTCTGCTATAGTAACAGTTCAATGATATTTTCTTTTATGCGATTTTAACATACAGTTATGACTATAACAAATGATTAAAATATGAAGAAGGTGGTTGAATTTATATTTTATTACTTCTAAATATCTTTTAATCATATAATCTTAGGTAATGGTTAATTAATTATATTAATAAAAGGTATAATAAAATTTTCAGTTTGAAATTTTATAATATACAATAACAATTTATTATTTTATAAGCAGTTTTGAATAGCAGGAATTTTCACAGTGAAATATGTAAAATATAACATTATTATTATTATTATTATTATTATTATTACTATCGTTATTATTATTATTATTATTATTATTATTATTATTATTATTATTATTATTATTATTATTATTATTGAGGAAATCACTCAAATTTCACTAATTTTGTTCCACTTATTTGGACATGTTTCAAAGGCTGTTGCCTTCATCTTAAGCATGATTCCACTGTCTGTTTCCCAGCATGGTATTAAGATGTCGCTCTGTGGATTTTACGAACTTGATGATGAGGCTACTATTGTTTGGAAGATCAAAATTAACCAAATTTTCCTTGTTTTTGTTTATGAATATATTTTCCCTCACTGTTAATTCTGTGGGTTCTTGAAGAGCTTTTAAGGGTTTTGGTTCCTTTTGGAATTCATGGTTCTTTTGCCAGAAATGGTTTATTCCATGCAGACATCTTGAATAATATTTGATTTACTTAATATAATGTATTATAATTTGAACAACACTTGGGAGCAGTAAAATATTAAATTAGGCACAAATATAAAATTAATTTTAGGAGCAATAAACACGCTTCTACAGCTGCTTCAAGCATCTTCTTCTTACATAGAGGGAAGATTGCATTTAAAGTTTATCATTCCAATTTTTACTGACTATTTGTTTTTTGAACTTGCATAAAGTTAAAAACAACTGTATGTTTCTAGGAGAGAGTATTTAAAATACAGCTGCAGAGTGCTGAAGCTGAGTCATTGCAAAAATCAAATACCATAGAAAATCTTAGATCGCAACTGTCACTTGTGAAGATTGCCTTTGGAGAGAAGCAGTCAGAGATGCAAGCATTCCATGAAAAATATGAATGTTTGTGTAAAAGTTCTCAAACTTTGGAAGAAAATGTAAGTATTTTAGCTCTCAATTGTGTGCTGCATAGTAGTTTTTAACATCCTTTACAATTTCCCAACATAAGTATGTTGTAAGCATTTTTATAACCTTTTAATAAATAATCTCTCCATCTGAGCAATTGGCACAAATGAATTTTATTTAAACTATTTTTTATTTCCTTGTATACAACTGTAGCCATGACCAAACAGCAGCCAACATTCTTTTCCAGGAGAGGTAATATTTGTTACATCTCTGTGATCAAATGCAGTATAGCAGGCTTCATATCAAAGGGTGTAATTTATAATACATTAACCAAAAATTATCAGCATTTACACAACTTACCACCTGCATACGGGAATCTTTAGAGATAATTATGAGAATTTATTATTTTATGCCTCTCATATTACTATGGACTTAATATGTATTAGTAGACAAGATCTAAACAAACTTCTCAAAGCATTTTATACATATCAGTAAAAAAGAAAAGAAAAAATATACAATAAACTTTGTGTAATATATATAATAAAGATTAAATTAAATGGTGTTTTATATAAAAATTGTTTCTTTATCTAAATATATGCATTCACATGTGAGCTTGTGAGTGCATGAGAGGGGGGAAAACATGCAATTTTTTTGTAGAGAGATGCTATATTTTTTAAAAATACTTTGATCTATATACATTTAATTTGTTGTAAATTACTGTGCCATTATTTATGTACAATAAGTACAACATAGTTTGTGAGCAAAGTATTCAAATAATGTGCACAGGAAAGGCCATTATAGATCCAAGGAGCTCTGGCATGCCAAAATAAGTTGGTTGTACAGAAAACATCACAATGGAGTTTATGTGATCAATACAGTACACTTCCAACATAATGCTCGCTCCCTGGATCATATATTGCTACTATTTATGTAAGTAGCTCCCCAATTATCAGCTATTTCAGATTCCTTTTGGAAAAAATTACCTTTTAGAAAATCTGAGAGCCAAAAATTTAACTCTGGTCTTCTGAATTACCAGTCAAACTGTAGTAAATCATAATTAAATCCAAATGAAATGCTATAACGCTTTAAGAATTGTTAGGGGGAATCATATGTCTAAGATATGAGCATTTAATTAACAAATCTAAGTAAACAATAAAGGCCCCTCCAGGAGGAAGGGAAAAGGTGAGGATTTACTGAACAGCTGGAATTCATGGCATAGATGAGGCTTTTAACATGTTTTCAGATAGAACACCCCAATGTAGCAGAACCCCCCAAAGAGTTTGGACTTCTCAGAAGGCCTGGCAAGGCGCAAGCTACCATCACACCATACCAGCCCACCTCCCCCTGGCACTTTTGGCTCTGTAACAGAACCAACAGAATGAAATTATACAAAATGGGAAAGCAGAAAATCCATGGAAAGTAAATAGCAATCCAAATTTTCCTAAGTACCCAGAAAAAACCATGAAAAACCGAAGGTCAGGATGACTGTCCCCAAGGGATTTGAACTCAGGACCTGCTAAATATGACTCCCAAGCACCTGAGCTACTCTGCTGAGTTACCTATGAAGGGTACTTTACAATGGCTGTAAAGAGAAAGACAGACGTGTTAGTGGAAAATATCTTCAAAGAAAAATTGAATTTAGAAATAACTGGATGGGAAATAGTGGATCTTTTTGAACAGTAAGAAGAGGATTGAAACCGAGACTAGTTCTGGTGAAATTGGCAACTGTGAAGTTCAAAGGAATGTTTTAACTAGGACAAAGAAATTGAAAAGGACCAAAATTTTTATTGAACAGGATTTTGGCAAGCAAGAACAGGAAACAAGATATATTTTATTGCAAGAAATGAAAAAACCAAGGAGTGAAGGCAAAATTATGTTCATAAAAGGCACACAGCTATGGATAACAAGAAAAAGACAAGTGCTTATCCAGCAGATGACGCAGCATTATTTGGTGGAGACAGGACATATGGAACCATTCGGAAAGTTTGTGAAAGAAGAGTAAGAAGAGATGTATGACATCACAGATGCTATGGTGGGGAGCAGTGGAAGGGAGGCTCCAGCTGGGCAGTGGGCAGCCATGGGGATAAAGAGGCAGGCCTCTTCACCTAAACAGCTGATGGAAGATGCAAGGAGAAATGTCAATGCAGTGCATGACTAGAAGGATGTTTGGAAAGACACAGAAGGCTTTATTATGGTGTGAACTTCCTCAGGGAGTATACTGAAATGCAAGATGATGCCAAAAGGATTGCAAGGGCAAAGTCAAAATTAGATCACTTTAGAGTGGCTAGAAAAGGGTCGGTATGAGAAAATTCCCTGGTGGCAATTCTTTGGAATGTTGAAGATTTATTGGACAAGTTAAGTAAGGGATATAACTGTGTTAATAATGGGAGACTTTATTGCAGTTGTTGAGACATGGCTACCAAAAAACTGGGTGGTACAATTAACTGACTTTGAGTATTATGGAAAATGTGGTACTAGAAAGTAAGGGAAAGGCCGGTTATCCAGAGGAATTTGTGTTTTTATAAAGAAGGACATGCCAGTTTTGGTAAAAGAAGAAAAGAGGCTAGAAAGTGAAATAATTTTATAGTAAATGTTATGTAGAGCTATTAAAGAAAAGAGTAAATTGTATATACAGGTAGTATAAAATCCAACAGGATCATCAGACTTTTATAACCCTAATATATTTGAAATTACAGTTTAGATGTTGAATTTGTGATTTTAGGAAATTTTTTTTAATACTAGAGTAGAAGAACAGATTCAGTTGGCCAATTTGGAAGTAGATATGGATAAGGAAAATCAAATGGAACAGAGAAGCAGAAAGATAAATATTGTAATAAAGAAATAGGGAAATTAATTAACTTTTTGAAGAACATAATCTTACAATGTGTAATGATCTAAGAGAAAAGGATCAGCCTACTGAGTTTACATTTATAAATGAAAAAAAGAAAATGGACAGAGTGTCATTGATTATATGTTGTGTTCTAATGGAATTGATAGGTTTCTTATGGATTTCAAGGTGGTACATGAAATTGTAGAGAGTAATCATTTTCCAATAATTCTGAGATTTAGTACTAACAGTAGAAAGGATGCACAAAAATTGTGTGAGTATGATAATGTTATACAGAGCTTTAAATGGAAAGAAAAGGAGGAGGAGTTCTTTAGCCAAAATTGGACTTAAACCAAGGAAGAAGGATATAGAGTGCTCACTGAAGGAAGGGAAAGTAGAGGTAACAGTAGAACAGTTGATTTTGAGTGTGAAAAAAAATGAGGATGAAAGAAGGGTGGTATAACAAGAAAAAAAGATGAAAAGAGTTAAAAAAAAAATAAAATAAGGAGATGGAAACAAACTGAAAATGAAGGAGAAAGACAACAGTTTTTAAATATGAGGTGGGGATATAGGTGTTACTGGCACAAAAAAAGAAAGAATGGGGCAGGAAAATTATTTATAAATTTCATATGGCAGCAAATACAGGGTATAAAAAACAATTTGAGCAACAATTAAGGGAACTTGTAAGAAAGACGTTTTTGTGAATAAAATCACACCAATTCAATGGAGGCAATATTTTAAGGAATTGTTAGGTAGTAATTTAAACATAGAACAAAATAGTATGCTTGAAGGGCAGGACTTACATAGAACAGCTTGACAGAGATATAGAGGAGACAGAGGTGATGGAACAAATGAGGAAGCTGAAAACAAATAAAGCTTGTGGAATTGACGGAATTCCAGGCCAACTTTGGAAAGTATGGTATCAAGAGTATAACAGAAAGCGAATATTAGTCAGGCTAATCAATATGCCATTCCAGGGGGGGAAAGATTCATGAAAACTGGAGGAAAAGAATGATTGTACCCATATTTAAAGGCAAAGGAGATGTTAATAACCCTGTGAATTATAGGGGGATTACTCTACTATCAGTGCTTGGGAAAGTTTTTATAGGATTGTTGGGAGATAGGTTACATAAATAGGCAGATATGGAAACTAGGTTGTCAGACTTTCAAGGAGGATTCAGGAAAGGCAAGAGAATAGTTGATAACCTCTATAATAAGAACACTGGGGATAAATATTTGAGCAATAAAAGAGGTAGATTATATATGTTCTTTGCTGAACAAGAGAAAGCTTTTGATGCAATTAACAATAAGAAACTATGAACTAAATTAGATGAAAAGGGGGTGAGTAATAAGCTTATAGGAGTAATTCAGAGACTTTATGAAGAAAATCAATTTTGTATCAAACTTGAACAAAATAGGGTGACAGAATAGGTATCTAATACAATGTGGTTGAGACAAGAGTGTAAACTGCCAAGGGTGGCCGAGGTCATTAAGGTGCAAACTTGCAAGTTTGAGGTCTGGGATTCAAATCCCGCCAGAACCATCCTCCCTGACTGAGGTTTTTTTACAGGTTTTCTTCAGTGCTCATAAATGGCAAATGCCAGGAAATTACCCTAAACTTAGACCTGGAACTTTTCCTTCCTTAAAAAATCCTTTCCCAATATATTATTTCATCTTATATACCATTGTCCACTGCTTGTGGTGCCTCAGTAGTAAAAATGAGCGTTAAACATCATTAAAAAAAAAAAAAGTGTAAACTAAGCCCTGTTCTATTTAATTTATTTATTGGTGATATTATTAGAGAAATTGAAAAAGAAAACCTACCCTGTAATAAATAAAGGAATATTCCAGTCTTCAGTCTTCTCTTTGCAGATAATATAGTAGCAGGTGCAATATCAATTGATGGACTATCAAGTGCCATCAAGGCAATATGCAGATACTGTAAGGAATGGGGTTTACAAGTTAATAAGAACAAATTTAACATTATGGTTTTTAATAAAAGGAAATAAGTTAAGAAAGGATTAGAAATGGTGCATAGTTGATAGAAAAATTGAGGTTGTTGTTGTTGTTGTTGTTGATCTAATGTGCAGGATATTGATCCATCAGTTTTTCCCTGGCAAGCCAATATAATTTGTGTATTTTCCCATCAGGTGCAGCTTTCCTCAGTTCTATGCATTCCAATAGATGTTCTCCATTTAGAATCTTGTCAGTATTGCAGATCTTACATGTGTTATCATTCATAAAACCAAAGCTGTGTAGATGTTCTTCCAGACGATTGTGTCCAGTGGCCAGTCTAAAATGAGCAACTGCTTCCTTCCTTGATACATTTTTTTTTTTTTTTATGTACTGTTTCTTTTATATTAGAATAATTTTCATTAGATATTTCTACTTGAATATTATGTTGATATTTTTGTTCTATGGCCGTTTTGATATTTTTTAATTTTACATTTAATCCACGTGGCTTTATTGGTTTTGAATATAGCACTGCCCCCTTTTTGGCCAGAAAATCTGCTTTCTCGTTACCTATCACTCCCACATGTGCTGGTATCCACAATAGTATTATTTGTTGAAATTTTGTTTGGAATAATATCTATAATAATATCTCACGCCCCTTACATTGTAAGATTCATATGAACTATCATATCATTCTATAGCTTGTATAGCAGAAGCCGAGTCTGTAAGAATCACTACTTTATTTTCTTTTATATCAGTCCTATAGTATATCTGTTCCAGCACTGTTGTTTTGCCACCATTTCACCCTCATAACTTGTGGATTATCTAGGCAGTGTGAAATAATGTGAGAAATATTTACAATATATACCACCTCCCACATTATTTCTCTGTTTGTCTGCAGATCCATCTGTATAAATTCTAAACCACTCTGTTTCAGGGAATTGGTTGTGTAGATGTTCTAGTGCTATAGTTCTACATACCTCTGTTGAGTCTTCTTGTTTATTTAATTGTTGTCAGTTTTTTATCTGTTACTATCTTAATATAATCCATTGGATAGTTCTCAAGGGATATGGGATGTTCTTCTCTGCCAGGTTTAAATAATTATAATTCTTCTCTAAGTAAGCTTTGTTTGTTATCTGTGTTTTTAGTTTGTGTTCTTTGGGTAGTTGATGAAACCATTGATGTTTACTTGGATTTGTTTTTAATTTTATGTATAATCATGCCGCTTGTGTTTCAATGCTGGTTTTCATTGGATTGTTACTCGTTCCAACCAGAAGTGCATTTACTGGTGTTGTTTTCACAGCACCTGTTATCAGTCTTAAACATTGATTTTGGCATTTCTGAATCTTATTAATTTTTTCTTCTGTTGCTGTTAATGGTAGCTCACATCATGTTTTAGTATTGGTTTTATATATCTATTATATGTTTTATTTAAAACTTCCATTGAGCTGCCCCATTTAGATCCAGCTAATCTTTTCAATATGTTACTTCCTTTTATAGCCTTGTGTGATATTTTGTACATGGTCTTTCTTTTTTAATTTCCTGTCCCGTGCTATTCCCAGATCTTTTATTTCTTCTGTATATTCTATTTGACTTCCATTAATTTCAAGTTTTAAGTTCTTTTCCCTTTCATAAAAGTGTTTCATAGTGTAGACTTGATATTTAGTTTTGGCTGCATTAATGGTCATATTATTTAATTTTGCCCAATTTGCTGGTTTACCTAAGACGTTTTTTATTTTTTTTTTTCCAGTCTGATATTACACTCTTATTATTTTTTCAGCTGATCGTACAGCTACATCATCAACATACATTACACTGTTTATTCCAGTTTGTATTATAGTCTTTGGCATATCGTTAATATATATATTAAATAATAACGAACTGGATACTGCACCCTGTGCCCTCTGGTTTTGAGTTGGGTGTATATGGATAATGTATTCTTCCATTTAACTGCAATCCATCTTTGCTGTAGGAATCTCCTATACCATCTAAATATATTTTTTGGGCATTTCATTTGAAAAAAATTTTTAATTAACATCTCTTTCCATACTAGATCAAATGCTATTTGAAAATCTATCAATACTGCAGCTACTGACATATTATTAGCTAGTTTACTTTTCACATCCTCTATTAGTCTTGATGTTTGGTGAACTGTTGAATATTGTCTTCTAAATCCAGCCTGTTCATCTGTTAATAAGTTGTTTGTTTCAAGGTAATATATTAATCTATTAACTACCATTTTATCTGCTATTTTTGCCAGAATTGAGGTCAATGATATAGGGGGATGGGGGATAAAGTAGCCTGCCTCCACGTGCTGTCCCCTAGATAACGCTCAATAGGCTACAACATTGTGCTGAAGTCAGCCAATTTAATGCAAAATTGAGGTTGTTAGTAAATTTGTCTATTGGGGGTGAGGTTAAGTGCTAAGGGGAGATGGGGTGATCAAATGAAAAATGTAATAGCTAAAGGGAAATTGGCTATGGGAGGTATCAGAGCATGCTGTAGCAAAATACTAGACAAGAGAATGTGTGGTTAGAAAGGTTGAAGCGAAAATTATGCATGGAATGGAAATGTGGGGAATAGAGGATGGATGGAGGAATATTGAAAAGATTCAGTACGAATTCTTTAAATTAATATTGGGTTCGCCAAGAGTTTCACCAAATGCATAGCACTACTCAAGCTGGGAAGAACAGGGAATAAGGTGAAAGTGACTGAAAGAGGTTTAAAATATTTATGTAGAGTGAATACGTTGAACAATGGAAACATTGTCAAGGAATAAATATTGTACTTACAAAGCTGTTGACAATGGAGTGGTAATATATCCTAAACTTAGGTATTCATTTTTTACACTAAACTGCACTTACTTTTATGTAAGTGGAGTTTAGTGTAAAAAATGAATACTTAAGTTTAGGATATTGTCAAGGAATGGTTATTAATTCAAGAAAGTACTGGTTGGAAATTCAGTTAGTATGAAAAAATTGGGAAAAATTTTAAAAGAAATTGAAATGGGAAATGTTTGGAATGGGAACATAGACATGAGAAAGGACTTCTGGAGAGAAGTGAAGACACATATTGAGGATATTGAGAAACAAGAATTTTTTAGTAGCTTAAGAAACATTTACTGGAACTATACAAAAATTTAAAAACAGATTGGGACAGAGAGAAATATGTGGATTAATGTGATAAAACTGGGAGGGAAGGGTGTGCTTGGACAAGAACAGATGTGTTAAAATTAAAAGGGCTAAGAGGGGATTATGACATGAATATATGCCGACTGTGCAGGAAAAATAAGAAAACTCTGCATTGTGTTTTTAAGTGCAATAAAATGGGTACAAGAGGTGAATTAAAATTGGATAAATGGGGTAATTTAGAGAAGGAGGAATTAGTAAAAAGAATGTTATTAATAACAAGAGAAGAAAGTGTATTATAGTAGTTTGTGGAAAATATTTTGGAAAGATGAGAAATGGTATAGCAGTGTTAGATAGTGAAAGGAGGATGAAACGAATAGGGGAGGGAATGAGATTAGTTATTTAACATTAGTTAAATAGGATTCTTATACACCAATAATCAGGGTGTTAGTGTGTATAAGGTTCAAAGGAATAAGCACCTCTGAAGAATAGAAATGTAGTTGGATGGATTTAATTAGAAAAGGATAGATTCATTATTGTATGAAATGTAATTTAATGTTGTATTGAATGTGTAAATTATTTATATATTGTGATCTTTGGATGGATCGGAGCCTGGTCCTCTGAGTATTCCAGTAAGTAGCTGCTGATGAACTGGGGACTGGAGGGCTGAGCCAATCAAATTAGAATAAATTTTATTCGAGTTTGTTAGTGCCTTCTGAAATTATCAAAGGCACCGACCCTATTTATTATATTTAAAATTAGTTGATTTTTTTTATTTGTGTTCATTTTGTTAAAAGTTTTGTATATTGATGTATGAGAAATAAAATTCATATCAATTCAATTCATACAATGACAATGTCAGAAGCAATTGCTAAGATATGACTCATAGATAGCTTCAGGACACTTGAAGTGCTCCCAAACTTAGCGGAATCTTCGGATATTTGGCTGGGATTTCTACTGGTAGATCACAGTCTGCAGTGGAAAGGCAGCTTCAAGAAAGCAGTTTGCCATTGTTGCAGGTATACATCTTCTCTTGATTTTTGTAGTAGATGAATTGCTTCAAGAAGATCGTTAATTTAATTTTTTCTCTCCATTTCTATGTTTGTAATGATCTTGTTGAATGCTTGTTTATGCTAGAAATGCTTAAGATTTTTAATCATGCCTTGATTCATAATTTTGGTATTATATTTGTGAAAGGTAGACAACCTTTATCACTTTTAGTTCATTAATTATAACTTTTGGATGAGCAGAACAGTTGCATGAAAAAGAAAAACCTTTCTGTTCTCATCCAGAAGCCTTTGAAAACATCAGCTATTCCTAATTTGAAAAAAAAAACCATGGTGCAGTGGTTGAAAAGAGACAAAAACTTTCCAGTATTAGGAAACATCATTTGAGGAGAAGCAGAAATATTTGCAAAAAAGCTTGGGAACAGGCAGAACAGATAGTTTTTCACCTTGTTATGTTTGCTGCTACTATTATTATGATTTGTCCTTTGCTTCTTTGCCTTGGTAACATTTTTCAAAGCTTTTGAAATCAGTTTTCTCTCCATTAAAATATCATCTGGTTCATGTCCTCAGAGCAAAATTGGGAAAAGTATTTTAAGTGTAGCTGTACAGGGTTGAAACAGTTTTGAATCAGAAAAGCAAATAAAACATCAATGTCCTTCAAGTTTTTTCTTTGTTTTTGTTCAAACTTTTGTCTGAAAAATCATTTTTTAATTTTTTTTTTATTATTATTGCTGACAAAGTGCAAGCAGGAATATTCAATTCACGTGCAATACCCTCCTCTCCTCCTTTATTCATTTTTCAACATCATAAGTCACTTAATTTCTCATTTGCACATTGCATACTGTATGCACTTAACTTCCCTTTTTAATCACTCACTTCATGGATAAACCATTAACACAGTTCATCCTGACAACTATATTTCTTTCTCCACCCTTAGTTGAATTCACCATTATCACCTTCAACAGGTTAATGATTAAGGGAGATATTTCACATTCATTCATAACACCAATCCTTATTTTTCTGAGTTTGGATGTTTTCCAAGAAAGTCTGAGGGAATTCCTTTCTTGGAAGCAAAATGTCCCTGAGTTAAAATATATGTTAATATTAATCATAAATTTTAATTCTATAAAAAAATTACAATTTTGAATCTTTGCATTATTTAACAAGTTGGGGATAAAGCAATCTTTACAAAATAAAATTGATCAGTGCAAAAAATATATATGCTTCTCAAATACTGATGTGTGTTCAGACTTCCCTCCAAAAACCTTCTCTGACCCACATTTTCATTCCAAACATTTCCCATCCCAATTTCTTCTATAATTTTTCTCATCTTATAATGCCAACTAATTTTCCAGCCTCCCCTTTCTTGGAGCTAATAGAAATCTGTAACCTCTTTTAATCACTTTCCCAATATTCCCTGTTCTTCCTAACTTGAGTAAAGATACTGCATTTGGTGAAACTCTAGGTAATCTTAGAATCAATTTATAGAATTCTCAGTGAACCTTATCAATACTCTTCAATCCATCTTTTGGCCCCCACACTTCCACCGCAACATCATTTTGGCCTTAACTAATGCATTATAAACTCTTTCCAGTCAGATTAATCTAATTTTTGGCATTTTATTATAACACATCATAACTACTATATCCTTAGCCACTATATTTTCCATTTGTTCTCCCCATCCTCCATTGTCACCCATACTTTCTCCCAAAAATGCAAATTTATTCATTACTTTCATTTCACTATCATCCAGGAATCATTTTTTATTCTTTTTTATTTTATTACCCTTCTTAAAAATCATAATTTTGCATAGCAACCCACCATAGTACATTTATCAGAAAATTCTTTTTGAACTTCAAAGAAACTCCCGTTTCCTTTTTCAATTCTCCCCAAAGAGCACGGTGTTGAATGAAATATAAGGCAGAAATATTCCTCATCCCTCTAATACTAGGTGAAATTTCTAATCTAAAACTGTGCAAGATGTATATAAAAAACCTATACAGCTTAATTGAATGCTTTGAAAGGATGAAGAACACATTTCAAGTAAGTAACTCAATCATCTAAACTATGCATTTGCATCTCAATAGAGAATTGCCAATATTTTATTTTGGCTATTATAGCTTCATGTCATATGTAAGTAACTTGTACAATCTTTTACAATCAGCAATCAGAAATGCAATATAAAGCCACTCATGCTTAAAAAATGTATTGAAGACTTTGAAATTGTTATATAGAAGATTAGAGACACAAAAATTGATAAGCAGCGAGAACTTGGAGAAATGCTTCAACAACCAAAACAACTTAGAAATACCTCCATCAAAATTACTGCCAAATAAGTCTGTGATACAGCCGAATGCAAGAATGCTTCCAATTTAGAGATTGCTGTATGCAGCAGATTTACTTATTGCAAAACAAATTGAAGCTTATTAAAAGAGATTTCCTCATTCTCATCTAAACTGTGATGTAGAAGCATATCTGTTCTTTGATGTATACAAACTGAAAATAGAACTAGAACTTATATGTATATTTTTTATGTATTATATGAGCTGTCTCTTTATTTCACCTCATGATTGAACATAATCTTTAAACAACAACCAGTGAAACTGTTAGGCTACTAAAAATGGCAATGACAACTTCAGAAGCAGAAAATGCTTTTCTGTTTGTAAGAAGTTAAAAATCATTCTCTGCAGTACCATGTTAGAGGAACGACTAACTGTGTTAGCTATGCTGTGCATAGAAAGGAATTTCATAAACAATATAGAGCATTTCAATGAGGCCTGTCATAATTAATTTTGCCACTTTGAAAGATAGAAGGATAGACTTTACATACAGATACTTAAGTTAGGTGAGCCCACTAGCTATATTTTGTCTAATGAACATTTAAGTTGCGCTAGAAATGGTATATGGTAAATGGTGTTTTTTGACAGATAAAACTAACTCAGTACTAATACTCTGCATCACATCTCTGCATCTATGATGTTAGTTCACTCTCATTTTCTTTCACATTAGTCTTGAGGCAATAAAACTTTTCAAGATGAACAAAATAAGATGGTATTTTCCATAGCTGGTGTGCATTTTTAAAGAAAAAAATAACTGGAATACCTGTCTTCCAATAGTTATTTACCTTTTTATTTATATATTGTCTATCACATAGCTATGCTACAGTTGCATTAGAGCAGTAATAATCATAATGTTTGTAGTTATCATTATCAGCAGCAGCATCACAATTATTCAAACATTTGAATGAAATAGGTAAAAGGAAAAATGCTAAAAATTCTGTAAAAGAAAAGAGAAATTGAATTGAAAGCTGATATCAAAATAACAAAGTTAACAGTAATAAAGTAATATGATGAATAGGTATGTACGAAGGACTGGGATAGTGAATAGTGAAAATTTATATGTTAATTATTAGAATATTTTGTATTAGAATGGTTTAAAATACGGGCTGAAATAGAACCTACATTAGAATTAGGGCACATTGTAATATTTGTGAACATAATGAATAAATAATAATGACTGAAATCTGGAAAAGGAAGACTATGAAACATTGTCTTCTTTCACTTCAAAATAATATTTGACATGAAAATAACAATATATAATCAACTTTCAATCTAAAGATGCTGAAGTACACTATTGTTACAATAAATTACTTGGGATTTGATAGTTAAACAGAACACATCATAGGTTTACCAAACATTTCTTTTATTACTGTCATTCTCAGAACTGAAGTTAATTTGTAGGCAGATGTTTTTCCTCCTTATCTGCAAAAAGTGAAAAACATGCTAGAAATGAATGCAGTAGCATGTTGAAAAGTATCTAACATTTAAAATTTTTTTACTTAAAACCTAAATTTCATTTAAATTTTCAGGAAACAGAAGTTGCCCCATCATTCCATTTATTTTATTATGTATTTTAAGATGATTTTAATGTATTATCTAATTTTAAGTTAAATGAGGAAAACTGAATCTTAATTCAGGGCATTTTATTGCCCTAGTACATGATTTTAAAAGAAATTTGTAGCTCAGACATACAGTTGCCATTATCTGCAGAAATATAATGAAAAAATGTGTTTTAATTATGGGGTTGGCAGTTGGATTAGAAGCTTGCCCAATTTTATGGTGCCTGTGCTACCTGCTATTTGGAAGCTTATGAAAAAGACATGTGTTTCTTGTGGCTACTTTAAAATGTGCTGCTCGTAACAATATTGATTAAAAATTATAATAGTAACAAAGCATCAAAAAGTATAAAGTTTATATACAGGAGTACAGCTCAATATTGATATCTCTTGGTTATTCAGGTATAGGAGTATCAAGAACCCATCTCTAATTTTAACATTGAAAAATGAGCTAGAAAAGTGTGCTATCATCTAAAAAGTGTTTAGATTAGATTAGATTAGATTATTAGCACACAATAAATTACATGATAATCCTAAGATTTTTAAGCACAGAAATTGGCAAGTTAAAACAATTACTTACATTTATGCTGTATAGTATTGAACGTTATAATTATATACAAGTAGTTTTCAGAAATGATTTGCAATAATACTTATTTGTACCTTATTTATTATGCAAAATGGTTCAATACACAGGGAATCTTTCAATATACTCCTCACCAATGTCAGCGAACTGCTGCTATCTTCATTGTAACTTCATTATGGTGTCTTGAAACCATTGTTTGGGAATACTGTGCCAATTCAGCAATAATTTGCAATAGTATTTTTGTACTTAATTTATTATGCAACATGGAATTGCCACCTGTGGTGCCTCAGTGGTAAAACGGGCATTGAAAACACCATTCAAAAAAAAAAAAAGCACATGGAATCTTTCAATATATTCCCAGCCAACACCAGTTTACTGTTGACATTTTCCTGGTAATTTCATTATGATGTCTTGAAGCTATTTTTTGGGAGAACTAAGCCACTACTCAAGGACAGCTTCTTGAATATCCTCAATGAATTTATTACCTTGCAGCGAGTTCTTCATGTTGTCAAATAAGACATAATCACTCGGAGGGAGATTCTGTGAACATGGTGGTGTGGCACAACAATGAACTTCATTAATGCCAACTTTGCACTCATAGGGTTGCTGGTGTAGGGCCATGCATTTTCATGTTGGAAGAATGCTCCTATCGACCACTTCCACTTTTGCCATTATTGAATTGTATCTAAATTGTGCAAGGATCATGCATACACCTTGCTGTTGAAGCTGTTTCTTGAGGAAGCCAGTTCATTAGCAATATGCCAAAAGTGTCCCAAAAGATGTGATCATCTGCTTTCTTGCAGATGGAGCAGCATAAAATTTCTTGGGCCAGAAACTCCTGAATGTTTCCATTGCATGAATTGGACTTTATTCTCTGTTATGTGGTAGAAACACCAGACACCAGATTCTCCAAAAAATCTAATCTTCATTATGCACTTTCAGTAGCTGAAGACAGAATTGAACCATTTTGTCCTTCTGTGCCTTTGTCATGCCCTGTGAAACCCAATGTGCACACACCATTTTCATATTCATATTGTCATGAATAATGGTGTAAAGGGTTGCATAACTGAGGCCTATCTAGCATTCCAGTTCACCAAAAGTTATGCAACTATCAGCCATAATAAATTCAGACACAACCTCAATGTTCTCAGGAAACTGCAAGGTTGACAGATGACCATTACTCACAATTTTGTGAGCAGATTCCCTGCCTCTAGCAAACTCATTCACTCAGATGTAAATGGTCTTCTGTGCAGTAGCTTCTTGATCACATACCTCAGTTAAACATTATCAATTTCTGCAGTTTTAATGCCTTCTTTCCACAAAAACTATGCAGTCCATCTATGTCCATGATAGTTGCCTCATCTTGTCCATATCTTTCTCTATTTCTCAACAAACAAACATTGTCCTTTCACTGTACACTCTTCTTACAATTGTCATCTAATGTTAGATTGTGTGGTACTTATAAAGCATAGTATTGTAAATAATTTTTTAACATCCCTCCTAAAATATAATGGAACAATTTGTATATAATCAGTTTTTCTTATTAACAATTAGTTATAACACATCAACATATGCATTTTTGCATATAGTAATTTTGGAAACTTCACTACTATTGAATAAGGATTGTAAAGATTTAAAATGGCCTCTCTAGAAATAAATTCCCACTAATTATATACACTTTTTCTATATAATATCATTATATATTTGAAATAAATATTTTCCAAAAGTTTTGTTGTAAAAAATATTTTATGTATGTGGAAAGAAGATTTTATAGATGAAATTTTTGTAATTATTAGAGCCATTAATTATTTGAGTAATATTCATTTAATCATAATTAAATTAATTTTCATTTATTAAATTTCATAATAAATTTTTATATATATATATATAATTATATGAATAAATGAATGAAATTTATTAATATGCTAAGAACAAATAAAAAAAAATATAAATACAAACAACCAGGGGACCTCCACCTATCTGGCCCAGACCATTTTATTTATATCACTTCACAGTTACAAAAAATATAAATATAATAATTGGTTTTATACTATCATCTTTATCTAAGTTCTAATACAATTAAACAAATACAATATTTCCACCTTGATTACATATCAATCCCCAGTCCTGGTTCATCAGCAGCAGCCTACTGGAATTCCAGGGGACCAGGCTCCAACCCAATCCAAGGCTCTAAATAAAATTTTTTCCATTACTCTACCAATACCATTATTTAATCAAATTTAATAAAAATTTAATTCACTCCCAACCATAATTACCTTTATCTAAATCCTAATATTATTACATAAATGCAAATTTTTAAGTTATTTGATTTACTTCCCTTCTTAATACCTAATTCCATTTATTTTTAACTTTGCTCAGGTACTCCCCTACATTCCTGCTGTCTTTACTTAGATTTTCATTAAGACTACTTTTCTATCTAATTTAAACCATTTCTTGTTTATATACCCTTTCCTTCAGAGTGCCATTCCTTTGCACTCAAACACTATATGTTCCATATCTTCCTTTCCCCCATCTATTGGACACTGATTCTGAGGAGATCCTTTCCCTATTCCTTTTAATCTCCATAAGCCTGCTCTTTACCGTGCAATGCCCTCTCTTTGTTCTTTATTTGCTTTATCAATATACTTTTCTCTTTTCCATTTATTTTTTATCGGTATATTAAATACTAAAGATCTGTTACCTGCAATCTTGCTAAACAGTTTTTGAATTTCTATATCTTCCAATCTCTTTCTTGCAACTTTCCAAAAACCCTTTACATTGCTCTCCCTCCTCCTCTAAATGTTCCCCATTCCATTGTTCTCCAACATTATCCTAAGACTATTACTCCATACATTGCTCCTTAGACTCTTTTCTTGAAATTCTAAGCATTTGCTTAACAAATTTCTTTCATCTAAATTTAGGATTCTTTACTAATATTTGAGAGCTCTTTCCATAATCATACCTTTCTTTGCCACTCTTCCTTCAATTTGTACAACTTCCTTTGCTGTTGTACTTGGTACACTTAAAATTTCTCTACAAAACGTCCTATGCACAACACCCACAATTTCCCATCCTTCTTTCAGTCTTCATATTTCAATACCATACAACATTTTTGCCTAAACCACCATACCAATATTTTTTCTAGCCACTTAACATTTATATCTGGTATTTTATATTTACAACCTCTAACCACTGCCATTATTCCTTTCCCTTTTACTAAAGCTAATTTTTTCTGCTTTTCCTATTAGCCACCCCCATCTATTTTAACTCCTAGATAAATGCAATCCCTAACTACCTTATATTTTTTATCTCCTTTCCTCAACTTCTCATATTTGCTCAATTATAATTTTTTATCATAATATATTATTAAATTTAACTATTAAGATTATATATTACTTTTAAATTTGACTCTGTTGCTTCATTATGGGCCTTCTTTCTTATAGTTAGCTGTCAAAGAAGAATTGATCTCTGAGCTTCAGTATTCTCTTGATAATATTAATACAAAAGTGATAAATATGATGGCTCAGTTGGAATATAAAGATGCAGAAATAGAAAATCAGCAGCATTTGATCAAAGAATTGAAAGATGAGGTTTGTAATTTGTTATCACTTTATCTGACTCTTGTGCTTTTTTCCCCCTCCCTTTCTTTCTTTTTAGGAAACAAAAAATAATTTTTTTGTACAATTTTGTTGAATTAAAATATGGTAACTGTAGGCATTTTTAAATGATGCAGAGCTAAATAAAACTTTTAGATTTGACCATTATTTAAGTATGTTTATGTTTAGGATTACATTTACTGTATTTTACATAAAATTATTTTGAAATTTATTGTTTCATCTCTCACTCTTTTAATTTTTTCATCAATTGGTTCAATGTGTGGAATAAGAAGAGATATGCCAGAAGTTTTAGCTATTCCCAAAACATATATAAATTGAAATAGCTTTCATAGATTTTCACAATATTCTCCTCTGGCACACATTTTTGTTCATTTGATCATTTTGGCTGCTGCTGACCCTGTGCATAGAATCTTTTCTATCTCAGAAATTCTTGAAATAAGGTAATGATTACGTGGAGAAATAGCATAGAAATTGTAGAATATTACTCCCCACAGTATAAAAGCTTACTTATTAAATGAAACTCATAATTGATTGATTCGCTACACTTATTACATTCCTTTATAATTTTATCCTGAATTTCATAAATACCAGCCTATATTTTATTCTTCATGTTTTTAGACTTATTGATTTTTTTACTTAGCTACAGAAACATGCTATGCAATCAGTTTTGCTTTCTCCCTAAGTGGGTAACGCAATAAAACAAACCAACCAAATCACTTAGGAGTCTTATTACTCACCAAATTATCAAAGGAGTTGTTGAAACTGCCCACCTTCATTCTCCATACATTTTTGGCATCTCTTTAGGAAATTATTCATTGCTAGCTATAATTCATTTTGGGAAATCTGGACAATTTCCTGACAAATATTATCTTTCAGCTCTTGTATAGTGTGTGGGTTCATCTTGTACACAACAGTTTTTTAATTTATCCCACAGATAATAATTACAGAATATTAAATCAAGAGATCGAGGGAGTCACATTCCTACTAATAATTCTATCTTGTGGAAACACATATGAATTGTTCTCATGGAATTATTTGCATTCTGAGCAGTGGTCGAGTCGTGCTGAAAAAATGCATGATCACACTCCCTATCAGTTAATTCTGTGTAAAAAAAGGGATTAGTATAGTATTCACATAAGTAGCAGAATCAACTGCATGCTCAAAAATAATTGATCTTATGATTCTTTCAACACTGAGTTAACACTGGAATCATACATAAAGATGCTAAGCCATTGTAAAAACACAAAGCATAATACTCTTTATGTATAATGTCGATTTAAGAAATGAACAACACAATACATACCCAGGAACAGCTGTTCTATGACTGTGACAGTCAGCATGATCAACAAGTAACAGGTGAAGTAGGAAATCTTGTATACTTGAGTAAGGGGACCTATAAATGCCTTTAATGAGTATTTTCCTCATTTCAGTGTTTAGTTTTATTGCAGCTACCTCAAAGATCATCTCTAAGCTGATGTTTTTTAATCACTCTGCCCTATTGCTAATAATATCATTCCTGGCATACAATAAAATTCCTCCGCTTCTACGTGTCATACGGCAATATTGGGAGGTTAGTTTATAATTGATATTTCACAAAATGTAGCTGTTCCTGCCTTAACCCATGTTCTGAAAGTGCTACAATTTAAGGTTTTGTATCATTTAGTACTGTTTCTAAAATATCAACTTTGTTGGAGATATACTGTGTGTTCTGGTGGTTTACTCTAGGGGAGAGTTACTATGCATGCTGTTTATATCATAATCATAGGATGAGAGCAAATTTACGATTTGTCATTGAATATTAACTACATTCCCTGTAGAGTTAAGAACATGTGGTTTTTTATTTGCTCTGAGAGAAGTGAACTTAAGTACTTCTTCTCTTTATTGTTCAAATGTAAGCCATGCCTGGATGGTATTCATGCTTGAGGTTGCTGATGTCCACTATATTTACATTTGGACACATTGAGCATAGTAATTTCACCTTTTTATTTGTTTTCCAAATTTCGTTGTTAACACATGAGCTAAAATTAAGATCATATCTGTCAGGAATGTTCATCATGATTACATCCATTTTCTTCATTTCTTCTCTTTGCAGAATTTATTTTATAGTGTTTATGGCACTGTTTGCTTCATTCTTGTATACATCATTTGCATCAGTCACGATAATTTTCACTTCTTTTCTTTCACTTTTGTTTTTATCACAGTTGCTAGATATATTTGCTGAAGCATCTACAAGTTTTGCATTAGGCTTTACATAACCTATAAATTCATAATCAGAATCACTAATATTTTCACATATTTTCTGAGTCAGGCCTCTAGCATGACTATCTCCATAAATTGAGATTTTCTTGCTCTTTTGTCTGGTTGATTTGTTTCCTTTTGTGGTTTTCATCCTTGATAATGCCTCAGGTTCCATAAAGCCAGGCATCTCAATCTTACTTCCTAGGTTATTTTTCAGCTCTGACTCATAGTCTGTCATGAAAATTATTTGATTTCTGTAAACCTTAGTCTTATTAAAAATATTGCTTGTAGTGTGTATATGAGTAAGTAATAAACCTTATTAGGAAATAAATATTATTGACAAATTAGAAACTTGTGTGACCAAGATTATTGACAGCAAATAAACATTTATTTATTTATTTATTTATTTATGACTTACTAATTACTAAAACTTTCCTTTCTTTATTTCTTATTATGCTTAATCTTGTTTCATTTACTTCCTTCACTTCACAGAAAGGCTTCCTATTTTCCAATTATTAGATTTCAAGTTTTCTTATTAACCATTATTATTTTAAGGAATTTTGCCTGTTAGTGAAGAGAATCTGGCACTCTCCTCTGCTTGTTCCATTTCAAGAACTGAAAAACTAATTGAATTCCTTAGAAAAGAATTATAATTCAAATTGGCTCTTTTATTTCTGATGTTTTGATTATCTGTATTTAATTACTATCCATTCTTTTCTCAACCCACAACTACAGGTTGGAGCAAAATATGTGGTACAAAAAGAATTAACTATTTATAAATATAATTTTTTACACTGTGAACACTGGACAATTTTTATTAATGCTAAAGAATCTTTATGTCATAAAAATAAAATGTGGTAAATACCCTTCTTTCATTTCAGAACTGCAGTTGGCAGTTCTCTAATTCTTTACTGGCAAGTCGAAAAGACCCTTGCTTTCAGATAGTGCAAAAGAAAGAAATCTGGAGGGCCACTAAATGTCACCAAAGTGTGAAATGAGAGGTCTCTAGAAACAAATGTTGCACTCTTGCTATTCTCTACAGCCTGAGGTATACCTGAAAGGGCTAGGTGATTCATTGCAATGAAATGACAATAATCCTGGAAAAAACAAATGACTGCTGCACTATTGTTGCTGTCTTGCTATACTGGGTTGATAAATTTTGTTCCACTCTGTAGTTTTATCCTAGTAACCTTATTGATCCCAAAATTTCATTCACTCTGGGTTATATTTACTTCTCTAATCAGATTTTAACTCTTGTAATATCTTTTGAAGTTCTTTCTCCAGCATTATATTTAATTGCTGCTTTATTCATATTCATATTAAAATGTTCACATGAAATCACATGCATTATATAAGGACACTCTTTAACAGCTTTGCTCATTAGTGTTGTATTCAATTTAAGGTGTGAAACACCAACAATTTTTTGCAAAGAGGCCTATTCTTTTATGCTTGAGGTTCTTTTACATGCTGTAAATCTACGACATGGGACTAATAATGACTTCTGAAGGAAGCCATACTTACAATTTTTATGCCCTATAAAATTCATTGACCCTGACCAGTTTGAATCCACAACCTTGAGTCTATAAGGCAAGTATGGTTACCACTAGACCACTAGGACTGACTTAAGCATTTATGTTTCTTTATGACCCACATTCTTCAGACATAAAATATTACAAAAAAGAATCACAAATTAAAGGTCTAGCACCAATCCACCAATCATTTCATGTTTTTAAACTCATACTGTACTGTATTCTCAATAATTTAACAATTCTCTACAAATTGGAAATGATAATTTAATAGTTCTATACGAGTTGGAAAGGAAGAATCAGATTTGAAAAATTTGGGTTCTAACCATGGATCTTCAGCCTTCTGTGCTAACTATGTAACCAAATGAGTTACCTTGTCCTCCTCCAAGCATGGAACCACAAATCTCTCTCATCTGATTTTATATATCCCAGAGTCCTCTCTAAGGTTTCCTATACTGTGAGAGATTATTCCTTAAGAGGTGACTTGTAATACTACAAGTACTATTGACTCAGGCTTCTATTTAAACCACCAACTATACAAGATGGTATCCAGAATATTCGGGAGTGGTGCTGCCATCTGGTCAAAAACTTACTTTGAGACTAATGATCGCCGTTACCCTCCATAGTTCCCTTCCACACATATACACCGGTCCCAGCGATTCTGCCATTTTCCAAGTGCAACTTGGAAGTCATGTTCTTTGAGGGTGTTTAGCACAGACAGCGTTTCTTCTTGAATCCTCTCAATTGTGTCGAACCGACGTCCTTTCAACTTGATTTTCAGTTTGGGGAATAGAGCGAAGTCGCAGGGTGCCAAATCAGGCGAGAACGGTGACTGCGGAACAACCGTCATGTTGTTTTTCGTCAAAAAGCTCCTGGTGATCAAGGAATTGTAACAGGGAGCATTATCGTGATGCAACAGCCAGTTCCCTTGTCGCCAAAGTTCGGGCCGTCGTCTCCGCACATTTTCACGGAGCCGTCGCAAAAGTCACGGTAGTACGCGGAATTCACTGTTTGAGTTGGTGGGACGAATTCTTTGTGCACAATACCCTTGGTATCAAAGAAAACGAGGACCCATACTCTTGACTTTGCTCTTCACTTGTCTCACTTTTTTTGGTCTCAGTGAGTTCAGCCTCTTCCACTGGGAGGATTGTGGTTTTGTCTCAGGGTAAGCATACATTCAGCATTCGTCGCCGGTGATGACCCTGGACAAGAAGGTTGGATCATCGGATAAGGCCTGACGAAGCTCCGTGCAAACTCAGTCAGGATCCTGGCAAAAATTTTGCGGCGACACGATGCATGCCCGATTCACCGGTTAAAATTCGTTGGCATGTCCCATAACCAATTCCCACTTCATGAGCAAGGTCTTCAATGGTTCGACGTCGATCCTCACGAACGAAGATGCGTTGTGCAGCTGATGAGTCTACCTGTGTGAGCATCGTGTTCAGTAGCTGTACGGCCGGCCCTGAGCCGAACATGCCTCTCAAACACACGTGTACGACTCCTGCTTTGTCCCCTAAATACTTGTTGAATCATTGCGAGTGTCTCCGTAGCATTTTTCCTGAGATTTGCACAGAATTTGATGCACACTCTCTGTTCTAATCTTGGCTCCATTGTAAAATCGCCACACACTACACACAGAGTATCATGAAAAGTAATATAGAATCTCAACACATCAATTCAGCTGCATGAAACTTCAAACACTCATTCATCAGATGTGCTAGTGTTGCCACCTAGCGGTACAAAACTCTACTGCAACTACTGTCGAGATGGCAGCACCAGTCCCAAATATTGTGGATACCACCTCGTGTAGGGGCTTAAGTTTTGTACACTACTTTTATATTGATTTGAGAAATCTAAATACTTACATTTTTTTAAAGTTTTATTTATTGTTGCTTTGACTGCCTTGGTCTTCTCACAATGTCTTTAGTCAGTCCTGGTAGTGTAGTGGTAACCATATTTGCCTCCTAAATAAACCCAATATCATGGGTTCAAACCCAATCAGGATCGATGGATTTTTTTCAGGCGTAAAAATCCTAAGAATGGCTTCCTTTGGAAGGAAAGTAAAGTCGTGAGTCCTATGTAGTTCATTTACGGCATGAAAAAAAACCTCAAGCCTGAAAGAAGAGGCCTCTGAGCTCTTGCCATCCATGACGAACGACGTTTAACCACGGTTATTGGAGTTCGCTTTATAATAATTGGAATTGTGCTTGATAACCGGGTTATAACAACATTTTGCAGAGGTCATAACATTTACGGCTGCCAGTTTAATGTATCTTCATTTTGCAACCATGTTGTGCAGGTGCAAAGAACGACCACGTTGAGGAACAACAGAAAGTCCTTTAGGCAAATTGCTCTCGCATTCTGCACATTCACGCCCTGATTTGAATTGTACCCTGATGACCTGAGATGTTAAAGAGTGTCCTTAAATAAACAAAAACAATGTCTTTAGGTTGTGAACTGAATACTATAGGTGTAAATCTGTAGGACGAATGAAATGAATGATGGCACGAATAAGTTTGGAATAATTGGTGCCTTAAACCTATCTGTCATTTACCATCACAGGATAAGAAAAATATTTAAAAAAAAAAAAAAAAAAACTTTACCCAGACAGGTTGACTTCACTGGGATTTAGGACCTCTGGATTAGTTGTTGCAAATGCTAACATTACATATTACATGTTGTTATACATGTAGTAGTTTTAAAGTTTCAAATATGAGAATTAAGTATTAAAAAATCTCAGAATGAAATTAAAATCAAACAAATATGGGACATATATGATTAAACAAACCATAGTATAAAGCTGAGTACAACTGGTACAATATCAAAGTTCATTGCCTTTCAAGGGTAAAATAAATTCTTAACATTTAAGTTTCAACATACTGAAATCTGTGTTTTTGTGTACAAGAGATAATAGCAATCAAAGCCAAGCAAACTTTCCTTAGAGCATGTCAAGTGTGTAGTCTTACATAATTGTATCTCTGGAAATGTATTCTTTCAGAGAATGTTAATTAAAACATTAAATAGGTTTGTGCACTGTGTAAGTTAAGTGATCTGAAATTACATTATCATTTATTATAAGGTGGATGATAAATCAACTTGGACAAAGATAGCAGAACTTACCAAGGAGACAAGGAATATGAAAGCAGAAATTTTACATTTGAGAGAGCAGAATGAGAAAATGAGCTTGGAAGTGAAGGAACGTGTAGCTGCATCAGAGCATTGGTGGTGGGATAATTTTCCACAGACATAATATAGCTTATGCTTGTTCACTTTGGATGATTACCAATGTATGCTGTAATGCTATTTGTAAATCTATTTTTTTTATTCCCCCCCCCCCATCCCTTCCCTGAAGGCAACAGAAGGAAAGTAAGAAAGATGGGGAAGGCATAAATATTGTAATACCTGCAGTACAAAAGTTGCGTCAGTGCAAATCATTAAGAAATAACTAACTGTGCACATACTTTCTACAATATTGACTTTATTGTCTTATTTACAAAAAGCTAATATCCAATATGGTATTACATAGTTGGTTCTTAGTTTATAGGACAAAGTTTTAGAAACTTTCAGTTCTATGATTTTATACCAAAATTTTTTTTGTCTAGCACAAAAAAGAAAGGGTAAAATACCTAGGCATTGTGTGAAGTTAAAATAAGAGTTTTAACAAAGTATTATTTTGGGACCATCAAATGAAATGTTGCATATTATAATTGTATTCTTTTTATTTATTTGTGTGCAGCTGTGTTTTTGATACAAGTTTCAGAAGAAACAGCAATAATAACATTTTAGGTTTTGTATGACTGGTGTTCATGGAAACATTAATTCAGTGGTAGAAAGTGTAAAATGGTATTAGAAATGATAGCTAACAGTATGGACTATTAAAAGTAAAATATTTATGAAGTTCTTAAAGTTTCTGGCATTTGTATTGTTTGAAGTGTATCCATTAATCTGTATGCTCTTTAAAAATGTTTTATACTTTTGTAAATTATTTGGACTCTTTTATACCTATGAAAGTATTTGTCAAGTATATACTTTTCTCATGAACCATTATGTATAAGTTAATATCCCAACCAAAAAATAAATCTTAAGAATCTATTTATATTTACTATATTTATATTTTAAGTAAATATTTATTATACAATTAATCTCAGTTTCTTTTCCTTATTTAGTGCATTTTCATCTTTATATTTCATTTGTATGTTTTGTGTTCATCAGATTGGTAATAAAAAAGAGATGAGGGAAAATGAACAAGGGAGCTTATTTTGTATTGGAACTTAATCTGATGTTGTTACTATGTTTTAGTCTCATTTCTTCCTTTATTACAGAATTGTGATCTTCATAAAAAAATTAATTTTCTTAATTCCAAAATACAAGTTACTGAAACCAGATTGTCTGGATTAATGGAAGGAAATAAACTATTGAGAAATGTGAAAACACAACTACAGAAACAAATAAAGAAACTTGAAAATGAGGTAATAAAATTTATAAAACAAAAATAACACCTGCTGTGTAGTATTCTATATTTGTTAATTTCAAAGTCTTCATTATGCATATATAATAGGATATTTATATACAAAGAAAGAAAAAAAAATGATTAGTTTCTCTTAACAGTTCTTTTTCTCCCTAAATGGAAATACTAGCGCTAATGATTAGATGAAATTATATTTTGAATACATATTATTTCTTCAAATCATTAAATAAAATGGACTCATTGAAACTCCTCCATTTTAGACTTCATTTAAACCTAGCTTAGGTTAGTTACTAGTCAAATGGAACTCATACACCAAAACTTTTTGATGCTGACAAGACTATGGAAAACAGAACAGGCCTACAGCTTAGCTACAATTTTAATTTATAAAGGGAAAGTTTCGTGTATAAAATTGAAAAAGTTATTATTTGGTTGTTTTGCATGGAAGAAAAATAATTTAGACAAAATAACATGTTGCAACAAAAATAGCCATGTATTCTAAACAAACATAATTGCAATTCTTTAGTTACTTGATTATGGAACAAAATAAAAATACCAAAGATAATCATGATATAACAACATAATTGTTATATCAATAATTAAATAAATAATAATTCTCATCTTAAAGATGGCCTTGCTCCATCAGCTTTACTTGATTTTTACAGATATTTTATGGATATATGGATGTATTAAAGTATTTTTGTCTGAGAATTTCATAGTAAATAGTATTCAAAATTTGGAAAAATGAATTTTTGATGTTATACATGCTTTCATTATGTAATGCTCAGATTATAGAGTAACATTAGCATGCATTCTGGAAGAATATTTGCATTATCCCATAGACTTCATGAGCCATGAAATTCACATTTGTGTTTGAATTTAGCTATGGGCAACAGTTTCAGACCTCATTTAAGGCAGATGTATGTGCCCAAAAATTTAGACAAATTGAAAAGTAGCTCTTTTATTCAGACTATGCTGATTTATTATTTTATAATGTGTATTTTATTTTTATTTATTTTATTATTTTCCCACTATAATTAATATTTAAAGTGAAATGGATTTAAAACAGTATAAGGAGAAGAATAGGCGTAAATACATTTGTTTTATTAAGTGTTATTGGTATATTATTGATAATAATTGAAGGAGTTGAAATCAATCTTGGACATTGATTGATTGATTTATTTATGGATGCTCTTTAACATCTCAGGTCATCAGCATCCCATTCAACTCAGGGCGTGAAACGGCTGACAAAATTAGCTCAGAGGCCTCTCTTTCAGGCTTGAGGTTTTTTTTCGTGCCTAAATGTATGACACGGGACCAACGGCTTTACTTCCCTTCCGAAGGAAGTCATACTTACAATTTTTACGCCCGAAAAATCCATCGGTCCTGGCCGGGTTTGAACCCGCAATTTTGGATTTAGGAGGCAAGTATGGTAACCACTACACCACCAGGATCGACTATTAATCTTGGACATAATGGGAACCAAGCCTTCATGGAAGAAATTTTGTCTAGAATAAAAGAAATGGATGAGAGAATAAGAAATAAACTGAACAGGTTGAAAAAGAATTAATGGAAATTAAGGATGAAATAAGACATGACATACAAGATGTGAAAACAGAAGTGCAGAACATCGAGGGAAGAGGGTATGGAGGAGAGATGTTGAAAGTTTAATTTAGTTATCTCAGCAGTCAAGGAAAGAAGTGGAATGTGGCCTAAACAAGAAGTTAGATTTTGGAAAGAAGAATGGGGAGGATGTTATAGGGATGGGAGATTCGTAAAGCTTTCAGAGTGGAAAGATCAAGAGAAACAAAAAGAAAGTTGTTATATTTATATCTGTGCAATTTGTGTATGTCTTGAGGAAAACTAAGCAATTAAAAGCAACAGGGATCTTTATTAACAGAGCTTTATTGGTGGAACAACAAGCCCTTAAGAAGAAGTTAATTCTATAAATGAAAATAGCAAGATCAGAGGAGAAATGGCTTCCATCCATAATCTATGTTTGTGGATGGTTGGCTGTGCAGAAAAGTGAAATAAGGGACAAAAGATTTAGTCAAAAGGAATGGAATCAACTTAATGCATTGAAGCTTGGGAGATGGAAACAACATCGACAGAAAGCCCAAAGGGCAGTCAGAGAACATTTGGAGAGGTTGGGCTTTTGGAATCTACAGTATTTATGTGAGAGAAAGGTGGTGGAGAGAAGATTGCTCAAGATGAGATAGTGAGTACATCACAGGGAATGATGTAAGAGAAATTGAAACAAAGAAAGCAGTATCACCAAGAAGGAAAGAAATACAACTAGCACATGGATTGGCGGAGAGAGGGAAGAAGACGTGGTCAGAGATTAGCAATGTGGTACAGAGTAGGACAGTGTTATAGCGACTCTGAATGACAGTACTCTTATCCTGGATAAAAACAAAGTGGCATCTTCAATAGAGGAAATTGAGTTACAGAGCAAGAAAGCCTTAGAGAGTTTCAGAAACAGAAATGGTTCACAATAGGATATGGAGAAAGTAAGAAGGTTAGAGTTCTGGAACTGTAGAGGTTTAAAAAATAAAATGTACATAGGAAAGTTGAAACACTTGCTAGCAAATATAGATTATTTGGAGGTACTATAAATGTGGGTTAATGGAAGAGAATGTAGAGATGATAAACTGTTATGAAAATGAAAATGTTATATATTTAGGAGTAGTGTATAATCCACTGGGTTCCTTGCTGTACTAATAACCCTGACCTGTTTAAGTAATTGTAAAGGGATATAGAGAATTTAAGAGAGAAGTATTTGAATTTTTTTTTTTGATTGATTTATTTATGGATGCTCTTTAACATCTCAGGTCGTAAGCGTCCCATTCAACTCAGGGCGTGAAACGGCTGACAAATTTTGCTCAGAGGCCTCTCTTTCAGGCTTGAGGTTCTTTTTCGTGCCGTAAATGTACGACACGGGACCCACAATTTTACTTCCCTTCTGAAGGAAGCCATACTTAGGATTTTTACGCCTGAAAAAATCCACCGGTCCTGGCCGGGTTCGAACCTGCGTTCTTGGGTGTAGGAGGCAAGTATGGTAACCACTACACCACCAGGACTGACAATTATTTGAATGCAGAGATTATAATAATGGGAAATTTTAACACTAGAGTAGGCAGGGTGGTATGGAATTTGGGAATGATATGTTATGGGGCAATGAAACAATGGCTAAAAGAGATATTGTTAGGCATAGTAAAGATAAGAGCATTTTAAAGGAAGTGAAAAGTTTACTGAATTTTGTTAATGCTCTGGACATTTTGAATGGCAAATGCCAGAAAGATGTATCAGGGAATTTACTTTTGCTAATAAAAATGGCCACATTATATATTATGGCCAGTTAACAGGGGATATATTTTAAATAATTTTATGATACTTAATTTTAATTCCAATAGTGATCATTTCCTACCGGTAGTGGATATAAAAATATGTTGGAGCAAGTAGTGAATAATTTAGAGAGAGGAAAAAATGTTACTAAGCAATATATCAGATTTAAATGGAAGGAGGGGCAGAGAAATAAATTTAAACAGACTCTAGATTCAAAGTATGCCTAAATATGTCAACGTGAAATAAGCAGTATATTAAAGAACTATGAAATGAGAAGGCAACCGATAATATAAACACTTTAATGCAAAGAACAGGAGAGAGGATAAGAAAAGGGATGGGAGCTTTTGAAAGTGGTGATGAGTGGTATGATGAAGAATGTAAAGTAGCAGTTAAAATCAATCTATAATGAGTATGTAACCAAATCCAATATCAAACCAGAAGAGTAGATGGATTTTTTTAAAACTCTATTTGGTGAACATAGCATATCAAGCAACATCAAGGCTAGAAGTAGGAACAAGATATATAGAAATACTAAATAGTGAAGTGGGGGATGAGTAGGGTGTTTAACAAGTGAAATTAATGAAAAGGAATAAAGCAATAGGAATAGATTGTATTCCACCAGAATTTATCAAAGAATGGTGTAATGACATAAATAGAGTTAAGGTACTTACAGGACTGTTTAATTAAATTATGATAAAGGAAAATGTACCAGAAAATTGGAGGAGAGCAATTATTTATCCAATATATAAAGTTAAAGGGAGTGTAGATATGCCAAAAATACTGCAGACGTATGCATTATTATTGAATACTAAAAAATATTTTACAGACAACTTGACAAATCGGCTACAAAATTGGGTTGAGGAATATAACATTCTTTCAGAATTTCAAATGGGGTTTGTAGGAGGAGATGAACTGTAGATAATATATTCATTATAAAAATGTTAGCGCATAAATACATAATAGACAATGGAGGAAAACTGTATATGGCATTTGTTGACCAAGAGAAAATATGTGGTTGTACAGAGCTAAAACTGTTATGGGATAAGCTATTGAGTAAGGAAGTAAGTTATCATTTGATGAATATTCTTAAAATCTTATAAAGGAGAAATATTTTCTGTGTCAAAGCAGGGAAAGGAATAGTAACAAGAGAAATAAATCAAAAGAACAAGTTAAAGCAAGGATGTAAGTTAAGCCCATTGTTATTTAATTTGTTTATTAATGATATTTTAACAGAGATAGGAAAGAGTAACAATTTGTTGCCAGTTTTAATAATGTAATAATTTCTGGATTATTATTTGAATTGATTTAGTTGAAGGATCCATCTCAATAAATCATTTAAAGCAATTGTTGCAGCTAATAGATAAATGTTGTAATGAAGGTAATTCAGGAAAAAGACTCAAATTGTAGTATTCAAGAAAGGGACAAAATTGAGTAAACATGAGCAGTGGAGGAAAGAAGAAAGAATATAAGGTAGTTATTGATTGTATTTATTTAGTAGCTGAAGTTAATGGGGGTGGTAAATGGGAGAAGCAGAAAAAGAAGGGAAAGGAGCAATAGCAGCAGTTATAGGTTGTAAATATAAAATACCAGATATAAATGTCAAATGACAAGGAAAAGTATATAATATGGTGGTTGAGGCTAAAATGCTGTAAATATTGAAATATTGGGACTGGATGGAGACTGGGAAACTGTGGAAATTGTGTATAAAATGTTTGTTAGGAAAATTTTAAGCCTACCAAGTGCAACAGCAAAGGAATTTGCACAAATTGAAATGGGAAGAGTGGCAAGGAAAGATATGATTATGAAGACTTCTTAAATATTGGTTTAGAATTCTAAATTTAAATGTAAAAAAATGTGAAGAAAATGTTTACAGTTTCAAGGAAAGAGTTTAAGGAATAACAGGTGGAATAATAGTCTTAGGATTATTTTGGAGAATAATGGATTGGGGGATATCTGAAGAATGAGGGAAAATAATGTAAATGGTTTTTTGAAAGGAGCAAGAAGAAGATTTGAAGCTATAGAAATACAAAAATTGTTTAGTGAGATAGCTGGAAAAGATCCTTAGTGTATCAATAAAAAGAAATGAAGAGAAAAATATATTGATAAATCAAGCAAAGACTTAGAAAGTATTGCATGGGTATAACCAGGTGTGTGGAGATTAAAAGGAATAAGGAAAGGTTTTCCTCAAAATCAGTGTCCAATATATGGAGGAAAGAAATGTATGGGACATACAGTGTTTCAGTGCAAAGGGACAGGTCTCTGAATAAAGAGTTTATAATGAGAAATGGTTGAAATTATATAAAAAGATAGATTTAATGAAAATTTTTCTAAATATAGCAGGAATGTTGGAGAGTTCTCGAGTAAAGTTAAAAATAAATGGAATTGGGTACCAAGAAAGAA
Organism: Metallyticus violacea; assembly: GCA_030762175.1. Taxonomy (NCBI): domain Eukaryota; kingdom Metazoa; phylum Arthropoda; class Insecta; order Mantodea; family Metallyticidae; genus Metallyticus; species Metallyticus violacea. The sequence goes on from CM060836.1 coordinate 61,348,309, forward strand.
ATGAATTAAAAAATAACTTAAAGTAGTTAAAGTTGTTTGTTTAGATAATAAGGAAATTTTGGGGTAGGAATATGACAAGTTAAGAGCATAGGTTGAATGCTTAGCCATATGAAAGTATATTAATATAAATAATTTAATAAATAAAAAACAAGTTTAAAAAGGAAACTATTTTTATTGGGTAAATGTCTGTGACTTGGGAGTGACCAGGAGTGGAATTAAATAATTGAGCTTGTGATGTTGGAAACTGTTCAGTATGAGAATAAATTTATTATAGTAGGTATTTGAGAAATAAAAGAATTAGTAATGTATAGAGACTGTAGCTAGCCGATGTAAAATAATAGTGTATGCAGAGTTATTGAAATGTATTTCATTTTTGGTGCCTAGTCCCTGAATATTCCACTAGGTTGCTGCTGGTGTACCGGGAATTGGGGCCTGATGGAAAGTGGAAATGTTGTATTTTTATTTATTTAGTATTTAAACAAAGATGCTACTATATAATTAATAAGATTATTGTAATAAAAAATTTGTAATTGTGGGGGTCACGTCTAAAATGGTCTGGGCCAGATGCGTGAAGGTTCCCTTGTATCTTTTATTTTTTCTTAACATTTCAATAAATTTAATGAAATTAATGTGTACAAGCTTTAAAATCTTGAACTTATACTTATTGATTCTTTTTTTCTGTTTTTTTTTTTTTTATGGTTTAACCTCTTACACTAACTGGCAAAGATCTTTGGCACAACAAATGAAATGAATTAACAAAGGTGCTAATAATCTTGAAATCTAATGGACAAGCCTTGATGGCCTTTTTTCTTGAAAGTAAAATTACAGCTATCCAGCTGGTTACTTATGTTACTTTTATATATGTGTGAGGAATGTGTGCATCAATTTGCTCAAAAAGCAATGTTTGAGATTTACGAGGCATCTTGGTAATGTGTTACTGTTTAGACAGAAGCAGTAACATTAAACACTTGGAAGTCAGTGGGATGGGTCGAGGTCATTAAGTTTCGTCCCACATAATAGCCACATTTGCACACATTTGCCTTTATAATGTAAGGAAAATGTGCTGAAAAAACCTCACCTAAGCAATTTGTACCAACAAGAAAGCAAACTGGGTGCATTAGCTGGAAAGCAAACTTGGTGTCTTAGTGAACTACACATATCCCAAGAGCTTCATTTAGTATACCAAAACTTGTAGTCTGCTATCAGAAAATCCAGAACACATAAAAGCTCTGGTTTTTTTAAATAGTAATCGCAAAATATGCTATTTATTTAAAATTTAAAACTTTTTAAGTTTAAAAAGTACAATTTGCAGGAATGATGAAACAGAAATCATAGCTGAACTTTATGATACACTTTTACTGCTTATTATAGGCAGTAATAATTGTGAAAAGTAAAACAATGTTTTTAAAAACAATAGCTCAAACTGAATTTACAGATACAATTTGTGATGTTGAATGAAATGCTCATTAAAACAAAAACAATACCTGAAGTTATATTAATTAAAGCTGTCTGAAAATTATGTAGTATTACTCCTGTTAGAAGGAATAGAGGCAAGAAACTAATAATAACTATTTAACATATATTTGACATGATTTCTTCATTGAAGAGTGACCCCTCACATAAATCTATTCATTTAGCTTGTTCTTTTCCTTTCCTTTGCATAAGCTGACAGCCTTGCATGAAAATATTAGTGGTGATCATGATATTGTGTGCATTGAGTCACGAAACACTATCATGAGAGCACGAAGATGGCTTGAGGAGCAAAGAAGAGAAAATGAAGAGCTGCAAGTCAAACTTGAAGATCAAAAAAGAATCTGCAGTAATCTGTTGCAAGGGTACCAGTAAGTACTGTACTATAGTGAAATAATTATCTCTTCTCAGGAGAAATAGCATAATCACCATCTATATGGTTGTTTTCATTATGATCAAAGTTTTCAGCTTTGATTGTGATGATTCATTTTTGTGCTATATGATAAAGGTAGGAGAGAGGGAAATGGCCTGATCCTCAGCTTTAAGATAATTCTCCTCCTATATCAACACTTTTAGGTGAATTTGTTGAATTTTTTCAGGTTTTTACTTACTTTTACTTTTAATGCATTTCCACTTAATAAGCGGTTTCATAATTCTTGTGATTATTTTTTTCTTAGTGGAATAGCTGCCTAACTCTTGTTGTGCTATACCATTTGGGGATGCTGTTGGTAAAACTAAAATCATTTTACAAAAATTTCTATTTATTTTATCAGCATCTTTCCATGCATCCTCTACACCCCAAAATTTCTAACCCATACAACATTTTAGCTGCTACTGTAGTTGTGTATTTTCTTTCTAGCCAATTCGCTGTTATATCAGGAATTTTTCTTAAACAGCCTCTTATAAAACTCATAGCTGCTTTTCCTTTTGCTATTGCTATTTTTTCTGCTCATTACAACTTCCATTAGAGCTTAAATTTGTCCCTAGATAATTAATTTTCCTTACCACTTCTATTTAACTACCATTTTTCAACTTAATAACTTCTTTTAAAAACCAAGATCTTTGGTTTCTTTTCATTAATTTTTAATTCCCATTGTTTACAAAAAGTATTCACTACTTCAATTGCTCATCTCAATCTCCACTAGATATAGATGCGATTACTAAATCATCTGCAAAAGCAACCATGGTATTTCCTTATTATTTATTAATGGTAGATGTAACTTATCTCTTTTAGTTTCTTCCAAAATGTCATCAATATAGAGATTGAACAGTGTTGGACATAATTTACAACCTTGTCTTACTCCTGTTTTACTCTGCATATAATCTGTTACCTCATCACCTAAAAATTTGATACAAAACAGGTTCTCACTATATATGTTTTATAAAGTTTTATAAACATCTTACTTACTTCTTTCCTTTTTCCTATTCCTTTATCATATCCTAATCCTTTTAAATTCATAACTTCAGTTCTAGCCCAAGCAAACACTTCTCTGCTGCCTTATCACATTGTTCTATATATTTTCCCTACCCTCACTATTTTTATTCCCCTATAAAGTCTCAATGAACTCTTTTCACCTAAACTACTAATTATTTCTTGTAGTTCAACATCTTCCAATTTTAGATTTATTTCTTTCCAAAATCCTCTTTGTTGGATTTCTTATTTATCCATACTTTTCCTACACCTATCTGTTGTAAAATTTCCTGCCCTTTGAAATACAAATGACGAGTTACAATTTCATTATAGGTTTAGTGTTTTTGGGTGAAACATTAACTATCATAAATATTGTACTTACAAAGCTGTTGACAATGGAGTGGCAATATAACCTAAACTTAGGTATTCATTTTTTACACTAAACTGCATTCACTTACACAAAAGTAAGACACGTTTTGGGAGAATCTCTCCCATCTTCAGTTGTTCACTGAACCGCCGCCGTTACTCAAAACTATGACTGGACAAACGGATGTTCCTGTGGTGGCCTCTGTTGGTTGAAGTAGGAAGTTGCTGAGCTCATCCATAGGAGGAAACTCGAAATTCATTAGGTTGTCTCTATTTTTTAATATGAAAATAAAGACACTATAATCAACGGTTTCAATAAAGACACAGTGATAAAAATTGTCAATAAATCTAAAAGACAAAAAGGGATAAGAGAAGTTTCCACACTGAAAAACACAAAAGAAGAATACAAATTCAAAAGTTTCACCTACCATCCAATTTACCACAAGTTCAAGAAAATCTTCAAAGAACATGGGATAATGTTAGCCCCAAAGAAGAGATACAACATCAAGAATTTATTAGGTTGCAAAGTAAAAGACTCCATACCAACAGAACAGAAATCAGGTATTTACAAAATAAAATGTGCAGATTGTGAACAGAGCTACATAGGCAAAACAAAAAGAAATTTGGAAATTCGGAGGAAAGAGCATTTTAGGAATATTTGGTTTAAACAAGTGGATAAATCAGCAGCAACATCTCACTTTTGGACCATGAAATAAAACCGGGAATTAAACTGCTGAAACATCTTCACAACCCAATGGAGTTATCCACTTGGGAAAAAATCTTCATATTAAAAATTAGAGAAACCTTAATGAATTTCGAGTTTCCTCCTATGGATGACCTCAGGAACTTCCTACTTCAACCAACAGGGGTCACCACAGGAACATCCGTTTGTCTAGCAATAGTTTCAAGTAACGGCAGTTCAGTGAGCAACTGAAGATGGGAGAGATTCTCCCGAAATGCGTCTTACTTTTGTGTAAGTGAATGGAGTTTAGCGCAAAAAATTAATACCTAAGTTTAGGTTATTAACTACCATATCAAGCTTAAGTAAAATTCTGCAAAAACAAACACTCAAAATTTCATAACTCCCTGTACTTGTTTCTGGAATTTTAGAACATTTAAGAAACATTGCCACCTTTGAGATGAACATCATGTGGAAAATGAAACACTAAATAAAATTAAAAACTAGAAGTGGACATAGCAGAAGTTAAAAGTGTGCTCTTCACAGAAGACAAAAAACAAATTATGAGGAAATGTAAGGACATTTGTGAAAAGTATGGTTAGTAAAATGGAGCAAAGATCCAATGACAAGGCTTTAAAAGTGATATAACTAAGCGCATATTTTGAAATTTTAAGTGTTTAGTGAAAATGAGTGTAAAGAACCATGCTTGATGTTAGGACTTGAAAATTAGACACTGTTATTGCAGACATGCATTCATTTAAGTATGTTGCTCATAATATATCAGAGATGCTTCTTGTATCTTAAGGGCGGATATCAACTATGACGCAAATGTGTACTGTGTACTAATAACAAAGGTGGCAATGTTTCTTAAATGTTCTAAAATTCCAGAAACAAGTACAGGGAGTTATGAAATTTTGAGTGTTTGTTTTTGCAGAATTTTACTTAAGCTTGATATGGTAGTTAATGTTTCACCCAAAAACACTAAACCTATAATGAAATTGTAACTCGTCATTTGTATTTCAAAGGGCAGGAAATTTTACAACAGATAGGTGTAGGAAAAGTATGGATAAATAAGAAATCCAAAACAGAGGATTTTGGAAAGAAATAAATCTAAAATTGGAAGATGTTGAACTACAAGAAATAATTAGTAGTTTAGGTGAAAAGAGTTCATTGAGACTTTATAGGGGAATAAAAATAGTGAGGGTAGGGAAAATATATAGAACAATGTGATAAGGCAAACAGAGAAGTGTTTTAATGAATATCATTGTATGATTAGTTGAACTACACACTCTTAAAGCTTCACTTACTTTTTATAAATGTATGGAACCGGTTTCGAGAACATTTGTTCCCATCTTCAGCCATGCTAAGGTTCAACTGTTCTCGAACAAAGGAACAAATGTTCTCGAAACCGGTTCCATACATTTATAAAAAGTAAGTGAAGCTTTAAGAGTGTGTAGTTCAACTAATCATACAATGATATTCATTAATATGATTGGCTTCACTGTGTTTAAGTTCCAATTTTACATTTAAGAGAAGTGTTTGCTTGGGCTAGAACTGGAGTTATGAATTTAAAAGGATTAGGATATGATAAAGGAATAGGAAATTGTTTAATGTGTGGGGAAACCAATACAGATTTTCATTGTTTGTTATATTGTAACCAAGAAGCAAAGTTATGGAGAAAAAGGTTTGGATTAAAAAATGGGAAAATTTGGATGGGGAAATTTTAATTAGGAAGATTTTAATTGTAAAAGGAGAGAAGGATATAAAATGATAGGAATCTATTTAAGTAAAGTTAGAGAAAAATGGATGAGATTGACGAAGAGGATGATGGAAGAAAATGTAGAAAGAAATGTAACCTTAGAAGTATAATAATTTATGGATATTACAGTGTGTTTAGGGTAGGTGAGGGAGAAATAATAAAGAATGGTCAGATAGCTAATGATTGATAAATTAAATAGGGGAGGGAATGAGAGTAAATTAATATTAGTAATAGGATTACTATACACCAATAACCTGGGTGTTAGTGTGTATATAGTCCTAAGGAAATAAGTAACTCACAAATATAGGATAATAGTTGGATGAAGTGTTTAGAATTAAAATATTTCAATAGAGTCATAATGATAGGCATTTATTTTATATTGTCAGTTAATATTATAGCATTGATGAAGACATAGATCTTATTGTAATATTTAAAATTGTATGTTGATATAAAGAGAAATAAATTCTAATTCAAACTCATCATTTTTGACAAGATTCTCCTGCCAAACTTGCTAAATCCACACTGTCCTTGTGTACATGTTTACATGCCATTATAATAGACTTGTAGCACAGGAATAAAGCATTAACTGTGCGATAGATACTCAACCAGTGAGTGCCAACAACTTTATTTTTAAATCAGATTGCTCTAAAACAGACTGAACTTCATGCAATATAATTTCTTGATTAGAAGAAGCACAAAAAATGTTATAAATGTCCATAATAGTCTGTTATGTGCATTTTTATAGGGAGTTTATTCTTACAGTTGGTGACAGCAAAACATGTGCTCTGCAGTAAATGTATGGCAACTCACGCTCTCCTTTTTATGATAAACAATGCTAACCCCAGTGAAGAAGCATTAAAATTAGCAGCATCATCAAAAGAGCATGTTGCTAATATGTCATAACAAAGCTTTTGTTTTTTTAGTCCACTATCAATTGCTGTGAATATAGGACTCACCTATAGTACTCTTCAAATCAACCAGACATAGAAACCTTTCCTTCATTTCTAAAAATGGAGATGTTGCATTTTGGTTCAAATATTTGTAGATTCACCTGCCATTAAGGAAAACCATTTATCATGTAGAATTGTTTCATAGAGATTGTCTACAACCTCACCAATACAATTTAATAATTCTGAAGCGGTATATTTGCTAACTTATGTGAAACTTTCACTCTGAAATTTAACTTACTTTTCAAGGTTTCAAGGTACTATCTTGTGAATTAGTTCATAATTCATTGTGTGCAGAATCTCTTTCTTACCTACTAAGAAAATACACATTTTAACTTACCTAAAGAAGATATAGCTTGCCGATTCAATGCTTTTTCAGTTTCATTTTTTGAATTGTCTGCTCGTGAATTGGAGCCTTTAATTCCTGTAATCTACAATTTTCAAGTGCAACAACTTTTGCACATTTTTCTGACTCGGCATTCTTTTTCAATTTTTTTGTGCTTTTCTAAATTTAGTGAAAGGTACAGAAATGAACACTTTGCCTGTTTTTTGTATACCTTCAATTATTTTTATATGCATTTCACATAATATACAAAAAATCCCATCCCACCCTGATCACAGTCAAAATACAACCAATTGTACTTACCTTCCATTTTTACTAGTACTTAATTTTATGTTTAACACTTTTTACACTTTGTTCAGGATGGTGACTTAAGAATGGGTACAAATAGTATATTTTTCATTCAAAGACTGAGGAAGGGTAACAGAAGAATCACTAAGAAATTCGCCACCAATAGAGAAGCATTTCTGCAATAAATTGTCTTTTATTAGAAAAGAAAGAAAATAATATTTGTTGTTTAGACATTGTATTTTGGTAACACTTCTTTAAATAAGACCACACAAGCACATCACCCTTTCACAGTAAACTGTTGATTGACTTTCTGTTAAAATAGTTGCAACTGCAAGAAATTGAAATTTATTACAACAATGGGTACTTATTACATTATACCAGCCTGCCACTCTACATTTGCCCATTGTTGTAATTATAAGTTAGCAGTTATTAAAATAAATGATAATTTAAATTATGAATTATTTTGATTTTATATATATACATTTGTAATTTTATAATACAAAGAAAATTTAAATTTTTTGAGAGGGACTTTTTAATTTCTGGGGGAGGGGGATTTTCCTCCTTGGCTTACATCATAAATTCATCACATGGCAGCATGGTTTTGGCAGCAATCAAGCTGCAGGCCTCCCTCTCAGGAGTGCATGCCTAAATGACCTCAGCAACCATGTTGTTAGCCCAAATGCTGTTACTTGTACATACCTTCTGATATGCTGGAACCTGAAGGACCATTTGCATATTTTACGAGTTCTAAACAAATTGAACTCAACAGGGAGCAAGTGAACAAATTAGAAACAATGTTACATCATATGAAAATTCAAAACATTTTGATCAATTATATCTATTATTTTGTCACAAAAGTGTAGAGAAATGTATTTATTTATTTTTAAACAAAGACAAAGTATTTACTATGATAACATGGAATTTATTTATAAACACTTGTTACTATTTGTAAATTTTTTTATTATTTGTATATTGATTGGTTTTTCATTTTCCTTAGTTGTGCTAGTATGTTAGAAGTAAATGAGAGAGATTTGTGTTAAAAGGCTATACACATTTTAGGTACTATGCAATTGTTTTCCAATGAAAAACTATGTGATCACTTTTTAGTAAACTAAAGATAAGAGTGAATGAACTGGAGCAAATGAATTTAATGCTGAAGAAATCTGCACAAGGTTGCCAAGTACTGCTGAAGGCTTGTCCAGGTGTGTCCACAGATGAACCAAAGAATTTCTACTTGCCAGCTCTTTCATCCTTCATAGTCTCTGCATCTCCTTCAGCACCTGTAAGCATTTGGACAGTATAAAATCCAATTTACTAATGTTCTAGATGTATAAAAAGTAATAGGCTTTTAAGCACAAGACTTATGGATAGTGTAGGAGTATTTTGCTCATTTAAACCTTCAGGCTCAGAACTGTAAGAATAAAAATGAAATGAAAACATTAATACATGGAAAGTATTAATTCATTTTACAGTTTTTTGTTTCAATATAACATGTTTTAATAGCAATGCACAAATTAGTTAATTATGTTATTTCCACAGTTACTGAAATAAATTGTTTCCCAATCAGGACTGAGTTTCATTAATTTTATGAATATTTACTGCATTTATCATAACTGATTTTTTTTATGTACAAGCAAAACTGATGTGATGCAATTCTGACTATTTTATGACTTGACTGACCTAAGAAAAAATATTTTAGGATTAAACTGAGAATAATAAATACTAATAGCCTGTGCTGATTATAATGTACTTTTTAAATTAAAAAATTTTTTTCTTGCACAAAATTAAAAAGTAATAAATAATGGATATATAGAACACCTTTATTGGAAAGCTAGGGAAAAAGTTGCAAAGATCAGTCTTCCTAGAAGTCATAATAAAGAAATTGCCTCCCCCCCTTCATTTAGCACCTTTGCAGTCACCATGGAATTATATTAGCATTTTTGACATCAAGTGCAATTTCCTTTCATTAATGGCTTGGGAGAGTAAATTGCAAAATCCACAAGGCACATATTTACCATCACTCTCTTTAAGTGGCATTATAGAAAAATCATGTGATTTTTTTTGCTTATAGTTTACCACACCACTTCACTGTAATTCTCTCTCCTGAGCCTGTATTTTCCTGAAGATTTGAATCCTCAAGGATCACTGTCACCTGACATATCCAATATCGTGTATTTGATCTTTACGGATGAATAATTGACTATTGACTGTCTGCAAGTAGACACTTCAGAGAAATCATATGTCTCTTTACATTTGGTTTATCACATTACCTCAGCATAGCTCTTTCTACATTTTATCCTTTAAAGTTCCAAACATACTGAGATGTGACCTTCCTTGCCTTTTCCTTGTTACATTACTTTTTTCCTGCCATTTGGATAACTGCATTGAACGAAAACTTTTTTTTTTTTTTTTTTTTTTGGAGAGGTATGGGAGAAAATAAGGTATCTTTAATGACTGGTTGATTTTCTTTGAGGCTAAAGAGATTGCTTCATTGTCTGAATTTTAGAAATTTTCTGAAAGCAAGAGTTTGGTACATGTTATTGTTGCAGATCGGAATGTTTATAGCCTACACATTCAATATTTTATCAGCATTTCTAATTATCTACAGAAAAAAACTTTCTAAACTTGAATTTGTTAACAGAGAATTGGAATTGTTCATAAAATTGTGACATGTTGATGATAAAAAGTTTTCATTGATTAACTGAAAACAGTTCTGTCAAGAGGCTGGAGAGCATTTGTTTGTAAGAATAAAACACAAAATTTGTTTGACTTTCTGTGGACATTTGAGAGAGAAGTAAAAATGTATGTGTGAGTTTGTATATGTGCATGCATGCATGCATGCATGCACGTAAGGGTGCATGTATGCCTATTTATGCATCTTGCCCATTCCTTTTGCTCTTGCTTTTGACAATCTCTTTATTTGTTTATAAGAAACTGCCACAGTATATTTTCAGGGATCCTGCTAGCTAATTGTTCCCACTAACATTTTCTTGCTCTCCTTAGACGAGAGATGCCAGTGTATTATTATGAACAAATGCTGCTCTAAAATTAGATCAGGCTCTTATTGCTAAATTTTTTAATCTAGAAACTAGATTTCCTTCCTTTCTAACTCTAAGAATTATTTGAATTAACTTTTTTCTTATTGCATTATATTATTTAATAGTGTTAAAATAATAAACATAATTATTAATTCAAACACAGATGAAAATTACATCAATTGTTGAGCAAGTAAGTAAGACAGTTGCAAAGATTTCAAGTAATGTGCTCTTTAATGATAATTTTAAGGCAATAAACTACATCATGACCGGGATACTTACAACAATTTATTACCTATAATTCGTGAAAATGTCATAGAATTATAATATTTTTTTTAAAGACGGCCACTTAAATCCTAAGTTACAATAGGTTAAAACTGCCAAGCTGAACATAAATATTTACTTCTATTGTTTATTGTTGCAAAATGTTTATATATACAAAATTCAAGATGTAATTCTTTACCACAAAGACCATATCTGAATATGAACTGAATATGTGCCTGTCGACAAATTACCTGCACACTAAAATTATACTTATTCAATTAGAATAGCCCAAAGAGCACAAAAATCCCTCTCTGCCTTAGAGAAATATGCACTAATAATTGTAATGAAAATTTTCTAAATTGTTTCAGCATCAAGTTCAAACTTCTGCTTCATACAAACCATCACAGTGCTTTGTGCGTTCATATTACCATCGTTTCTAAGAGGTATATGTGAACATATTCCTGAAGAACTTTCAAAATTCATCATGTGGATATTCCTTGTTTTACATGATCACATCTGTCTGTACATGCTTAATAAAGAAATATATTTAGATGTAAAATATGCAATTGCATATAATCATGATTTATTTGTTTATTTATAAGGCCAGAGCCTCATGTACCTTATATGATCTTTGGAAAATGATAAAGAAATAAAGAATATTAGTTCAACACTTTAATTTTTTTTATCACTGAGTTGCTTTGGGATGCCATTTTTTCCTTGACCTCGGTGTTAAATTATATCTTAAATATCTTTACAAATACTACTAATCAATTTAACAAATAGCATTTTGTGAATATGTTGCTGTAAAATAAAAAATCTGATTTTGAAAAGAGAGCACCCTCTTAAAGCAAGAAAGAGTAATAAAGGTGTTTGTGAACTGTTGAAGTGAAAATTCTAGCAGGCAGGAAAAATATACATAAAGTATAATTAAGATCATTGTGTGATTGAATCAAACTGCACACTCTTATTGGCTCCACTTACTTGTTTCTCAGACTCTTTGAGTTAACAGTTAGCTAGTGATATGGACAATTGTCAGCGAAACGTGGACTAAATTTAAAAGAGTAAGTGGAGCCCATAATAACGTGCAGTACGACTCAATCTTTCAATGATTTTAATTATATGGTTAGCTTCACTGTACAAGTTCCAATTAGCAATTCAAGTTAATAGAAAAAGTATTTCTCCACTAATAGTCTGAATCCATGAGAGCATTTTACTCAGTTTTTGAAAATGTATTTTAATTAATAATCTGCATCAAAACCAGAATGAAGTTGGAGTGTATATTTATTATATTTCTGCTTATCTTTTAATGATAAACTGTATAAAATATTTTTACTATACAGAATAAAGGGACTTATGCTACCTCAAGTACTTGCTAATATACTGTTATTGGTGTCAACAAGTTGTTTTCACTATATTTAATGGCACATAAGAGTCCACAATCGAACCTATAGAGAATTATTAGTTTAATTATTATTACTTCAGTTTACTATATATCAACATCTTCTGACAGCCAATTACAAAATACAACATTTTTCACATTTACAATTATATAATTAACTATAAATGACAGTGACTGCAAAAAACCATTCCTCTTGGTCCAGACAATGTTCTTCTTTTAGGTGTCTATTCTTAATTTCTTCTTGAATACCCTTCATCCATGTTATCTTTCTTGTTTCCATCCTCTTAGTGGAATCCATTTATGTGTCATCTTTGGCATTCTTCCTTCACCCATTCGCATTAAATGACCATACCATATCAACTGTCTTGTTAAAATGCCCTCCACAATATTACTTTTAATTCCCAATTTTTGTCTTATTGTATCATTTTTTATTCTATCTCTTGTTGATACCCTTGCCATCCAGTAACCCTTTCCATTGTCAAAAATCTATTTTTGAATGTATTTTTCAGTTGCCATGTTTTTGCACCATATAAAGCTGCTTCTAATAATCAATTTCTAAATTCGATGTGGTTTTTTTCTGTATTAATCTGTTTATCCCTTAATATAGAGATTAAGAATCGCTATTGCAAATGTTCATTTCTTTATTTGTTCTCTATTTTTTTTTATCATTTTTTCCGTCAGTAATTATAACACTTAAACATTTATATTTGTTACTATATTTAACCATTCCTTTATTTTCAATAGTTAGATTATTTGTTTTTCCTCAATTACCATATAATTAGAATTTTCAAAATTAAACTTTAAGCCAACATTTTCACACTCTTCAATGAGCTTTCTAACCATGCACTCTAGATTACCATATTCTTCAGTCATTATTATTTGATCATCTGCAAATTGCAAAGTGAAAATATTCCTATCATCATCCTCCACATTTTTTCTTCCAGACCTTTAAAGCCTATTCAAGATATATTTTGAGCAATATTGGAGATAAACAACATCTCTGACAAAAGCCTTTGGTGACATGGAATTCTGATGACATATATTTTGTATTTTAATTTTTATCATAGAATTTTCATATAAATTTTGTATTGTTTTGATTAATATTTTGAAATGCCGACATTTTGTAAATGTTCCCAAAGTTTAGTGCATTGAACTGTATCATAAGGTTTTTCTAAATCTTTAAACATTGTATACTTCCTGATTATAAACTACAACCATTCAAACAAAATAGGTTATCAATAGTGGATCTTCCTGCTCTAAACCTATTTGTTCCTCTACTTTCTTGTTCGTATATTCCTCCTCTAATAATTCTTTTAATATTTAACCATACATATGACTAATAGTACTTGTGACAGTCAATCCCCTATAACTATTATATTCATTTTTGGGACCTTTTTTATATATTGTGGATATGTATCCCATTTTCCATTCTTTAGGTATATTTTCACCATTTATACATCTTTCAATTAATTCTCTTAACTTTCCCCTAAGTTTATTCGTACTCTGTTTTACCAATTCTGCAGGAATTCCTTCAATACCACAGGTTTTCATGTTTGTAAAATGTTTTACTGCTTGTTTCACCATTTCTATATTTACATGTGTATGATATAATTTTGAATTAAGATAACATCTCTTGATTGTCATTGCTTATATGAACCTCGTATACCGATCACATTTCTGTTAATAATTTTTCGAAATATTTTTTCCACTTTTCAAATGAAAAATATTTAAATATCTACTATTTACGTAATTTACTCTTAAATTATTTAATATTCTCCATGCTTCAAATCTCTTTCTCCTTCAATATAACTTTCAATTAAATTACATCTTCTATCTGTTTTTTTCCTTCTGTTATACTTCTTCTGATTTTGGCTTTCATATGTTTATAATCAACCTGATTGTCAACTGTTTTTGTATTCAGCCATTTAATATATTTTTTATTCTTTATAATTACCTCTGTTTCAATTTCCTCACTCCAATAGAGTACTTTTCTTTTTTGTTTTACTTATTACGTTCCCCAAGAGCTTCTTTTGCTGATTCATGAATTGTTTTCTGTGATATAAGAACATCATTTCTATGTATTTTCAAATTTAATGTTTTGTTCTACCTTTTCATCCATTCTTCTTTAACAGTGGTCAGAAAATAATTATTATTTTCAAAACAAAGTTATATTTTTAATGGATATAGCCATTAGAATATCAGAAATTAAACTAAATAAAATCAGAATACTAATGAAGTTCAGCACATTTTTACAATACAAATAGTTCACAGCAATCAATTAGTTTTATCCATCAAAAGCAAGTGAACAGTAATATGGCAATTAAATAAATATTTTCAGTCATTTCTATTCTTTGTTTTCTATGAAACATCAAAAGTTATCTTATGCTGTTACCTTAAGTCTAGGAAATTCTAGGAAATTCATCTGTGTTAGTTCCATATATAATTTTTTTAAAAAAGGACAACTTTTTTAAAAAAAAAAATTAGTTGATTAAGTGTTCTTCTACTACATCTTGCTAAACTGTTTTTCTAGCAAATGAAAAGAATAAGAGTTCAAAGGAAAGTGTAGCTTTATGGATAGTTAATTTGGCTGCTAGCTCTCACATGACTTACAATGAAAAATCTCTGAAAGGGGCTAGCGCTCATAATGCCAAGATCATTATTGCCAAAAATACTGATTCCATAAAGACCAAAAGCTCCAGAACTATTAAAATGCCCAAATGCAAATTGTCTAACATTTTATTAATGCCCAACCTATCTAAAAACATACTTTCTGTTAATGCTATCACCCAAAAGGATGGCAAGGCAGTCGTTGCAAACGAAAAAGTTGAAATCTATCAGAAAAATGAACTTATTCTAAGTGGTTAGAAAAATAAAATTGGGTAATGAAAATGATGTGGAAGCCCTCTTTGCAACAACTGAAGCTATTAATTGACACAGGTAACTTGGACATCTTGGAGTGAAATATTTGAAGAAACTTGAAAACATGCCACAGGGAATGAAACTTAAAAAATAAGACATGGAAAACCTTGAAACCTAACAAGTTTGTCTGAAATTCAAAGTATGTCGCAAACCATTTGAACTCAATCGTACCCATGCTACAGAACTGCTCCAAATTCTACACATATGTCATTCGACCTACAAAAAATCTTTATTGGGACAATAAAAGGTACTTTGTTTCAGTACTTGTTGACTTTACACCTTTCTCTACAGTTTTCCTATTGAAAGACAATAACCAACTGCATCACTAAAATTGAAAATTTCTGATAAAAAAAATGTTCAGAAGAGTAGAATGGACAATGGTGGTGAATATGTTTTATGCTAATTTAAAGGAACTTGTGATCAGAAATTAATAGAGCTAGATTACATTCCTCCTTATACTCCACAGTTAAATTCTCATGCTGAAAGACTTGGTCGTACCCTCATGAATAAACCCGAGCTCTGATGTTCGACTCTGGATTACCGAAGAAAATGTGGGGTAAAGCGTTGATGACAGCAAATTATTTGCTTAACCAAAGTCCGCCCAAGGCTGTTGAAACAACTCAACTTAATTACGGTTGAAAAAGAAACCGCACTTGTCCCGACTCCTGATTTTTGGATGTATATGCCAAAATTCTGAAGAACACAAAAAAGTACATATTATTGGATACACAAATAATAGTTATAGACTTTGCGATCCTGAAAAGCGTAGGATAATCACATCAAGGGATGTCTATCCATGCTACCCTGAAAAAGTCAAAGAATCTCGAAAGGTGATTACTGTCGATTTCGACAGCAATGAAGATGGTCTGCCTATTGATCATAAAGACACCCATCGAAGATGGACTAGAAGAAGATGTTCGAGAAGACTCCAATCAAAAGGAATCAAAAACTGAAACTTCCATCTATGAAGAGATGACATCATTGCAAAAAACTGCTAATGAAGGGTCTGTGGATAGTTCCGAAACAGCCCAACGAAGACCATTAAGAGTAGAGAAAATATCTGGAAAACTAAAAGATTACCAATTAAATCTTGATGACTTGAATGAAAATGCTTTTCTTTCATATGAAGACGCCATTACAGGTGAAGAAAAAGAACAGTGGATCATGGCAATTGGTGAAGAAAAGCAGTCCTTGAAAAAGAATAACATCTGGATTATTGTCAATAGCAAGATATTTTAAAAGGAAAAAAAAAAAATAATAATAATAGTAATAATAATAATAATAATAATAATAATAATAATAATAATAATAATAATAATAATAATAATAATAATAATAATAATAAAAGGAAAAATTTAAAGCTAGACTTGTTATACGAGACTGTGAACAAATTTACGGTGAAGATTTCTCTGAAACATACAGTCCCGTTATAGGCGCTGATTCATGAAGACTTCTGATGGCCGTAGCTCTTCAAAAAGGACTTAATTGTAAAACCTTCGATGTGAAAACCGCCGTTCACTATGGTCACCCGAATGACGAACTTTTTATGGAAGTTCCAGAAGGGTATAAAAATGCCAACACGAAAGTTTGCAAGTTTAAGAAGAGCCTATATGAATTTAAACTACCAAGAACAGAAGACTCGTCGATCTCTTTAAAATAAAAAGTTGGAAAATGATCCGTCTGTTTTTGTAAACAATTCTAAAACCATAATATAGGCTATGTTGATGAAATGTGAAATGAAAAAGGGATTTGATATCATGATTTTCGACAAACACAAAACCTTCTTGGATTCAAAATCATAACCATGCCGAACACTCTAAAGCGAGCAAGTTATGCGAAATGTATTCTTGATAAACATGAGATGGACAATTACAGTCCTGTAAAATATCCTATGACTGAAAATAAGGAAACTTAATTAGCTTACTCAGTTAGCTACGGTAGCAGACATCTAGAAAATTCAACTGAAGCGAATTTCACTAACGTGAATTGATCTTTATGATACTTGACAAGAGCGAAAACTGATGGGATCTTCTACTCCAAAGATCGCTCAGATAGCGACTTTACCAATGACCCTGAAACTCGCAGAAGCACGTCTGGCTATATCATATTTTATGCTGAAGCACCTGTAAGCTGGAGAAACCAGTTGTATCTACCAGCATCACTGGAGCAGATTTTATATCAGCAGTTGAATGTTGCAGAGAACTTGTATTCTTAAGAAGTTTCCATTGTAAATTCACCGGTAAAAATGTACTAATCCCATTGTTCATTGATAACTTGTCTGCCATTGAATTGATTAAAAGGAGAAAAAATGGGCGCTCGCAGCAAGCACATTGATGTTAAATATTATTTCATAAAAGAAAAAGAAGATGCAGGAATTTTGGATTTAAAGTATGTCCATCTGCAGAACATACTGCTGTCATATTTAAAAAAACGTTTAAGTTCTAAAAATTTATATATTTAATAATTAAATTGTTAAAAAAACATGAAGGTGAAAAATGCTAAGAAAACCCTTTATTGGCAACACTGTTTTTTCTCTGGTTGTTATTAAAATAAAATAGAAATATGTAGTATCGTATCGTTCTTCGTTTATCAGCTTAATAAAAAGTTTCTGTGTTAAAAATTTGTGTATTTAAAAACTAAAACCTCTTTAATGAGCAAGTGAAAACAGATACTTCAAGGTATTGTTGACTTCAGTTCTACTTTAGCAACATACAACCTTGTATTTGGAGATCACAGAGGACAAATAGAGGAACAACATTGTAGGATATTTTTTTTATCTATTATGGAAATATTATCTAAATTGATCCTATTCTAGAGCAACTTATCAATATCAAATAATCTGAATTTTGGCTTGTATGAAAATTCAAATTGTGTTAAATGAGTTTTGATCACAAAAAGTTAAAGGCAACGTATTAAATGTGTGCGCAGAAGTGCGTGCGGGTGTGTGTGTGTTTTAAATCTTCTTTAATTACTGCATGCTCTATTGCTATAATAATTAGTAATATTACATGTATTGCTGTGTGTGTTATTGATATTTATAAATCAACAATTCACAGATATGCTAAATGATACAGCATCTGTCAGAAAATCTTTGAATTTACATAAAATTATATAGTAATAATATACAAAGTTATGCTACACCAGCGATAAATCTTTCAAACCCGTTCAAACATTCAAGAACAAAATTATTTAGCAAAAGAAAAATAAGTAGATAAATTTCAACAACTTTACAAGTGTAGTTAACTATTATAATAACACACATTTTATTTCATACAGTATAAATGCTATCACTATTATTTAAAAACTCATTTAATGAGTAGAAACAGTGAGCAAATAAACATGCCATTTCATTTGCTTTAATTTGGGGTGGTAATTTGTTATACAGTTTGATGGACATTTGAGTTACACTATTGTGATGTTTTGGTGTTGGTTCTCATTATATGAAGAAATCCCCCCCTCTGTCTCTCTTCCATTTATTGTGTTGATGTATTACTTCATTTACCATATTTTATTCTTTTGCTACAAGGTTGCTTCTTATAAATAATGTTGCCTCATGTATGTACATGCAGGGGAATGGCAAGATTCTCCGAGCAATGAGATCAGACTTGCTCAGTTTTTCGTAAATAATAGCGGACACTATTCAGTGTTATTGACAAATACCAGTTAATGTTTTAGAATGTTGTAATTTAGGGGGGTACTCTGGAAAGCCTGCTGAGAGTTTAGGATTCAGAGAAATTAATAGGGATATTTTCACTGGATTGGAAACAGATTCCATGATTATTTGAGGGAAAAAAAAAAAAAAAAAAAGATTGTGGTAGTCAAAATGCCAAGGACAAAGATATGAGGTGTAGTGAATATATCTGGAGTTTATAAGTGTATAAAATCAAGAAGTGAGCAAAAAGGAAAGCGCACTAAATATATTCACTGTACAGGACATACTTTTAACTTAACCCAGAATGATGCAATTATCATCTGCGCAAGAAAATAAGAATTTTATGACATTATAAGATAAATGAAATACTATATGCACATTTTAGTCAGAGCTTGCCAGGGTGGGATTTGATTTTATCATCTTTTCACATCCATTCAAAAAACTTTGATCTGCACATTGGTCTTCAAGATTTGCTTCGTTAAAAATCTTTATACTATACATATATAGATATTATTAAAACCTCAACTAAATTGACTCTACAGTCAAAATACAGTACTGAGAAAGATAATGCAAATATCTAAAGAAATAGCTAGAATGTTTGAATTTGTTTTCTTAGTTGTCGTCCGTTATGAAACACTGAATACCATCAACCTGATTACAAAGTTTCTACAAACCAATGATTTTGATTTTCCATAGGCATCTGCTCTTCTTTAGAATGTTGCTGCTAAGTTTCTAGTTACTGACATAATTTCAAGAAGCACCGTTGTCTGCCATTGCACTTGCAAAGTGGTGGACTCTGACTAAAATTTGAGAGTAAGAATTTTAAAAGTAAAAAGTCATTTCAATTAGTTGGCTTAGCATGAATGCTTAACAAATCCATAAAGACTTTAACAGGGAGCTGTATTCAATAATACACTAGACACCATCATTAATCAGACCCCAAACATTTTTGAAGCAATGAATGACCTAAGGGAACTGTACATTATACTTATTTCCCAATATCTGTTGTTTGCATCAGATAAAGACATTCATAGGAAAGTAGTTCGCTTGTTTTTTAATTATGAAGAATATTTGACAGAAGATTTTGCATATCAAATTCAAAGCTTCAGACATGCATTCAGAAGGAGGCAAAGCTGAAAACAACAATTGGAAAACTATAAAATCTGTTACTAATAGAAAATACACCTGGTTTCTAGCTTTCCAGATGTAATTTGTTACGCTACGCTCAAATCTCCGCAAACTTGATGTGCCAGTGTGTCATTATCTACATATCTATCTCCCGTTCGGGACAGAGGGGAGTTGGCTCTCTCCGCTGTCGCTCGGCCGGATGAACTCCAGCGGTGTCTCCTCGCGGTTTAAGGGAAAATAGATACCGTAAGTAAGGAGGGATAAGTTGCGGGGAATTTGCTTTGTTTTCCATTGAGCTCCATTTCTTTGCGTCATGTTGTATGACTTGACCGACTTTATTTAACTTGTTGCGTTCCGGCTTGTGTTAGTGGCAACTCTGGGAAACAAATGAATTAGGTGACATATTCTTAAACACTACCGGACAACCCAAACGTGTCGGCATAATCTTCGGAACGTTTCCGGATATTCATTTGCAAGCGTAATTTATTTTATGATTGTGTTCCGGTGGGCGGCGGGTTTTGCAAACATGCTACGTTCTCATTTGTTTAAAAGGTTATCAAGTTGTACACTCTATAACACAGAAAGTATAACTGTGCCTCAGGTATTGCTTATAATTACAGCAGTCTAAACAAAAATGGGATATAGGGAATAAAGAGTGAAACATAAACAGCGGGCATTCAGTTATCTGAAGTAAATATTTATCATAAAATAAATTATATAAAAATGCAATGAAGCACACGATAGATTATTTACTCTCACCGGTAATAATTTTTTATGATTTCCTGACGACCATACCTTTCGTTGCGTTAACTTTAACCATTGTCATAATAGCGTGCAAATAATCATTTCCTGCCAACTGTTAGGCATTTAAGTAACTGATTGCAACATTTTGCTAAGTGCACAGCTTTTTTTTTTATCATTGGGCGTATGTGGGAGCGATAACCTTTGAAGTTATCACGTTTAATAACCTGTACATTTTGTTTGCTCATCTATATATCTACATATGTAATGTCGTTTTACTTCATGTTGCAGGTTAGATATACCTACCAACTTTCACTTTTAAAATACAATTCTCATAAGCCACTTCTTGGTCGGTTACTGTGAAATTGATCAAAATATCACTTCAACATGTAATAGTGATCTCATAGTCCCCAATGGTATTTTTATGAATGTTATTTGCAATATAGGAGAAAAAAAAAGCGATTTCATAATGATATAGGTACATCTGAAATTTCTCTACTAATAAAATTTAGCTTTAGTTCATTTCTTAGAGCATTCTGTGGGTTTGCAATGTAATGTAATTCATGAATCAACATAGTAGTTCATATGATTATATATGAAAGAAAATTATTTTTAAGTAAAACTTTTAAATTATGTTACCAATCTTGGATAGAATGGGAAAAAATTACATACAATGTTTAAAAAATGTAAAAACATTTGAGGAAGAAAATATGTAAAATAATATTTATAAGCAACACATGGCAGTAATAAGATTAACATTGCTGTAAATATGAGCTTTTTACATCAGTGATTCATAATCAGTTTATAGTTTGTTGCTTTCATATGTCTGTTGTACACCAATTTCTCCAAATTAAGAACTTGAATATATTCATTGTTGCCACATAGCAATTTTATCTTACAAGCCTATCATAGGACGAGCATGTAAAAGTAATGTGCCTTATTTCATTTCATTTTATTCCGTCCACTGATCTTATTAAAAATATGGGATATCACATAAAAATTCAATACATTTCATTAAGTGTACATAATCCAAAAAACAGCCTCATACAATACACTACTTACATTACCATCAATATAAGAAAGCAATAATGTGTGCTGTCATTGTTTTGACGTAAAACAATGAGCAATTGAACTACATCCCTCCATAATTGGTGCCCTCCATCTTATTTTAAGTACTTGACAATTTATTATTATTATTATTATTATTATTATTATTATTATTAAAGATGACACTTTTAACATTTGGGTAGAACAGGGTGAAATGCATTACTTATATAATTACAGATAGCAAGGTATGCAAAAAATGTGAAGGATGATATAATTACACAGAATGAACCTGAGATTCCCACTAATTTGATCAAGCATTTGCATGCAGCTAGTGACCAGCCAGAGAATGGCAAGGTGTATGATAAAAAGCCATTCAAGATGAGATGTGTCAAAGATAAAGACTACTATTGGTGCCTGTGTGGACAGAGCAAAAGTCAGGTAAATTTTGCAGTAGGCAAGTTCATTGTTTTCATATTTCATTTTACTGTAGATGATTTTACATTTAAAGTACTAAATGTCCCAATCTGCAATCTGCATGGAATATACATACATTTTTAATAGTGTTTAATGCCTGTATTAGCTACTGAGGCATCACAGGCAGTGGACATTGATGAAACATGAGATTAAATGATAAACTGGGAAAGATTTTTTTTTTTAAAGGAAGGAAGTGTTCCAGGCCTAAGTAAAGATACCTCCCCAGCATTTGCCATTTATGAGGACTGAGGATGAGCTGAAAAAACAAAACAGTCAGAGAGAACTGCCCTAGTGGGAATCAAACCCCAGACATCCAAAATCTGTGCCTTAATGACCTTGGTCACCCATGGCAGTCTGCATGGGTTGTGGCAGCTGGCCATCCTACCAACCAGGTCAAAGTCATATGATTCTATAATCTCCACTTATATTAAAAGCTCTTAAAACTTTAATTAATAAAGGTATGCAGATAATCTTATTTTAATGTCATAATAATAACTAACCTTTGTTATGGCAGAGTTTGAAGTGGTGTGTCTGCATCCGGGCATTCTTGACATCTGATGAAATTAAAACTTCCACTTCTGTAATTCTGCAAATTTTTGTTTTTCAGTTCATCTGCAGTGTGAGAGTTATTTCTGTTGACTTAATTTTTTAGGGTTCCCCACAAATAATAGTTTCACTGGTAAGATCTGAATGTGAGAAAATAACACTTACGAGATGTTTCTATCATCAATTCTGTCAGAGCCTTTAAAGAATACAGGCATTTACAGGGTTGTGATAGAATGATGAGGAAATTATCTGTGTTGTTTCTCATTATCAGATAATACATATAAAAACTGTATTTGCATGTACCTCTCTTGAATTTACAGGGTATTGAAAATATATGGGCACTGGCATTCACTTTCAATTATAGCACGTAATATGCAGATTTTTCATATACTAAAGAACTTAATGAATTGTTTACTTTCTGTGCTCCAGTGCCTACAGTTTTGCAAACAAACTTTATCATGTAAATGAAGTCAGTGATCATTAGAGAAAATTGTGTCAGCTATGTTCAGCTAATCTCAAAACAGAAATTCACTTGGTGTCAAGAAATTGTAATTCATGGACTACAACCATTCTGTAAGGTTTAAATTTTAGCATTTTAGTACCTCTATGGGCTGAGTTTTTTGAAATACCGGTTTCCTTTGATTGAAGGCATAGAGATTTCTATGAAGAACACTAACATTTCTCAACATCATAAAGTTTTCCTCCATTATGAACAATTGCTTTTGTTTAGGATTTCTATCATTTATTAATCCTTGCTTTCATAAATATAGAGTAAGTTTTCTTACAATATTTCTATGTAGAACCAAAATACCAGAAAATTTCTCTGTAAATTTCTATACACTGCTTTGTAAGATTTTGTTATCACTAAGTGTCAAATGGATATATTCTATCTTTTGGTGTTCTTACAGAAAGACATTTCAATACACTAAATTTAATTCATATACAGTAGTGGCATTAATTCTGGACACTAAAATTTTTATTGTTTTTAAATCTTATAAGTATAAAAAAATTGTGTAGTGCTAAATCAATAGGTGGTGTTTTTATTTTGTCTATGATGTTTCTATACCACATTTACTATCTTTAAGAAAGATGGAACATGCTACATTCTGTATAGAAATTAGAAACAAGTAATTAATATCTTTCAGTAACTTCAATAATTCCATATTAGTGCAGCACCAACATAACTGTTGTGTAATTGTTGTATTTTCAATCAACAGAGCTCTTGCAATCAATCGTTGTGTTCTCTCAGAACCTAAGTCAAATGTGATAATTACTGTTGTATATCAGTTGGCAACTAACTTTTGTGAAGTGAACATGTTTCAGAGTAAGATAAAAAGAGATCCTGTAATTTAAAATTGGCTCCTAAGGCAAAACTTGCTAATTGGTCACCAAGTAAAAGGATTAAGGCAGTAACACTTTGTGAAGAAGGCCATTCCTATGAAGAAATAGCAAAATGTTTGGTGGTGGCACCACACAAAATCAAGCATTAGGAAAGTTTGAAAGTGGAATGAAGTAACTGGGAGCACGAACATCTCCAAGTGACAGAAAACCAAAACTTACTGATCAAGACTGCTGCAGAATCTTCCCCCTTTCTGTACAAGATCGTGACTTATGGCAAAAGATATAAATGCCATCTTGAGAACTTCTCAGCTACAAGTCTCTGACCGAACATTTAGACAAAAATTTTGCAAAAACAATCTAAGAGTGAGGAGCCCAAGAAAGAAGCCTTATTTCAACCAAAAGCAGAGGCGAAAGCATGTGGAGTGGACTTTAGCACATAGGAATTGGATGCAAGAAGACTGGGGTAAAGTCATTTGGAGTAATAAAATAAAGATAAACAGTTTTGGAAGTGATGGCATCATATTTGTATGTCGCCAAACAGGTGAGAACATGTTACCTGAGTGCACCGCTGCTACTATGAAGCATCCTGTCAGAGTCATGGTGTCAGGTATCTAGCAGTGCTAGAGGGCAACATTAATGTGAAAAATACCAAGAATAGGTCTTAGACTTAAAACTGCTGTCTATCGTGATTTGTTTGGGAGTGACAATCAGTGCAATTTCCAGCAGAATGGCACAAAGTGTTGCTGGAATCAATCAGAAATGGTTCAGGAACCATCATGTAATTGCCCTTCCTTGGTCAGGGAACAGTCCTAGGCTTAACCGAATTGAAAAATTGTGGTCAAGGCCCAAAGTTGGAATTCCAGACAATGGAAGTTGCTATAGGCCATCATCCAATCATGGTGTAGAGTGATAACACCAGATGAACTCCAATGTTTGGTGGACTCAATGCCATAAAGAATCCAGGCAGTAATCAAATCAAAAGGATATCCAACAAAAATTAACACAAAGCAGTTATAATAGTCCATATGAATGTGTTCAAAATGTACCATTTACAGCTATTGTTTTGATAAATAGTAATTGTGATTTAGTTTATATTCCTTTTTGAAACATTGAACATTAAACATGTTGTATAGTTTTCTTGAAAATTTGACTTCATTAAAATCAATGATTTCAAATATCAAAAGCTTAATGTAGTATTTAACAAAATTCTCTAAGGTGTACAGAATTAATACCATTACTGCAATAATAAAAAAGTAATTTGCGCATTAAGAGCAAATGTTTACACCCTAACATATCCTGAGAAGCTGAGCTACAATTTTGCAAAATATTACTATCCCAGGTTAACTCAGCTGTCAGTATTTTTTCATTTACTGAGATACTATCCCTGTATACTTGACAAAGCATATATTTATAGCACCGGATTGTGTGTGTGTGGTTTTCTTGTGTTTTTTCACTGTTAGATTGCACCTGTTGTAGTTTCTGATCATTTGGCGCAAAAATAACCATTCTTACCTAAGTTATGATGCCTGTAATACATTTCTGTGCTAAAAGCATTTAAAATATGGAAACTGACATGATATCTGTAAGAAACAGTGACACTGACTGATTTTTGGAATTTAGTAGTGATTTTTTGTAATGTTTATCCTTGGAAGAAGAAAGTGACATATATAATGATCCTTGTACTTAAATTTAGTCAAATATGAAGAATATCTACATTTTTTTTATGGCATGCCCAAGTATTCTTGGGGTAATAATACCATCCCATTTTTACCTAAAATTTGTGCTTAAAATATACAACAAATAAACGTTTCAAGTTATTTAAGGTATCTACTTTTCATATGGTGTTAAGAACTATTATAAAAAAAATAAGTCACTTTTATAAACATTACTAACAAAACTAAATTTGTGAGAGGTTAATGTACTGCAAGAAAACATCAACTGAGCTTGTAATAGAGCTAACTTGGCTTCTGAATATGGTCTTAAGCAGAGGAATATGGATTAAATATGCCAGATAAGATTTGGTAAGTCAATCAGACATTGCAGCCTCTGTGCATGGCCAGCAGATGGTGGTGACTGGGATGCATGATAATATAGAATCTAGATGAAAGTATATGGGAACAATGGAATGCACCATACAGTAAATAATGCATTAAGTGCATTTATGATTAGTTTAATTATGCTTTTTTGTATGTTTTGATATCCAAAAATAATTTATATTATTTTTAAGTAATTTATTGAGCTATATAGCTACTTATTTTAATCCGCTTTGAATGTGAGTAAATACATTTGTCCCAATGTTTTTTCGACTTGAAACAGTTCTGAAACTCTTGATCTAGAATAATGTTGAAGGTCCACAGTATATTTTCTTTCACCTCATGCACATCACTGAATCATTTCCCTTTCATTGTTTTCTTCATGGGTGGAAATAAAAATAAAGTCTTATGGAGTAGGATTGGGTGAGAAAGTGATATTGAATAAAAGCACCATTTTGTTCTTTGCCAACAACTGTTTATTTTTGTCCTTAAATTACATTAATTATATAATTGGAAATGTCAAAATTAACACCATTATAATTTACATGAACATTTAAGAATTATCTGTAAACTCAGATTCAGCTTAATGAAGAATTAAATAGAAGCTATTAAGTGAAGCAATATATCATCTGATCATAGCAGTCGGCATGGGAACACTTGTGTATCTCAGAATTTGCTTAAACAATCCAATGTTGGAATCTCAAAGTTCATTGCAGAGTTAGTTTTATATAATAAAAATATTTTCTTAATTTGACAACTGTGCTACATGTTGGCTGTTTTTAATAATTTAGGCTCCTTTTTAAAGTATTTTTTGGCCCAGAAATGTGCTGCAACTGCCCATTTTTCAATT